>JALIGW010000015.1:15940716-16313216 GCA_023053685.1 Diadophis punctatus similis | reverse complement strand
ATTGCAAACCACAAGTTTTCCCATCTCTGCTGAACATCTTAGCATGCGCCACCATTGTCCATCAATGACTCCTCCACTGTAGGAGACCACATGTTCTTCTGAAAACACAGAGACAAGCAAGCATGTAGTCTTAGCTTTTTGTGAGGCAACTACACTAAGCCTTGTCATTTGTTTAGGAAGATAGGTCTTGGAGTCCAAAACAACTAGAGGATACCACACCTTCTGTACCCTGCCAACACCACCAAACCATGATCCAATTGGTGTTCCACCCATATCTTGGATATCGATGGAAACCTGCGTCTTAGCCACTGAGCCACCACGTTCCTCTGTATTCCATGATAAATCCCCTCAAATAACTGACCCTGTGCTACATGGGGATTTATAGGGCAAAATGAATACCTTGGATTGGTTCTGGAAGCAAACTTTTACAACGTGTTTAATCAGAGCTGGTTGAAATCTCTCAGCAATAGAATATAGAACACTGAATTATAGGATTGGAAGGTACCTGGGAGGTCTTCTAATCCAGCCCCCTGTTCAAGGCAAGTGACCGTATACCATTTTGGTCAAATGGTTATCCAGTCTAATTTTGAAAACCTCCAGTGATGGAGCACCAGCAACTCTGGGAAGTAATCTGTTCCATTGATTAATGGAACAATGAGGGTCAGACCAACACCTATAGACCTGGTTACAAATGTTTGTTTGTTTGCTTGTTTTTAAAGATTGGGGTGGTAAGCTTATGAATGCCACTTCCTTTTATGGCATGGGATCCCATTGAATCAGTCTTTGTTCACTGTCTCTGCTAATGCAGAACTAAATAATGCAGAATCATAAGTACCGTATTTTTTGGAGTATAAGACGCACCTTAGTTTTTGGGGAGGAAAATAAGGGAAAGCAATCTGCCTACCAGGTATTCATCTGGCTAGCATCCTTAGTCTGGTCAACTTCAGCACATTATTTTATCCCCTGGTTAGGACCTAAAAAAACCTTCTTCAGAGAGAGTAACAATGAAAGAGCCTGCAAGCCGCTAAGAGCTGGGAAGATCATTAGCACCTAGTTAGGGCTGGAAAAAAAGCTTAGAAAAAGCTACATTCAGAGTATAAGACGCACCCAAATTTTCTTTTTTTTTTAAAAAAAATAGTTTTTATTAAGTTATTTACATTTAAAAAACAGAAACATACAAAAGAAAAACATTTACGACATTGACAAGTACAATATAAACATATACAAAACATAAAAAGCGCATACAGCTATAAAGCTGTCTATTTCTATCGTTTGTTCTACTGCAAATATATATTTAACATTTAATTTAACATGGTTTCCGAATTTTGTCTCATATTTTGCATTGTGTTTTATAAATCAAACGTAGTGGTAGTAAAGTTTAACCATAATATTTATAATGATATAACAATAATAATATTTGTAGTAGTATAGATAATAATAGTAATAATAGTACAGAAAAAAGAAAAATAAGGCATTGTTGGTTTAGTAATATCTTAGTATACATATATAGTAATACAATATAACTGTTTTCTCTATAAATTCTCTAGTTCAATTTCTATATGCCTTATTTGGCTTATATTTCTATTTATTACATTGATGTTATTTGTTTTCGTTTTTCGTACCAATTGTAAAATAAATTCCAGATTTCATAGTAGTCGGAGTCTTCCTTTCCTTTCAGTTCCATGGTTAGTTTATCTGCTTCGGCACAGTCCAGGATTTTACTAATTACACTGCTTTCCTCGGGAATATCGTTTAATTTCCAATTTTGTGCTATCATTATTCTCGCCGCTGTTAGTATATGTAGAATAATATAATAGTATTTCTTTTGCATTTTTTGATTTATGTTTCCCAATAGGAAAATTTCCGGTGTGATATCTATATCTTGTTGTGTGATTTCTTTTAACCAGTTTTTGATTGTATTCCAGAAGGCTTTTATTTTTGGACAGGTCCACCACATATGATAGTAAGATCCAATTTTGTGTTGGCATCTCCAACAATTTGGTGATAAGTTTTTATACATTTTTGCCAATCTCGCTGGAGGGAGGTGCCATCTATAGAATACTTTATAATAATTTTCTTTATATGAAACTGATTTTGTCATTTTGTAGTTTTGGTTCCAAATTTTTTCCCATTCATTAATTTGCATCTCATGTCCGAAATTTTTCGTCCAGCTTATCATATTTCCTTTTATTATGTCTTTTTGTGTTTTGTTTTTTAGAAGAAATTTGTATATTTTAGTTATTGCTTTTGGTTCTTGATCTAGTAAAATTTTATCTAATTCTGATTTGAGTTTTTGTATTCCATATTTTCTCTTGTCGTTTTCTAATCTGTTCCTAATTTGGAAATATGGCCACCAATCAATCTTGATTCCTTCTTGTTCCAGTTTTGCTATAGATTTTATGGCACCTCCTTCTTCCAGTATTTCTTCATATGTGACCATTCTTTCCAGATTCGTTGTGTTTGGGTGTGTAATGGCTTCCATACCAGAGAACCAGGGTGGTATTTTAGTGTAGTATTGTTTTTTGATCTTAAGCCAGGTTCCTAAGAGAGAGTCTCTAATTTTATGTCTTTTGAAGTATGAGTGTGTTTTATGTTTATCATCCCAGAGGAATCCATGCCACCCTAAATGTAAGTCATAACCTTCTAGTACCAGTAAACGTCTATTTTTAATTTGAATCCAATCCTTTATCCATGTTAAGGCGGATGCTTGATAATATAATTCAAAGTCCGGTAGTCCGAATCCTCCCTGATTCCTATTTTGTTGTAAATATTTTAATTTAATTCTTGGTTTTTTTCCGGCCCATATAAATTTGGTTAGTATTTTATTTAGTTGTTCAAAATATTTTTTCTCTAATTTGATTGGAATGGTTTGGAATAGGTACAAAATTTGAGGTAATATTGACATTTTAATCGCTGCGATTCTACCAATTAGAGAGATTTGTAATTTATTCCATTTATCTAATTTTTTTTCAATTTGTTTTAAAATTTCCATATAACTTGCTTCTTTTATTGTGGTGCATTTTGCTGACAGATTGATTCCTAGATATTTTATTTTCTTAACAATTTGTAGTTCTAATTTCTTTTCTAGTTCCTTATTTTGTATGTCTGTCAGGTTTTTGATTATTATTTTAGTTTTTTGTTTATTGATTTTCAGACCTGCTACTTTCCCGAATTCATTTATTTCTTTTAGTAAAATTGGTCCTGTCTCTAATGGTTCTTCTATGTTGAAAACCAAGTCGTCAGCGAATGCTTGTAATTTATATTCCTGCTCTTTTATCTTAAGTCCTTTTATTTCTTTATTTTCTCTTACTTTTTGTAATAATGATTCCAATGATAGTATAAATAATAATGGGGAGAGGGGACAGCCTTGTCGAACTCCCTTTTCTATATTGAAATTTTTTGAAGTTTCTCCATTTATAAGAATTTTAGCAGTTTGTTTTCAATATATTGATTTGATTGTCCTTATGTAATTCTCTCCAAAATTCATTTTATTCAATTGATTTATTATAAAGTCCCAGTTTAGGTTATCAAATGCCTTTTGGGCATCTAAAAATATGAGTGCCATGGATTCCCCTGGGTGTGTCTCATAGTATTCTAAAATATTTGTAATTGTTCTTATATTGTTTTTAATATGTCTATTTGGTAGGAAGCCATTTTGATCTGAATGTATAATTTTGGTAAGTGTTTTTTTTAGTCTTTCCGCCATTATAGACGCAAAGATTTTGTAGTCTGAATTTAAGAGCGAGATTGGCCTGTAACTCTGGATCTTATGTTTCATATTGATGTCTTTTGGAATGATTGTTATTAGTGCCTCTGTCCATGAATCTGGGATTGCTCCTTTTGTTAGTACTTCATTGTATGTAATTAATTGTATATTTTTAAAAATCGTTTGTAATTCTTTGTAGTACTCTGCTGGAATACCATCCGGTCCTGGGGTTTTATTGTTTTTCTGATTTCTAATAGCTTTTTCTAATTCAATCAATGTTATTTCTTCATCCATCTTATCTTTAATATCGTCTGGTAGTTGCACTATATTAGAATTTTTTAAATACTCTTGTATGCTCTGGAGTTGTATAGTATCCTTACTGTATAGCTCTCTATAATATTCTCGTGCTATGTCTTTTTTCCCCTCTATTTCAAACTGCATTTTCCCTAGCGAATCTTCTAATTGTTGTATTGTTTTTTTTTCCTTTTCTTTTCTTAATCTGTAGGCCAACCATCTGCCTGGTTTGTTAGCATGTTCAAAATAATTCTGTTTGGATGTCTTAATTTTTAATGCGATTTCTTCTTGTAGTATTAGATTTATTTTGTGTTTAGTTAATTCTTTTTCTTCTTTTATTTCTTTATTTTGTGGCATCTCTTGTAATTTATGTTCCAATTCCCCTATCTTGTTTTGTAAGTCCTTAATTTGCTTATTTTTATCTTTATTTCTTTTAATAGAGTATGCAATAGTTAATCCTCTTATATATGCTTTCATAGTGTCCCAAATATTTTGTATAGATGTGTCCTCGTTCCAATTCTCCTGTAGAAAGAAAGTTAATTCTTTCTCCATATATTGTTTAAATTCTTTTTCTTTTATTGTTTTCTGGTTCATCATCCATCTCCTTCTTAGCTTACTCGTTCCTCTTATTGTAATTATTATAGGGTTATGGTCCGCCCACGTATTAGGTTCTATTTCTACACTCTCTATTTTAATAATTGGTTCTATATTTGACCAGACCATGTCGAGTCTAGACCAGGATTGATGTGGGTTTGAAAAATATGTATATTGATTCTGTTTCTGGTGTCTTTCTCTCCATATATCTTTTATTTTAAATTCATTCACCATTTCAAAAAAAATTTTAGGTAGAGTTTTCCTTTCCATATTTTTTTTTGGTCCCGTTTTATAATCTTCTTTAACATCTACCACTGCATTAAAATCTCCGATTATACAAATGTTTTCTCTGTCTAATTTAATGATTTGTTGGTATAGTTTTTTATAAAATTCTTTTTGTCCATTGTTAGGGGCGTAGATAACTATTAGTAATATTTTAGTTTTGTCTATTGTAATTTCCACTATGAGTATTCTTCCTTCTGTATCTCTATATATTTGTTTAGGGGTTAACCAATTTTTGATATATAATGCTATTCCTCTTTTCCTTGAGTCGGCCAGGGATGTAAAGAGATTACCTATCTTGGGATATTGTAATAACTTATATTCTTCTTTTTTAATATGAACTTCCTGTAAACATGTAATGTCTGAACCTTGTTTCTGTAGTCTGTTGAGTATTTGTCTTCTTTTTATTGGTGAATTGATTCCATTTATGTTAACTGAAAATATTTTAATTTGATTTTGCATCTTATTTTTTACTTGTTGCTCTTGTTAATCTCGCGGTCTTTACTTCTTTTGTTTTCACCCTCCTATCTCCCTCTCTCTCTTGTCTTTTCATTCTCTCCATTTCTTCTATCATTTCTTTTTCTTCCTGGCTTTGTCCCTCTCCCTCTGCACTGCTCTCTCCTTCCTTTTCTAAGTGTGTTTCGATAAATTGATCTGCTTCTTCCATTGTTTCTATCTTAATTTTTTTTCCTTTCCACGTCACTAGGATTCCTTCCGGAATCAACCACCTAAAAGGAATTTCTTGCCTTATTAGTTTTGCAGTACAGTATTGTAGGTCTCTTCTCTTTTCTCTTATTCGTTTGGGAATTTGTTTTAATACATTGATTTCTCTTTCCTTATGTAGTATTTGTTCCATTCTCGTGGTTTTATAAATTTCATCTCTTATTGCTTTTTTTGTGAATCGTACATGTACCTCCCTGGGTAGTTTATGTCTTTTGGCAAAGTTTGTTTGTACTCTGTAAATTTCATCTATGTGTCTATTTATTTCTTCTTTTTCTACCTGTAAAGCTACTGCTAATATCTCTACTACCTGTTCACGCAATTCCTCCTCTTTCACCTCTGGTATGTTTTGGAACCTTAAGTAGAATGCTGATTTCTCCATTTCGAGGAGGGCGATAGCTCCCTCTAATTCTTTGTTTTTTGCTCTTAGTAATTCTTCTGTTTCCTCTATTTTTTTGTTGGTTATATCTGTTTTTTCCTCTAAATTTTTAATTTGATGTTCATGTTTTGCTACCACTCCCTGGATTACCTCCATTCTATTATCTAATTTTTTGATGTTTCCCTTGACTTCTTCAAAATTTTCATTGGTCTGGTCTTGATTATTAAATATTGTTTGCTGCATTTTAACCATTGTTTCTTGTTGTGTCATCATAAATTCTTGTATTCTATCTAATGTGGCCTGCATAGTGTGTAGTGAAGGTGCTTGTCCTTGTTTTTCAGTAGTTGCCATCTCTGTTATCAGTTTTTGCCCTGTTGCTGAAAGTGTTACCGGAGTTGGTTTCTTAATTGGTTTAGTCACAGTAGTTGTTGTTGACATGATCACTTTGCTGAAAAAATTATTCCACACTTTCATAAATTTATTACTAGCTACTAAGGAGAAGAAGAGGGAAGAATGAAATGGAGTAGCGAGTCTAAAGTTTAAAGGAATCGAATAAAAGTCAGAAATTCATTAAAGTACAATAAGGGAGAGTATTGGAGAGTATTGTTCGTGTTTTGAGATAGGGAGATAGAAAAGAAGGATTAGTTCTTAATCATTTAAATATCAATTTTCTATTTTGTGGATTTCTATTAAGAGCTTATTATTATTATTATTATTGCTATTTATCTTTTCATTATATAAATCAAAAAATATTTACTAACAATTCCTATCTTTGTTAATTCACACTCTAAACAGTTTAAATAGTTTAATATTCAATAATAGTAGAAGAAGAAAGAAGAAAAAAAAAGGTCAAAGAAAATGTCTATAAATATATATATATGTAAATTCACTTAATTCAATTTCTTAGTTTAAATTATTGTTAATACCTCTTAAAGTCTTATTTCCTATTTCTTATTTTCCATAAAAAGAAAAACTAATATGTACTAATAACCGTAGTATTTAATTACTTAGATATCCACACACATTAATCTTAACTTTAATAGCTTTAGTAACTAAGTGTTAGAGTTTAACTATCAAAATGTTGATTTGCTCAATATATACGTTAAAGTTTTCAAGTTAATTGGGTATCATATGCTATATCTTACAAATGTCTCTTTGGGGGTGGCGTCTTCGATCTTCTTTTCCTGTTTCACAGTCTATTCAAGATGTCTGCGCTCTAGAGAATTGCTTTGTCACAGTTCTCTCTCCTTTCCCCCCACTCTTTAGTTGCAGAGTATTTCCAATATGATCTTCTCGTAGGTCCCTTTTTTTTTTTACCCTCAACTGTTTTTCCGGTAATCCCGCAGTTCTTTCTGGATCGTATCCCTTTAAAGCAGTCTATTGATTTAGTTTTATTTGTCTCGCCTTCGCTCCTTTCCGCTAAGGCGCCGCTGGTTTTTTTTTTTGGAGACTCAATTGTCTTTCGGGGGTGCCGATCGTTCTCTTCTCTTAAGGAATATTCTCCGAAAGTCAAAACTGTAATCCAATTTGTCTGATGTTTGCAATGATCTGCGAATATTTTGCCGTTCCTCTATCTCTCCCTTCCTTGCTGTATGCTCAGGCGGCCATACCTCTGGACCAGCGTGGTTTGCTGGTTTCTTCTTCGCTCCGATTTGGGGTTTCCATCTGCTTCAGCGGGGGTTTGCACCTCCTCCCGTCCTCGCACGATGATCCCCTTCCTCGCGCTAGCCCCTGCAAGGCTCCACGCTGCAGATTTTCGGCAGTCTGAACGAAGAAACTCGAGCTAAGTTGCAGTGATTTGCTTCTTAGCTTCGCTCCGCCATGGCCCCGCCCCCGGAAGTCCGACGCACCCAAATTTTCAGCCACTTTTAGGGAGGAAAAAGGAGCGTCTTATACTCTGAAAAATACGGTAATACAGAATACCAACCTAGAACTAAGGAAACGTTTCCTGACACTGAGAACAATTTATCTGTGGAACAGCTTGCCTCCAGAAGTTGTGGGTGCTCCATCACTGGAGGTTTTCAAAGAAGAGATTGGATAGCCATCTGCCAGGGATGGTACAGGGCAGTGATTGCTAACTTTTTCTGGACCGAGTGCCCAAAGCACGTGTGTGCGAATGCACATGCGCACGCACCCCCAAAATGCAATGCGTGTGTGGCCCCCGTGCATATGCCCTGCCCGCCCACATGCACCCCGTCCCCCCGCATGCACATGCAGCCCCCTGCATGCGCCCTACCCCCCATGCATGCGCATGCAGCCCCATGCATGTGCACACAGCCCCACATGCGCCCCACCCCCATGCATGCACACGTGGCCCCCTGCATGCGCCCCACCCCCACGCATGCATGTGTCAGCCTCCGCATGCGCCCCACACCCCTGCGCATATGCGCACCCCCCGCATGCACCATGTCCCTGTGCATGTGTGGCACATACCCGAAGACCAGCTGGCTGGCGGGAGGCGCACGTGCATGCGTGGCGGAGCTGAGCTGGGGCGACGGCTCGCATGCCCACAGAGATGGCTCTGTGTGCCACAGGTTCGCCATCACGGGTATAGGGTCTCCTGCCTGAGCAGGGAGTTAGACTAGAAGACCTCGAAGGTCCCTTCTGTTGGAAGAAATATCCAGGTCCAGTTCCAAGCTGGGAGAAAGGCACTGGAAATAAAATGGAGGCTGGAGGCTGATTGGAAAGAAAGGTTTCCTTTTTTGATGAAGCAGAACCACCAACCACATGTGGTTCTGGGGCAGCTGACAAAATGGAGTTTAGAGAGGGTGGGTTTTTATACCTTCTGGATTCCTATGGGGGTCATGTAGGGGTTATATAGGGGTCATAGCTGGCTCTATTGGCAAAAGGGGAAATGCAAATCCTAGGTGTTTGTCTGAGCTCATCTTGTCAACCTTTGTCTTGCCTAATTGTGTTGCTTTTCTGGAGTATCTGTCTGAACCAGTCTTTCTGGATGAATTACCAAATCTACATTTCTAAAAGCTGGTCTCCTCAGTTTCTGCTTGGGGCAGGGAGACTGGGGCTGGTTTCTGCCTCCCTTAAGATTTTTTCATTTCTCCTTTAGGGGAAATAATTTATCCTGCCTTTTTAATATTTCCCAAAATATTTCATTCTTCTAGGAGCGTGTGTGTGTGTGTGTGTATGTTCCTACACTTCCAATGCTGTTATTCTTTTATTTTGTAGGTTCAGAAAAACACGGTGTAGTAGTTCTCCTGTAGCTGAGCCTGGCCAGGATTAGAGGGCCCCTCCTGGGGGAGGCCAGCCCCCCATCTAGATCAGCCTTTCTGGGGCCACAGCAAGTCCAGGCATCAGGGGCAGCCAAGCCCCACCACTTCGAAAGGCAATCGGTGGTCATTCCTCCCCCAGAAAAAAAAAATAGAGGAAAAATAAGAGCTTGCTTTTTGAAGTTTGCGTTCATTTTAATTTTTAAATTGAAAAGGAACCCGCTGGCAGGCAGTCAGTCCCTACAACTTGAGTTTTTTCTGGATAATTCCAAAGCTGCTGCTGAACTCATCTCTGTGATCTGTTATAAAACAGGAGTGGGCAAATATTTCAAATATTTATTGGGATGATGAAACCTTTGAAGATTTCAAGGGTTGAAACATGGTGAGATTAATGTCTTCTGAACAGTCTACATATCCTCGGTATTTTCATCTTGTTCTGCCAGCCAACAAAGCAGCTGCAGGCATTTTCAGACTTCTCATTTATAGGAACCTATCTTGTCTCAGGTTTAATCTTGAATCTGGAAGGAATTAGAATAAAATATTTTGCTTCTTCAAATCTCCAACCTCCAATCCCGATTGAATCAGAGCTGATTTTCCCAGATATAAGGGAAGTGGTGGAAAATGTGTAGTTGTACAGACTTTTGCTCAATACAGATGGTCCTCGACTTACGGCCACAACTGAGACCAGAATTTCCATTGATAAGCAAGGAGGCTGTTAAGAGAGTCACGTCTGATTTTACGATCTTTTTTGCCACCATTGTTAAGGGAATCATTTGGTCCATCCCGATCGGGAGAACTGGTAGCACTGACTGCGGGGGGCTCCGGCTGTTGTGCCTTGGCCGCGTCCGGCGCCGAGTCTGGAGGATCCGGAGGACGCGGAGCTGCTCATGGTGCAGCAGTACCAGCCTATGTGCCTGGCACCAGAGACGGCTGGTGATGAGGACTCGGTGCCAGAGCAGGACGATCTCCCAGGACCTTCTGCACCTGCGCAGCAGAGTTCTTCATCAGGAGATGAAGAACTCATGCTGGATGCCAGAGCTCGCAGAGCAGCCAGAAGACAGGACTGGCTGAGTAAGCGTCGGTCCAATCGGAGGAAGCAGTGAGGGCTAATTGGGCCACGCCCTTCAGTGGCTATATTAAGCCAGGGTAATTAGTGCTCATTGCTGAGAACAACAATTCAATGACCGCGGCATATCCAGAGTTTCGTTTCTACGTCTGTTTGGGAATCTTATCACCAGTTTCTGCCAGCTTTATTCCGGGAAGCCAGCCAAGTTGTTCAGATAAGAGAAGAATTAATGAGTCTTGCTTTGAACTTTTGTCTGTGTGCTATTTAACCCTCACGTAACCCAAAGAACCTTATTCCTGAAGACTTTCCGTTTGTGTTGTTTTGGACTTCTAAACCCTCTGAGTTTTACTAAGAAACTGTATTAGTAAAAGGAACCTTTTTGTTTGCCTCCCAACGACTGTGTGTGTGTGTTTCTGGGGGGTTGCGGTGCTGGGTCACAACACCGGCCACCCGCCCGGACGTAAGCACATCGCATTTATCCACGTTTTTGAGGCTGTGCGCATGTGGAGAAGGCTTTGTGCATGCGTGGAGGTGGCGCGTGCGAGCGAAGCGTGCACATGCGCGTGCTCAACATTTGTGAACTGGTAGGGAAGGTAAGTGAATACCATCCCTGATTTGGTCATTAAGTGAATCTGGCTTTCCCCATTGACTTTTCTTGTCGGAAGCTGGCTGAAATGGTGATCACACAACCCTGGGATACTGCAATCATCGTAAGTCCCAAAGGTGCTTTTTCAAGAGGCAACTGGACTTTCTTGTTTTTCTTTGAAGATGTTTCGCTTCTCATCCAGGAAGCTTCTTCAGCTCTGACTGGATGGTGGGGAAAGGAAGGATTTATACTCCCTGCAGAGAAGCTGGTTATTTGCATTCTTAGAGAGTCGTTGAGGCTGCTTGGAGGTTCTTTCATTGAGAAGTTTGAGTTGTACTTTCTGCAAGATGTCTTTCTATCCTGTGTCCCTTCCCTGTTGAAGACAGGCGGAGGCTTTTTGGGATGAGTCTGGCTTGTCTGCATCTCAAACTGAAGTGCAAATGGTTCCTGTAGCCTGCAGTTTTTCTGGGAATCCTTCCATTCCTCACCATCCAGTCAGAGCGGAAGCAGCTTCTTGTTCCAATTGCATGTTGAAAAAGCATCTTTGGGACAACCACGACCTGGAGGACTGAGAATCTCCATAGACAACCATCGGAATAGAATAGAATAGAATAGAATAGAATAGAATAGAATAGAATAGAATAGAATAGAATAGAATAGAATAGAATAATGGAATGAAGAATAGAATAGAATAGAATAGAATAGAATAGAATAGAATAGAATAGAATAGAATAGAATAGAATAGAATAGAATAGAATAGAATAGAATAGAATAGAATAATGGAATGAAGAATAGAATAGAATAGAATAGAATAGAATAGAATAGAATAGAATAGAATAGAATAGAATAGAATAGAACAGAACAGAACAGAACAGAACAGAACAGAACAGAATAGAATAGAATAGAATAGTGGAAAGAAGAATAGAATAGAATAGAATAGAATAGAATAGAATAGAATAGAATAGAATAGAATAGAATAGAATAGAATAGAATAGAATAATGGAATGAAGAATAGAATAGAATAGAATAGAATAGAATAGAATAGAATAGAATAGAATAGAATAGAATAATGGAATGAAGAATAGAATAGAATAGAATAGAATAGAATAGAATAGAATAGAATAGAATAGAATAGAATAGAATAGAATAGAATAATGGAATGAAGAATAGAATAGAATAGAATAGAATAGAAAAGAATAGAATAGAATAGAATAGAATAGAATAGTGGCATGAAGAATAGAATAGAATAGAATAGAATAGAATAGAATAGAATAGAATAGAATAGAATAGAATAGAATAGAATTCTTTATTGGCCAAGTGTGATTGGACACTCAAGGAATTTGTCTTTGGTGCATATGCTCTCAGTGTACATAAAGAAAAAGATACGTTCGTCAAGAATCATAAGGTACAACACTTAATGATAGTCCGGGTACAAATAAGCAATCAAATCATATTAGGAACCAGTCAATATAAATTGTAAGGATACAAGCAACAAAGTTACAGTCATACAGTCATTTGTGGGAGGAGATGGGTGATGGGAACAATGAGAAGATTAATAGTAGTGCAGACTTAGTAAATAGTTTGACAGTGTTGAAGGAATTATTTGTTTAGCAGCGTGGTGGTGTTTGGGGAAAAACTGTTCTTGTGTCTAGTTGTCTTGGTGTGCAGTGCTCTATAGCGATGTTTTGAGGGTAGGAGTTGAAACGATTTATGTCCAGGATGCGAGGGGTCAGTAAATATTTTCACGGCCCTCTTTTTGACTCGTGCAGTATACAGGTCCTCCATGGAAGGCAGGTTAGCAGTAATTGTTTTTTCTGCAGTTCTGATTATCCTCTGAAGTCTGTGTCTGTCTTGTTGGGTTGCAGAACCAAACCAGACAGTTATAGAGGTGCAGATGACAGACTCAATAACTCCTCTGTAGAACTGACTTAGCAGCTTCTTGGGCAGTTTGAGCTTTCTGAGTTGGCACAGAAAGAACATTCTTTGTTGTGCTTTTTTTGATGATGTTTTTGATGTTAGGTGACCATTTTAAGTCTTGAGATATGATAGAACCTAGAAATCTGAAGGTCTCTACTGTTGATACTGTGTTGTCTAGTAATACTAAGATTGCCAGGTGCCTGAAATTTGATCACGTGACCATGGGAATGTGAATAGTCATTAACTGAACTGTTGTCAGTCGAGATTTACCTGTATTTCCCAGATTTGGGAATTGCTTAAGACTGAATTGTATCAAGCTTTACCACTGAACTTCAATTCTTCCCAATAATGTCACTGGAGTAGCTAATGTTGAATTGCTAGATCAGCCTGCTGTTTTTCTCCGGGAGCAGAGTATTAAGTGAAAATGTTCAGACTTGAGAGATTCTCAATTTCTTCCCTAGCTTCTACTCTTGCTATCACCTGGAAAGTTCTGGAGAAGCCAAGGCTTGCACACATGTCTGTGGCATTGGTTGTCCTAGCTTGGTAGTAATAGCAATAGCACTTACTTATATACTGCTTTACAGTACTTTACAGCCCTCTCTGAGTTGTTTGCAGAGTCTGAGTATTGTCTTCAACCTTCTGGGTTCTCATTTTACCAACCTCGGAAGGATGGAAGGCTGAGCCACCCTTGAGTCAGTCAGGATCGAACTTCTAGCAATTGGCAGAGTCAGCCTGCAATACTGCATTCTAACTACTGTGCCACCAGTACTCCTAAGCAATCCCTGCCTAAGGAAAAAAAATGAAATTTAATTGAGTTCTCTTGATGTCCTTCAACTTTGCCCCTTGGGTATTTATGCACATATTCAGGAATGGTGGACGTCTGCTTCTCCATCTTCCTGGGGCCAAAGGCAATACACTTAAGTCAGGGTTTCTTAACTTTAAACATTTTAAGATGTCTGGACTTCAACTCCCAGAATTCTTCAGCCACTATGAAGTCCAGTATGTCTTAAAGTTGCTAAGGTTGAGAAACAGTGAATAGGATGTTTTGTGGTTAGACAGCTTCCTATTTAAGCTTTTGAAATAAAACAGGTTTTTCAAGTCAGGTGGAACTGAGAATCTTCGTGGGCCCCCAAATAGCAATTCTCCTCTGCTATAATGTTCCATTGGCTTCCCCTCCTTGAAGGTTGCCAATATCTCATCCGGCAGAACAAGAAGCAATGGATGGGAACGAATCAAGGAGAGATTAGTGCTACCGTAGCACTAAGGAGAAATTTCCTGACAGTTGGAACAAAACTTAGAACTCCGCCGCCTTCGATCTGATATAAGTGTAGCTCACAAAATTATCCGCCTCAATGTCCTACCCGTTAACGACTATTTCAGCTTCAACCGTAATCATACATGAGCTCACAATAGATACAAACTTAATGTAAACTGCTCCAGACTTGATTGCAAAAAATTCGACTTCAACAACAGAGTTGTCAACGCCTGGAACACTTTACCTGACTCAGTAGTTTCTTCCCCAAACCCCCAAAACTTCAACCTCAGATTATCTACCATCGATCTCACCCCATTCCTAAGAGGTCAGTAAGGGGCGTGCATAAGCGCACAATCGTGCCTACCGTTCCTGTCCTAATGTACACATATATTCTTACCTCTTTTATTCATGCTTGTACTATTACATATATATTCAATCATGTTTTACTGTTTGTACTTTGCTTATAATCATATATGACAAATAAACAAATACAATTAACAAATACAGTGGAACCGCTTGCCTCCAAAAGTTGTGGAGGCTTTATCACTGGAGGCTTTTAAGAAGAGACTGGACAAGCATTTGTCTGAAATAATATAGGGTCTCCTGCTTGTGCAGGGGGTTGGACTAGAAGACCTCCAAGGTCCCAACTCTGTTATTCTGTGATATTTCTTTTCTTATTTCTCATCCCCCAGACAGTTTTTTTTCTGTAGTCATCATGGCATAATTTTTCTTGTACAAAATTGATTTTTGAGATAATAACATTACTAAAAAAAGTCTAGAAAGGAAGTAGACTCCCAACAACCACAACAAAAAATCTGCTCCAAAACGAATTTCCTTCCAGCTTTCAAACCCCGTCATGTGGTAGCCCAAAGTAGGCTGAGATGCATCTGGTCCATGAGCTGATAAGCTCTTGTGCAAAACAGGAATGTCCGGTGTGTGATATTGTCGTCGTAACCGGTTTTCTGTAACCCAGTTTATCATCATCAGCTGATTGTGAGTGATTCAGAGAAAAGGCAGAAGTTGAGGCAAACCCAGTTGCTTTCATTAACCAACTTTTCAGGTAACCCCTTCGCTGTGTTGCATATCGTTGGAACTTCAGCTGGAAAGTTGAGTCTGGTTCTTGAAGCCCCATTTTGAGCAAAGTTCAAATAAACCGGAGCGGATACAGAAGTGAAGATGATCAGGAAGCTGGAAAGTAAGTCTCAAAAGAAGAAGCTGAGGGAACGAGACAGGTCTAGTTGAGAGAAGAGTGGGAGTGATTTTCAAGTACTTGAAAGGATCTCCAAAAAGATGTTCAACGGCTGTTTTTTGCAGCGGGGGCATCTATAGGGAAGGTGGAAAAATAAATGAAGAAGGTAGGTATGATCATGAAATTGAAATCCTGTTTTTAGTGAACTGGGACACCGATTAAAAAGAGGCACAGCTTCAGTTGCATTGTTGCAGCTACCATTGTATATTTTTTTTACCCCTCCTGGGGATGTACCGTATTTTTCGGAGTATAAGACGCACCTTAGTTTTTGGGGAGGAAAATAGGGGAAAACAATCTGCCTACCAGGTATTCATCTGGCTAGCGTCCTTAGTCTGGTCGGCTTTAGCACATTATTTTATCCCCTGGTTAGGACTTAAAAAAACCTTCTTCGGAGAGAATAACAAAGAAAGAGCCTGCAAGCCGGTAAGAGCTGGGAAGGTAGTTAGCACCTGGTTAGGGCTAGAAAAAAACTTATTCGGAGCAAGTAGAGCAATGGGAAAAAAAACCCTGCAAAGACTTAGGGCTGGAAAACCATTCTTTGGAGAGAGTAACAATGAAAAAGCCTGCAAGGTAAGAGCTGGGAAGATCTGTTAGCACCTAGTTAGGGCTGAAAAAAAAAAGCTACATTCGAAGTATAAGACACACCCAAATTTTCAGCCACTTTTAGGGAGGAAAAAGGTGCGTCTTATACTCCGAAAAATACGGTACCTGCAGTGCAGGAATAACAGCTTGGAGTGACATAGATTCCTGTTAAATGTCAGGAGGAAGCTTCCTAGCTTAAGACACCAGGCAGCCAGTCACTCCAACTACCGGTACGTAGGCTTTGAAAGATAGTGGAGCTCGGTAGCTTCATTATTTGAACTATCCTGCCTCAGCCTTTTATGGTTGGGTGGAGAAGTCATACAAAGATCTTCTACCTCCAGGAGCCATGGAAGAAATGGCAGGTTCAAGGCAAGATTTGATGTTGCTCAGAAGCCCAGGTCATGTTCTCCCAAGATGTTTGGATGGTGAGGAGGGAACTTTGTCAATCTTTGTGTCAACTGTTTCTAGGATTTCTTTGTGGCTTGGAGCTTTGGAGCTGAACTACAGCGTTAGCCAAGAGGTATTTAAGACTTGTAGACTTCAACTTCCAAAATTTCTTAGCCAGCCATGGAATTCTGAGAGCTGAAATCCACAAGTCTTAAAGTTGCCAAATTTGGAGACTTCTGCTGTAGCTATGGGGGGGGGGGGAACTGTGTTTATTATTACTTATCCTTTGATTTCTCCTTGTCTTCTCTTCTCCTTATCTCCCATTTCAATTCTGATTGTCTGTCTTTGGAAGATATCATGGTGTGGTTGACTGTTCCTGGATGTGTCTTTCTCTCCCCCCACCCTTTTCTAACAAGTCCTGTGTCACATAGTGAATATTGTCAGTTGTATGTCTATGCAGGGTGATGCACCCCTATCCTAATATTATGGTACATTCCATTACAAGCAGGACACGTGATGTGATCTTCTGCGCATGTGTGCATTCCTGATTCTCCATTACTTTCTCTTCTGCCTTTGACTCTGACCAGAACGGTCACGATTTATTAGCAAGGATGTAACTATTTTCTATTAGACTTTTAATCTCGGCTTTATTTCAAAATGTCTGAATTCCAAGAAAAGATCCACATCGCCTCTATGAGATTTATTCTCACCGTAACATCCTGTTTCGGGACTTCAGAGGAGAGATGCTAAAGATGCAGGTGGAGTTTTGTTTGGGACTAGATCTGCTGTTTTTAACTTGCCTTGACTGATTTGGTACTCTCAGCCCAACTGCCCAAGAAAAATAAATTCATTTCCAAAATTCCGACCACCTCTTCCTCTTTCAAAGGGCTGCACGATGTTTCTCAACATCATGCCCTAGCCTAGAAGAAAGCCCAACTTGGGGCAGAAAACACCACAACCTTCACCTTCCCGCTTTGGGACCCACACTATCCTCTGTGAAAGCTTTTTTTCACGCCGTTTGATAGCTGGTGATGCCGATGTGAAAGCGTTCCTTCGCTTGGTGCATTTGATTTGTTTGGGGGAGATACCCCTGTGTGTCTTTCTCACCTCCGGTGGAAACAGGACATTCCCCATTGCACCGAGCAAAGATTTCAGTTTTGATTAGGTGGGTGCAAACATTTGGCTTCACAGAAGAGGCAACTGTGAAATCTCCCATGCCAACCTTGGTGATAACCGTTGAAGGAACTGATTTTTTTTCCTCTTACTATCTTCCTGCCAGCTGTAGATTACGGTTACAAAAGGTAAGCGTTACTGCTTTATTTTGGTTTCCCCCTTTCCAAATAATGCATTATTTCATTTCTTATGATTATATGTAGTCACTTTATGTTTCCTAAGGGAAAGAAAGATAGCGGAACATCATCATCATCAGAAGAACAATATCAATGTTATTTTATAGCACACCTCTGGCAGTTCAAGGCAGAATTCACAGGGGTCTAGTCCAGGAGTCACCAACCTTTCAGACCTCAGGGACCACTAAATTCATAATTTTAAATCCCGCAGACCACTAATATGAATTTTTATAAAAGATAAATAGTATTCAGTGCAATATAAAAATGCAAATAATTTTTCTGTGGGCCACCACATTTTTCTCGCGGACCACCAGTGTCCGCAGACCACTGGTTGGTGACTGCTGGTTTAGTCGTATTTTATCCCTACAGAAAAAAACAGACCTGGGATATTCTGATGGTCTCCAGATCTCCTGAGCTTTCATGGGTGAGAATGAACCGATCTGGCTCTCCCCTAACTAAATCAATAAAGATGATAAGGGGTCTGGAGGCTAAATCAATATGATGAGCAGCTAAGGGAACTAGGTATGTTTAGCCTATTGAAAAGAAGAACTAGGGTGATATGATTGGGGTCTTCTATGACAGGGGTCCCCAAATTTGGCAACTTTAAGACTTGTGGACTTCAACTCCCAGAATTCAATTTAAAAAAGACAGTTTAAACAGTTAAAAATATTTAACTGTACATACCATACATACCATACATACACGGGGGAGACAGCAGATCTCAAAACTCACCCCGCCTGCAGGAAGAGCCATGTCTTAATGGCCTTTTGGAAGGCCAGCAAGGTGGGGATGATTCGGATCTCTGGGGGAAGTTGGTTCCAGAGAGCAGGGGCCCCTACAGAGAAGGCCCTCCTCCTAGGCCCCGCCAGTCGACACTGTTTGGCTGACGGGACCTGGAGGAGACCCACTCTGTGGGACCTAACCGGTCGAAGGGAAGAATGAGGCAGAATGCGGTCCCATAACAAGGGACATAACAGCTGTGTTCCAGAACTTGAGGGGCTAACCTGGAGAAGAGGGGGTCAACCTATTCTCCAAAGCACCTGAGGGCAGGACAACATGTAACAGATGATGGAAACTTATCAAGGAGAGGTCCAATCAAGAATCAAGGAGAAATTTCCTGACAATTAGAACAATTAATCTTTGGAAGGGCTTCCTTCCAGAAGTTTTGGGTGCTCCATCATTGGAGGTTTTCAAGAAGAGATCAGATAACTATTTATCCAAAATGGAATGTCCCCTTCTCAAGGAGAGTGCTGGGCTAGGAGACCTCCAAGGTTTTCTTTCAACCTTTTTATTCTACGTTCCATGTTCTAGTCCCACTGTTGAACTTTCTTCTTTGTGTGTGTACTTTCTTCTTGGTGTGCTTTCTTCTTTCTTTTGTCACCTTGTCAACTTGAAGCTGTGTGGAATTTAACAAGTCCACACATCTTCAAGTTGTCAAGATTGAGACATGCTAAATTTTACAGCAGACTCATAAACAGCACAGATTAATCCCACGAAGGGACTAAACAAGTAACAAGTAGTAAACTAGTTAACAAAACAGGTTAAATTTGTCCAGGAAGTTATCATTTTTTTCCAGCATGCCATTGGTTAATTATGAATAATTGAATATATTGCTCTGGGAAACTAAATCAGAATTTCTAGCAAGGATAAATCTCAAGAATGTCAATATTTTTTTTAACATTGCAGTTGTTTTTTTAAAGTGTGTGGGAAGCTAGCCGACCAATATATTTTATAAAGAAAACAAATAACTCTGTTTTAATTTGTTTTTTAAACTTTTTTTTAACAATGGTGTTTACATGATTTTACAAGGAGCCAAGGTTTGCGCAGTGGTTAAAGTGCAGCACTGCAACCTACTTCAGCTGACTGCTAGTTCAGCAGTTCAGCTGTTCAAATCTCACCGGCTCAAGGTTGACTCAGCCTTCCATCCTTCCGAGGTCGGTAAAATGAGGACTCAGATTGTTGGGGGCAAGAGGCTGAACTCTGTAAACCGCTTAGAGAGGGCTGTAAAGCCTAAGTGCTATTGCTATTGCTATTGCTATTGCTACTGATTTATTTGAATCATGCAAGTGCGATGGGCAGTATAGAAATCTGATAAATAAATAAACACAGTCGACACATGATAAAATACTAAATCAAGCTATAAACTGCAGCGGGTTGAATCAAAGTGGGAAACCTATTTTGATTGACATATCTTCTAGTAAATCTCATTAATTCCTGACGGCTTTTACCTTTTATCTTAACTGTTCTAAATCTGCCCTTAGATTCTATTTATGTCTTGATTCTAATCGTTTCTAGTTATTCAGAAATATTCCCTTTGGGTTTTCCTATGGCTTTCTGCTGTTCTTTTAGGCTTAAAAGCTATATTTAGGAAAACAGACCGTTCAGTTCTGCTGAAGGAGAAACAGTTTGTAATTTGCTGCTCAGAAATAAATATCTAAACCTTGAGATGTGCGAACTGCTGGTTATCTGCTCTTTCTCCCACACATTCCTGGGGTTTCTTTCCCATGGGAAGATGGGAGTGTTTCAAGAAGGACACAGGACTTGCCTCTTAGCATAGTTGCAATGATCTCAGGGGCTGCCACAAAGAAGAGGGAGTCAAACTATTCTCCAAGGCACCTGAGGGTAGAACAAGAAGCAACGGGTGGAAACTAAACAAGGAGAGAAGCAACCTAGAACGAAGGAGAAATTTCCTGACAGTTAGAACAATTAATAAGTGGAACAGCTTGCCTCCAGAAGTTGTGAATGCTCCAACACTGGAAGTTTTTAAGAAGAGATTGGACAACCATTTGTCTGAAGTAGTGTAGGGTTTCCTGCCTAGGCAGGGGGTTGGACTAGAAGACCTCCAAGGTCCCTTCCAACTCTGTTGTTATTATTATATCTCTTGGGCCCAAGGCCTGGAGAAATGGGAGGTTGATTAGGGATGTACAGATAATCCTCGACGTACAACCACAATTGAGCCCAAAAGTTACGTTGTTAAGTGAGAAATTTGTTTTGCTCCATTTTTACGACCTTGCTTGCCACATTTGTTAAGTGATTCTCTGCAGTTGTTAAATTAGCAACCCGGTTGTTAAGTGAATCTGGCTTCCCCATGGACTATGCTTGTTAGAAGGTCGCAAAAGGGGATCACGTGTCCCCAGGACACTGCAACCGTCGTACATGTGAGTCAGTTACCAAGCATCTGAATTTCGATCGCATGACCAAGGGGATGCTGCAATGGTCGTAAGTGTGAAAAATTGTCGTAAGTCCCTTTTTTTCAGTGCTGTTGTAACTTTGAACGGTCACTGAGTGAAGTGTTGTAAGTTGAGGATGACCAAGGGTGGGTTCCACTTACGTTCACCAGCGGTTCGCATTGCGACGTTTCGCGCGCGGGTCCCCTCGTATGATTTGGCTTCCGCACATGCTCAGAAGCAGGAATGAGCTCGAAACACAGCTGAGGAGCTCATCAGCTGTGCTTCGGGCGAAGAAATAAAGGACAGACTTCACCCGCGGGTGGGCGGGAGGGCTCTTTTTCAAGCCGCAGAAGGGGAAAAATCCGCACAAAATCCCAAAAAAAGATGGCGGCGCACACGGAACGGCACCGACAGTGATGTCACTAGCAGGTTGCTACTGGTTCGGGCAATCCGGTCCCAACTGGGAGGAACCCACCCCTGAGGACGACCTGTAGTGCAAAGATTCGCAGGGTGTCATAGTGGGGAAGTACATAGGGTCCTGCCTCGCAGTGGGACCATTGACACTGTAGTTTTTTCTTTCTTTCTTTTAATCCCTCCTTTATTATGTTTATAAATAACTCAAGGCAGTGAACCCACCGGATACTTTTTCCTCCTCCTGTTTTCTCCACAACAACAACAACCCTGTGAGGTGGCTTGGGCTGAAAGAGAGGGACTGGCCCAAGGTCACCCAGATGATTTTCACACCTAAGCCAGGACTAGAACTCCCAGTCTCCTGGTTGTTGGCCCAAAGCCACCCAGTTGGCTTTCATGCCTAAGGTTGGACTAGAACTCACCGTCTCCTGGTGATTGGCCCAAAGTCATCCATCTGGTTTTCATGCCTAAGTCAGGGCTAGAATTCACAGTCGCCTGGTTTCTAGCCCTCTGCCTTGACTACTAGACTATTCCTGCCTCTCCGCACAGCAAGTAGAATTGTGGATGAGGATAAACGCACAATTTATCTCACCAGGACATACTGAAAGAGAAAAAATGGAGTGCAGCTCCTCATTTCAGTGCTGGAAAATTCTTTTTTTGTTGTTTGTTTCTTTTTCCCATCCAAAATAAATGAAACCCCGTTTGCCTATGACTTCTGTCTGGCGTGCTGTCTTTGTCCTGGTTCATTTCAGATTTTAATTGTCTCCAAATTGAGCTGCTTTAGAAGGATTTTGTTGCACTTAGTGGAAACCTTCCTTGTCTAGCTGTGAAAGGAGCGAAAGATGAATAACAATGGCTGGAAACGATTCCTTCGTCTGTTTCTGCTTAAGCTACGCAACCTCATCTGGACCCGGGTGGTCATTCTGTGCACGGCTGACTCAGGCCCCTAATGGGGAAACCGTTTTTTTGGGCGTTTGAGTTTTTAAAAAGAAAGGTGTGGTTTGCATTAACTTCTTGCCACACATCTAGAACACACACAAACCCTAGAGAAAGTGCAGAAGAGAGCAACCAGGATGATAAAGGGTCTGGAAAATAAAACATACAAAGAGCGGTTGCAGGAACTGAGCTTGGCCAGTCTGGTGAAGAGAAGGACCAGGGGTGACGTGATAGCAGTGTTCCAATAGTTGAGTGGCTGCCACAGAGAGGAGGGGGTCAGGCTGTTCTCTATGGCACCAGAAAGCCAAACAAGGAATAATGCATGGAAGTTGACCAAGGAGAGATTCAACCTGGAAGTGAGGAGAAACTTTCTGACGGTGAGAGCGATCAACCAGTGGAACAGCTTGCAAGCGGAGGTTGTGGGAGCCCCAACACTTGCGACCTTCAAGGGGAGACTGGACTGCCATCTGTCTCAAATGGTGTAGGAACTCCTGCTTGAGCAGGGGGTTGGACTAGATGACCTACAAGGTCCCTTCCAACTCTAATAATAAATCTTAAACATCGGACGCTGGATACTGAAAATTTCATACTTCTTGCTTGCCTTGATTTAAAAAAAAATGCAGGTGGTCTCCAGCTCATTTTGATGCAAGAATTATGGTGCAGATTTGATGCAGGTTTATGTACAGAGGGAGCCCCTTACTTCTCAGGGGGAAACCGAGCCTTGATGCTCACCCCCTTTTTGCCAACATTTCAATGGTGATGCCGTTGAGAGAAGGAGAAACACTGGTTGGGGGTTGGGCTGCTGGCTACAATTTAGTCTGTGCTGCGGCTAACAGCAGCTAAACAGCCTTATTTGGAAGTGGTCTGGAATATATTATTTTGTTTTGAAATGAGCTTCAAATTTTAATCCAGACAAAAAAAAAAGGAGAGAGAGAATGTCAGGCGCGAAAGACCAGGTCCACACATGAAGGTTCAATTATTAGACTGATTTATTGCTAAAGCCTATGCAACAGGAATCTTCTCAACTAACGGTAGACTCAACGGTGGACACATGGCTAGATAAGGGCCAATGGCACTCAAGGGGTGCTGGACCTAGTGTGTGGCTACGTAAGGATGCTAGACTGATTCCCCCTTTTCATTCCACCCCCAGGTTGGCTAGCTCTTCTCCTACAGAAAAAGAAAGTGATGAATTGAAGTTTGTGAATTGTAACCTTACCTGCTCAAGTTCTGGGCTAAAATAAAATATAAATATACAGGTGGTCCTTGACTCACAACTGGTTCAGAGGTGGGTTCTGATTTTCCTTGCTGTCGGTTCGCTTCCTGACGCGCTGCATGGGCGCGGGCGCACCGTGCACTTTGCACTCACGCATGTGCAGTGCTAAAAACCCAGCTTCTGCGCATGCACAGAAGCAAAAAACAGCTTCTGAGCCACAAGATGGTGGTGCCTACGGCGCTACCGAGAGAGCTGGTTCGGGGGCATGGCAGGCCTGGGTCGCTGCCAGTTCCAGCGACCCAGGCCGCCATGTTACTACCGGTTCCATAGAACCAGTCCGAACCGGGAGGAACCCACCTCTGAACTGGTCTCTTAGTAACGGTTCAAAATTACAAACGACCCATAAAAGAAACTTACGACCCAGATTGGAAGTTCTGATGGGTCCCCCCCCTATGATCACGTGACCACTTTGTGGGCACTCTGCAACACGGGTCATTTATGACCATTTGTAGCATCCCATGGGTGACCCAATTAAAAACCATTAAAAACCATTCTTTTGCAGAAACACCATGATGGGATTTTAATTCCAGGATTGCAGATGCTCCCAGAAGACCCACATTTTCAAGAAGAGTGTCTTGCAGAAGACCACAGTTGCCGCATTAAGCCTTTGCTAGATGCCTCAACCCAAGACCAGATCTCTCAGGATGCTCTTCTACCTTCTTTCTGCCTTCTTCCAGCTCCAAGGTAACATAAACATACTTAACTTTATTTTCTCCATTCATGGAGAATTGGAATCTCTTGCCTCATCTCTTCTACGGTGAATTTATCATGATATGCACCCTTCTTGCCAAACCTGGTAACTCCCAGTTTCTTTGGACTACCGTACAAGTCCCATCATGTATGGTTAATGCCTTTGCTGGTGGTGGGTGAAGGAATAGAGTTAATAGTGGGGAAATAACTGTAAGAGATGACCAGGCTGAGCTTGAGGGAGGGGTCAAACACGTCATCAGTCTGGAGTCTCTTCATGCCCACAAGAGTCCATCCCTCCTTGAATTCCGTTGATTCTTATCTACCACCAATTTGCTTTGACTGTTAGTAGTTCAGATTCTTGTAGAAATTCTTAGCATGCAATAAACTTGTATTGTTTTGAACCGCCTTGGCTCCTGACAATACCTTTGCTATTAATCTGTAGTGTTAGAATCTCCTGAAAGATTGCAGAGAGGAGCAACAAGAATAATTAGGGGGCTGGAGGCTAAAACATACGAAGAACAGTTACAGGAATTGGGTATGTCTAGTCTAATGAAAAGAACGTCTAGGTAAGACAGGATAGCAGTGTTCCAATATTTGAGGGGCTCTTACAAAGGCAAGTGGGTCAAACTATTTTCCAAAGCACCAAAAGGCAAGATGAGAAACAATGAATGGAAACTAACCAAGGAGAAAAGCAGTCTAGAACTAGGGAGAAATTTCCTAACAGTGAGAACAATCAACCGGTGGAATGATTGTCTTCAGAAGTTGTGGGTGCTTCATCACTGGAGGCTTTCAAAAGGAGATTGGACAGTCTTCTATCTGAAATGATATAGGGCAGTGATGGCAAACCTATGGCACGGGTGCCACAGGTGGCACGCGGAGCCATATCTGCCGGCACGCGAGCCGTTGCCCTAGCTCAGCTCCAGTGCACATGTGCGTGCCCGCCAGCTGATTTTTGGCTCGCACGGAGGCTCTGGGAGGGTGATTTCGGCCTCCAGAGGGCCTCCAGGGTGGCAGGGGGAGCGTTTTTGCCCTCCCCAAGCTCCAAGAAAGCCTCTGGAGCCTGGGGAGGGTGAAAAATGGGCCCACTGGGCCCACTGGAAGTCGGAAAATGGGGGAGTGAGGGGGGTCACGCACACATGTGAGGAGGGTGGGGCAAGTGAGGAGCTTTGAATTGTGGGTGTGGGCATGCACGTGCGTGCAATAGCGCGCACACACACTATTTTGGCACCCGAGGAAAAAAAGGTTCGCCATCACTGATATAGGGTCTCCTGCTTGAGCAGGGATTGGACTAGAAGACCTCCAAGGTCCCTTCCAACTCTATTGGTCTATGTTATTCTATGTTAACTGAGAGTTCTTCCAGAAAGGTGGTTTCTTCTTTCACCAATGTGGCAATCTTATGCAACCTCTGTCTTTCCCCCCTTGGTTGGACTTCGGAGGCGGGGGAAGTACTAGAAAATCTGCTTCTCTCCTTCTCTGAAATGAAGTTCACGAAACAGATTGATTGTCTGTGGTGAATACAATGCAGTATTGCAGGCTGACTCTGCCGAATGCCAGCAGTTCAATCCTGAATGGCTCACGGTTGACTCAGAACTTCCATCCTTCCGAGGTCGGTAAAATGAGGACCCAGAATGTTGGGGGCAAGAGGCTGACTCTGTAAAACACTTAGAGAGGGCTGCAAAGCACTGTGAAGCGGTATGCAAGTCTAAGAAACCTCTGGAATAGCTCAGGAGTTCATGGATTCCATGACAACCATGACAACCATGGACCTGACCCAAGTAATCCAGGGTCTGACTCATGAGGGCGGTCACACGCTCGACCTAGTGTTTCTCTCGGGGCAGTGGAGAGACGATCTGAAGATAAGGGACATAGTCATCACCCCTCTGTCATGGTCAGATCATTTCCTACTGAGGTTGGATTTCGCTGCCCCACTCCTCCCCCGCAGGGAGGCGGGACCGACTAGGTGGTTCCGCCCCAGGCGCCTGATGGAGCCAGACGGATTCCAGAGGGAACTTGGGGAGATACCTGAAACCCTGGTACACAGTTCGGCTGACTCCCTGGTGGCTGCTTGGAACATCGTAGCATCAGGGGCGTTAGACCGAATTGCGCCTAAGCGACCTCTCCGTGGCAGTGGATCCCGGAAAGCTCCCTGGTTCACCGAGGAGCTCCGGGAGATGAAACGCCAGAAGAGACGTCTGGAGCGCCGCTGGAGGTCCAGCAAGACCGAATCCGATCGAACACTATTAAGAATTTACATCAGATCTTATTTAGTGGCGATAAGGGCGGCAAAACGATCCCATTTTTCCGCTCTTATTGCGTCCGCAGATTCTCGCCCAGCCGCCTTGTTTAGGGTGACTCGCTCCCTCCTTGCTAAAGGGGGGAGCGAGGAACACTTGCAAGGTAGAGCTGAGGAATTTGCAGAGTTTCTGTCGGATAAAGTCGCTCGGATCCGGTCGAACCTGGACTCTGGCTGGGCAGAGTCCATGGAGTTGACTGGGGCAAGTCTTAGTCCACCGTTGTGGGAGGAGTTTGGGCCTGTTTCTCCTGATGATGTGGACAGAGCCGTGGGGGCGATGGGGGCCTCCACCTGTTTATTGGACCCGTGCCCCTCCTGGTTGGACTCGGCCAGCAGGGAGGTGACACGCGGCTGGATCCGGGCAGTGGTCATCGCTTCTTTGGGGGAGGGATCCGTACCGCAGTCGTTAAAAACTGCGGTGGTGAGACCCCTCCTGAAGAAGCCTTCCCTGGATCCAGCTGATTTGAAGAACTATCGTCCGGTCTCCAACTTACCTTTTTTAGGGAAAGTTGTGGAGAAGGTGGTGGCTACTCAACTTCTGCGACTTCTGGATGAAACAGAGCATCTAGATGCCTATCAGTCGGGTTTCAGGCGCGGGTACAGTACAGAAACTGCCTTGGTCGCTCTGATAGATGATCTCTGGCGGGCCCGGGATGGGGGAAACTCCTCTATCCTGGTGCTACTTGACCTCTCAGCGGCTTTCGATACCATCGACCATGGTATCCTTCTGCATCGTCTCGGTGAGTTGGGAGTGGGAGGCACTGTTTTACGGTGGTTCTCCTCTTATCTCGCCGATAGGATGCAGTCGGTGTTAACAGGAGGGCAGAGATCCTCCCCTAGGCCCCTGTTATGCGGGGTGCCTCAGGGGTCGGTTCTCTCGCCCATCCTATTTAACATTTACATGAAACCGCTGGGTGAGATCATCCGCAGACATGGGGTGCGTTACCACCAGTACGCTGATGACACCCAGCTGTACATCACCACCCCGTCTGACTTCAGTGTGGCAGTTGATGTAATGTGCCGGTGCCTGGACGACGTTAGGATCTGGATGGGGAGGAACAGACTCAGACTCAACCCCGACAAGACTGAGTGGCTTTGGGTATTGCCTCCTAAGGACTACGACAACTGTCCCTCCTTGGTTTTAGAGGGAACGAAACTGATTCCCTCGGACCAGGTCCGCAACTTGGGGGTCCTCCTAGATCCACAGCTAAAATTGGAGCATCATCTTACTGCTGTGGCTAGGGGGGCCTTTGCACAGGTTCGCCTTGTGCACCAGTTGCGGCCATACTTGGAGAAGGAGGCTCTACTCACGGTCACTCACGCCCTTGTCACCTCCCGTTTGGACTACTGCAATGCGCTCTACATGGGGCTACCCTTGAAGAGTATCCGGAGACTCCAACTGGTACAAAATGCGGCTGCGCGTGCTGTGGTGGGTGTACCAAGGTACACCCACGTGACACCTTTACTCCGCCAGCTGCATTGGTTACCCATTTGTCTCCGGGTCCAATTCAAGGTGTTGATCACCATCTTTAAAGCCCTTCATGGCTTAGGGCCGGGTTATCTCCGGGACCGCATTCTGCCTCATACTTCCCTTCGACCGGTTAGGGCCCACAGAGTTGGCCTCCTCCAGGTCCCATCGGCTAAGCAATGCCGGCTGGCGGGTCCTAGGGGGAGGGCCTTCTCTGTGGCAGGCCCCGCGCTCTGGAACCAACTTCCTCCAGAGACCCGAACCATCCCCACCCTGCTGGCCTTCCGAAAAGCCGTTAAGACGTGGCTTTTCCTGCAGGCAGGGGGCAGAGCTTAACTCCAACTGAACTCTCCCCCGGGTATGCTTGGTTGTTGCATGGTTGTTTTTATATTGCATTTTTAATTTTTATATTATGTTTTTAAATTTTGTTTATTGGTTTCTTGTATTTTCCTATGCTGTACGCCGCCCTGAGTCCTTCGGGAGTTGGGCGGCATATAAGAAAGCCAAATAAATAAATAAATAAATAAATAAGTGCTGTTGCTATTGCCCTCCCTCCCTCCCTTCCTTTCCTTGGTGACGCAGGGGTTAGAATGCAGTATTGCAGACAAACTCTGCCAACTGCCGGCAGTTCGAATCTCACCAGGCTCCAGGTTCACTCAGCCTATTGTCCTTCCGAGGTGGGTAAAACGAAGACCCAGATTATTGGGGGGCAAGAGGCTGACTCTGTAAACTGCTTAGTGAGGGCTGTAAAGCACTGTGAAGTGGTATGTAAGTCTAAGTGCTATTCCTTCCTTCCTTCCTTCCTTCCCTCCCTCCTTCTTCCTTCCTTCCTTCCTTCCTTCCTTCCCTCCCTCCCTTCTGGTTATAATGCAGTATTGCAGGCTAACTCTGCCCACAAACAGGAGTTCAATCCTGACTGGTTCAAGGTTGACTCAGCCTTCCATCCTTCCGAGGTGGGTAAAATGAGGACCCAGATTGTTGGGGGCAAATAGGCTGACTCTGTAAACCACTTAGAGAGGGCTGTAAAGCACTGTGAAGCGGTATATAAGTCTAAGTGCGATTGCTATTACGCCTTGTACAGGAAGTCCTTTCCTTACGATCACAACTGGGTCCAGAATTTCTGTTCCTAAGGAAGGCAGTTGTTAAGTGAGTCACACCCAATTTTATTACCTTTTTGGCCATTGTGACTTTGAACGGTCACTGAACGAATGGTTGTAAGTCAAGGACTACCTGTAGAATTTCCCTGAGTATTTTTTTCCCTTGCTTTTCTGGAGTGAATGTTTCTCTGTTTTCGTAGCGTTAAGTGCAAAACCTCGCAGATCTTAGGGTAGTTCCCTCAGACCCTAAATCTTTTTTCTTTTCTTCTTTTGGGGGGTGCGGTCCAGGCGTGCATGGGATGAGCAGCTACAAGGAGGACTTCCGCTTCTGTGCTGAGCGAAGGCAAACGGTTGAAGGCCGCATCCGTTATGAAACCCAGCGGGACGCCATCACTATCTCCAATGGCGCTGACGGACTTAATATCAGTGCCCCGTTCCCACCAGGACCTCAGCGATCCTGGGCCTTGCCTTCACTGTTGGGGACTTACCGCTTCTGCGTTTACTGGTTTCAGGATGACCATCTGTTCAATCTTACCTATGGCATCAGTTATCTCTACCAGCTGAGTAACCAAGCCGATTATTCATTCTCCTCTCTACATGTCACCTGCCGGGGGAGCAAAGATGGGCCTGATTTGCTCAGCAATATCTCCTATGCCTTGGACAATGGCTCTGACAATTACTCCCTTCCAAGCATGTCGGAATGCAGGTTCGGTAAGTTGCATCAGAACGGGACGGACCGTGGAAAGAGAAAGGCAAAGTAACATTTGCTTTCACTGTTGAACATTGCAGATGGTCCTCGACTTACAACAATTCGCTTAGTGACCGTTCCGAGTTACAACGGCACTGAAAAAAGTGACCTATGGCCATTTTTCGCACTTAAGACCGTTGCAGCATTCTCATGTCATGTGATCAAAATTCAGACACATGGGAACTGACCAGCGGTTCGGAAGGGCGCGCTTTGTTGCACACGCTTTTTCACCCTCTGTGCATGCGCAGAAGGCTTTGCGCATGCGCAGAGGGTTAAAAACAAGAAAATGGTGACGTCCGGGCGGGTAGGCGGAGCCTTGCGCTGCTGCCGCTACCGGTTTTCCGAACCACCTGCGGCCACTGCTACTGGTACGGCCGAAACGGGGTGTACCAGTAGGATTTCACCACTGCAACTGACACATATTTATGACGGTTCCGGTATCCCAAGGTCATGTGATCCCCTTTTGCGACCTTCCGACAAGCAAAGTCAATGGGGAAGCCTGATTCACTTAACAACCGTGTTATTAACTTAACCACTGCAGTGATTCACTTAACAAATTGGCAAGAAAGATCGTAAACAACAACTGTCTTGCTTAGCAACAGAAATTTAGGGGTCAGTTGTGGTCGTAAGTCGAGGACTACCTATACTTGGCTGTAGAAAACTTATATTATTTTCACAGGTAAAAAATAAGCCCATTTAATTTGTTGTGCTTAGTTGGTTGTGTGAATGCAGCTTGCTTGCTTGTTGGATTTATATGGCTGCCCAATCTCACAGTAGTCACTCGGGAGACTCACAATATTAAAAAGAATAATAAATTGCTTAACCTCTCATATCTACTGTGCATATCCAGAGAAGCAGATTGGAACAAATGATCAAACGGTACAAAATCTCAAACTTTTGCACAGTTTATCCTGCCCTAGTCATAGTTGGGGTTAAATATTTTATCAGACATTGCAGAGTGCAGCCCTGGGAATTAAAACCGTTATTTTTTTAAAAAAATCAACAGCTACAATTGTCAAGACGTTGATTATTATTATTATTATTTTTTAGCCAATGCCATTTCCTACCATTTCAGGAAATGAACGTGGCATCAGAAAGCTTGAATTCCACCTATCAGGAACAGGAATGGGACAACTCACGACAGCCAACTCACCGCTGCCAATTTGCAATGGCCAACTTACCACGGCCGGCTTACTGTGGCCAAGTTGCCACGGGACAAAAATTGCATGAAATCAAAGAAATTGTGAAATAGAATCATTAAATAAAAGACTTGCAAAAGGAAGGACAAAAATGAAACGGGAATGACCAAAATTAAAATGATTTCTTAATTATTTTAAATAATGAAATAAAATTGTTGAATTGTCCTGCGGTGAGTTTTTTCCGGGCAAACTGGCCATGGCGAATTGTCCTGTGGCGAGCTGGCCGTGGTAGGTTGTCCCGGGAACAGCCAAACAATGAGGGCCTTTTGTTCTGTCCCCAGTTACGAACGTATCAAAAACACACCGTTTGAACGAACTTAGTTTAATTAATGAACCACTGCTAATAACTGGCTTAGCAGTGGCGAAACACACAAATCAAAAGAAGCAATCCTTTCTTGCAGAAAGTCAGCTGCTAATTAGTATTTATTAGCAGCTGGCATAAGTTCAGTCAGTCTTAGCTCAAAACAACACAATTAGTTCTGGTTATCTCACGTAATGTCCGAAGGCTTGACAAAATGCCCAGGAGTCTTTCTTGATAAGAAATCCGAAGCAGAGAAACAGGAATTCACAAGACAATGCACGACAGATACTCGAGTCTGAACTATTGTTTCCTGCAGCTTGCCAGCTGCCTCTGATGTCCTTAAGTAGACTAGGGGAGTGGCCAATTAGCCCCAAGTCTTACTCCCGAGGAGACCTCCTCTGGAGTAACCATTCCTGCCTCTTAGCTGCTCTGCGTGCTCTTGCATTCAGAAGAGGAGAAGCCCCTTCTCTCTCATCGCTGCTATGAGGTGCTGGAGGTTCCAAAGGCCCTGGCTGACTCCTGCCTCTGGTACCGAGTCCTCGCCAGCCTCCTCACTGTCCGATTCAGGTGCCAGCTGCGCAGGCCGCTGGCGGGCCACAACACCTTTTATTTTACTTTGCTGGTTTGCTTTGCTCCGTAGATTTTGCGAAGAGAGACCAGAAAGAAACGGTTCAACTTAGCAACATGGAAGATGAAATGAGACAAACAGAGTTAAAACTGAAGAGCTTGGAAACACGTCCTAGCAGTGATAAAGACGGGCCTTCGGAAGATCCATTTTTGTGAGTATTTGGCAGCCAATCTGCGTTCTTATTCATTTGTATTTTTTAAAAAAAGTAGGCACTGTGTATTGGTTGCAAAAAGGAGTGAGATGAAGCAGGGTGGTTGGAGGTACTGTTTGCATAGGTCTTGCACAAGTCTGGTTGTGCAAGTGGTGGGAGATGCTCTTTCCACAAATATTGTTTGTGTCTGTGGCCCAGAATCTTCCAAATGTTGAGATTAGCACTTACAGATAGTCTATCAACTCTGAAGCAAACCTGGCAGTGGCCATTTTGGAGGCTTCAGGGTTGCCACAATGCGAAGAGAGGATAAGGAGGTGGAACATAGTTAGATGGGGGGGGGGGGTTGTAGCCAAAACAAAATAGTTTCCTGTGGGAACTAAGGACATTCCAAAAGGGGGCTGGAGGAAGGAGGGGTGAGGTAACCAGGCAACCAGCCTGCACCTTGATTGGACAATGTGACTGACTGACTGGGGAAAGGAGGAAACCTTCACTTTTAATCAGGTGAAAACTGTGGGAACTTCCAGAGTCGGTTTTCACCAGTTTGTGCCAATATGATATCTCCAATAAAACTGTTCTTTGAAGAACCTGTCTGCCTCAGAGTTCTGCTTTCTATGGGGTTGTTATTTGGAACATAGTCCTTGAGTTATGATCACAATTGTGAACAGAATTTCCAATGTAAGTCATTGCAATTATAAACCAAGTCAGACCTGATTTCATAACAATTTTTATGATGGTCATTAAGCAAATCACATTAAGCAAATTGGCTTGTTAAGCCAATCCAATTTCACCACGGCTGGGTTTTTTTTTGCCAGAATTCAGCCAAAAAGTTTGCAAATTGCAATCATGTGACCTTAAGACGTTGCAACAAGTTATAAATGTGAGCCAGTTGCCTGAATTGTGACAATGTGACTGCGTGTGTGTGTGTGTCTGTAGTGCAACAGTTGTAAGTGTGAGTACAGGTCCTAAGTCACTTTTTCCAAAGCAGTCATTAAATGAACGGTCATAAGTTCAGGGCAACCTGTACTTAGCGTTTGGAGGGTGTTGTAAATAGCATCTGGACATGTGGGTGTGGGTGTAGTGAGACACAAAATGATTGTGGTGAAGGAAAAGTAAGTGCAGTCCTTAGCAAAACCACTCCAGTTCTTGGAATCCACAGGTCCCTATTCAAAAAGAGCCCTGTTTGACAAACCCAAGTCCATTAATTCCTTCAATCACCTCTTTAAAAAAAATCCAGTAAAAATAATTTAAATTTAATTTAAATTAAACATTTAATTTAAAGTAACCCTAACCCTAACCTTTCTTTCTTTCTTTCTTTCTTTCTTTCTTTCTTTCTTTCTTTCTTTCTTTCTTTCTTTCTTTCTTTCTTTCTTTCTTTCTTTCTTTCTTTCTTTCTTTCTTTCTTTCTTTCTTTCTTTCTTTCTTTCTTTCTTTCCTTTCTTCCTTCCTTCCTTCCTCCCTCCCTCCCTCCCTCCCTCCCTCCCTTCCTTCTTTCTTTCTTCTTTCTACCCTAACCCTAACGTAGTTCCTGAAATTGTGTGAAGTGGATCTGAGTGGTCCAACAGCACCTCTCCCTGCGGTCATGTGATTGCATTTCAGGTGCTTGGCAACCCAGCCTGCATTTTTGGCCATTTGCAGCATTCTATGGTCACATGATCATCCAGCAAAAACACCCACTGGGTACCATGAGTTTGTTTAACACCTGCAGAATTTGCTTAACAACCACTGTGTTCACTTAATGACAGCCACAAAAAGTAATAATAAAATCAGGCATGCTCAATGTTTAATGACCACCAGAACTTATGACCTTATTTCCAGGCTCAGTTACGGTTCTAAGTACAGATAGCCCCCGACTTACGACTGCAACTGAACCCAAAATGTTCATTGCTAAGCAAGAGATAGCTAAGTTGTTAAGGGAAAACGGTCATAAGTCACTTTCTCCAGTGCCATTGTGACTTCAAATGGTCACTACATGAATGGTTGTAAGTGAAGGACTTTATGATATACTGGTAGTCCTTGACTTACAACCATTCATTTACCTGTATATTGCCAAGTAAGAAGAGATATTTTATCTCACCTGATATCAAAACCAGGTTTGAAATAGGAGCGCCGTATGAATCAAATGCACAGATGTTTGGACCTTCTGACTGATGGATTGGAAAATTCAGAGATGGCTTGAGAGCAAATTCTTGCACCGTCTTGAGGACCAAACAAGCTGTGATTTGCACATTGTGTTCAATTATGGTTTGCCTGAATCATGAATGGTCGAAGCATTGACAGCCAGATTACAGTGGTGAAATCAATTTACCACTCCTACTGGTTCGGAAGCGCGCACTTTGCGTTTTGCGCACGCCACCGTCGTTTGCACTTTTTCACCCTCTGTGCATGCGCAGAAGGTTAAAAAAAGAAAATGGCGGGAGGTCGGAACCTCGCCCGGCCACCGCTACTAGTTCTCTGAACCACTGGTGGCCGCTGCTACCGAACTGGTAGCATTTCACCCCGAGCCAGATTCACACAGAAAGTTTAGCTGTGGTTTATGAATCACCAGTATATGTGGTACCTTGCTCAACAGTAGTAACTGTGAGAGGGATCTTGGAGTCCTAGTGGACAACCATTTAAATATGAGCCAGCAGTGTGCAGGAGCTGCCAAAAAAGCCAACACAGTTCTGTTGGCTTTTTTGGCAGCTGTTAAAGTGTTAATACCACTTTATAATGCCTTGGTAAGGCCACACTTGGAATACTGCATTCAGTTTTGGTCACCACGATGCAAAAAGGATGTTGAGACTCTAGAAAGAGTGCAGAGAAGAGCAACAAAGATGATTAGGGGACTGGAGGCTAAAACATGAAGAACGGTTGCAGGAATTGGGTATGTCTAGTTTAATGAAAAGAAGGATCAGGGGAGACATGATAGCAGTGTTCCAATATCTCAGGGGTTGCCACAAAGAAGAGGGAGTCAAACTATTCTCCAAAGCACCTGAAGATAGAACAAGAAGTAATGGGTGGAAACTAAACAAGGAGAGAAGTAACTTAGAACTAAGGAGAAATTTCCTGACAGTTAGGACAATTAATCCGTGGAACAGCTTGCCTCCAGAAGTTGTGAATGCTCCAACACTGGAAGTTTTTAAGAAGATGTTGGATAACCATTTGTCTGAAGTAGTGTAGGGTTTCCTGCCTAGGCAGGGGGTTGGACTAGAAGACCTCCAAGGTCCCTTCCAACTTTGTTGTTATTATTATAAGACAAGAGCTGGACCATCCTTCTCGGTTAGCCCAGATAGACTGTATGATGGTTCAATGTAGTGGGTGATTTTGGTCACGGATGAGCTAATAAAGACCCAGAAGTAGCAACTGGAGACCGGTGGCATAGGGTCTGGAGCAAAATATTTCCAGCTACATCCAGTTCTCCCATCCTCAACAGGTTCCTGCACCAGTTGGAGTCAAAGCTTGGCGAACTGCAGTTCCAGGGAGCTCACAAGACTTTTGAGGGGACAGTAGTGCATGCAAATGTCAAGAAAGTCCCATCCCAAATTCCTGAAAACCTGTCCATTGAGGTTACACTGAAGGTGAGTCAAGCATCAAAATGATGTCTGTCAAGTTCCACCTTGTTCTTTTCTCTTTTTCCGTTGCACCTTTGCATTGCCCAGTTTTTTGGGTCATCAGTTTGCAAATGAAAGGACATGTTTGCAAGAAAACCTGAATGCATTTCCGTGGTTATTTATCATTTGTCATCTGTGCCTTGAAAATACCGGTAAGTGCATTTTAAACTCTCTCCTGCATCTCTTAATAAAGACGTCTAGGTGGGTTGGGGACAGGGGCGGGTTCCTAATTTTTTTACTACCACTCTGTGGGCATGGCTTATTTTGTGGGTGTGGCTTGCCAGCCATGTGACTGGGTGGGCGTGGCTTGCCGGCCATGTGACTGGGTGGGCATGGCTTCTCGGACTGCTGCAGGGAGGGGAACTGAGATAGGTCCTGCCGCCCATTCCCCCTCCCCTCAGCAGCTCGAGAAGCCTCGAACGTGCGAAAATGCCTGGGATCATCACCGCACATTCGTGGCTTCTCGGACTGCTGAAGGGAGGGGAATGGAGATAGCTCCTGCCGCCCGTTCTTTCAGTGTCTCACGCGCTCCCTCAGCCATCCTCCTCTGCTAGGACTCACTGTGGGGTAGGAAGGCAGCGCATGAGCAGTGCTGGAAACTCGGCTTCTGGGCATGTGCAAAAGAATTTTTTTTTAAAAAAATAATTTTTTTAAAAAAATGGCGGCGCCTAGGCACTGGCAACTGACCGCACCGGTACTGTGACATCACCAGCGGGCCGCTACCGGTGCTATAGAGTGGACCGCACCGGTAGGAACCCACCACTGGTTGGGGACCATTATGAATTCTCTGCCCTACAAATAAGATTTGTACTACTTCTCTTTTGTAAAGCTGTGCTCGTTTTCTTTCTGCAGGAGAACAAAGTCGTCCCTAAGTTCAAAGTTAACCTGCCAAAAAAAGTGTTTGAGAAAAACAGAGACGGCTTCAAGAGTGGGGAGATGAAGGTTGTGGTGTTGTCGGCCACAAGCGAGACCCTCTTTCAGGTAAGGATGGGCGGGAGAGCTATTGCTGCACTTGGCCCTGATTCCTTTGCATACCGTATTTTTCGGAGTATAGGACGCACCTTTTTACTCCCAAAAAGGGGGTCAAAAAGTGGGTGCGTCCTATACACCGAATGCAGCCCCCAACCCCCCCAGCCCCCACCCTTCGGAGGTTTTCACCGCCGCCCGCCGCTGCCTCCGCCACCGCCGCTTGCCCCCGCCGTCCCCGCTGTTGCTTGCCGCCGCCACCACCGCTGCTTGCCCCCGCCACCCATTCCTGAGCTAGCATGAAATCTAGCACCCCAGTCCTTTCGAGGTGCCACCGCTCCGCTTCGATCCCCACCGCTGCCCGCTTGCGAGCGAGCGGGCGTACGAGCAGGCAAGGCGCGGCGACAGGCAGGTGTCTTGGAAGCGCCGAGGGCAGCACGCGCGTCCGGGATGCCCCTCTCGCTTAGCCGGCAGCAGCAGGCGCAGCGAGTTCCGTCCCCACGCGCGTCCCCGGCGCTTGCTGTGGCGACGCTGTTTTCTCCGAGACCTTTGTCTACTGCTCCTTCTCCGAGACAAAGGTCTCGGAGAAAACAGCGTCGCCACAGCAAGCGCCGGGGACGCGCGTGGGGATGGAACTCGCTGCGCCCGCTGCTGCCGGCTAAGCGAGAGGGGCATCCCGGACGCGCGTGCTGCCCTCGGCGCTTCCAAAACACCTGCCTGCCGCCGCGCTTCGCCTGCTTCCTCAGCTGCTCTTCTCTAGCGAGCGTTCTTTGGCCGGGAAAACCAGGAGCCGCCGCTTTCGCCGCAGATCTGCTCAGCTCAAGTTGCAGCCCTTGAACTTCAGGAGGGAACTGGCTGCGAGACCGGGAGGACTTGTGGACTTCAACTCTAGCTAGCATGACTGGAGGAGGAATTCTGGGAGTTGAAGTCCACAAGTCTTAAACTTGCCAAGGGGGTGCAAGGGTCTTCAAACTTGTGGACTTCAACTCCCAGAATTCCTCCTCCAGTCATGCTAGCTCAGGAATTGGAGTTGAAGTCCACAAGTCTTAAAGCTGTCAAGTTTGAAGACCCCTGGGTTAGAGGTGCAAGGGTCTTCAAACTTGGCAAGACTTTTTACAACCATGTACACTTTTTACAAACTTCAAAGTTGACAGCTTTAAGACTTGTGGACTTCAACTCCCATTCCTGAGCTAGCATGACTGGAGGAGGAATTCTGGGAGTTGAAGTCCACAAGTCTTAAAGCTGTCAAGTTTGAAGTTTGTAAAAAGTGTACATGGTTGTAAAAAGTATTCTGCTACAGTGGTATTTTATTAAATAATATATTACTACACCATTTGGTTCAGAATACTTTTTTCCTTGTTTTCCTCCTCTAAAATCTAGGTGCGTCCTATACTCCGAAAAATACGGTATTTAAAAAGTAAAGAATTTGGTGGAACTTAGGAAATGAATTTATTTCGTCTGAGTCGGTGGTGGGTTTCACTTACCTTTGCTACCGGTTCGGGAACGGGAGCGCGCGCGTGATGACATTTTGCTGGGTGGGTGGAGCCTCCAGCCGCCGATGCTACCAGTTCGCCCGAATCGGGCTGAACTGGTAGGAACCCACCACTGGTCTGTGTGTTGCGCCAAGAGTAGCTGATGCTCAAAGCAAGTTCAGAGCAGATGTTTTAGACCAGAGGTCTTCAAACTTGGCAACTTTAAGACTTGTGGACTTCAACTCCCAGAATTCTCCAGCCAGCATAGCTGGCTGGAGAATTCTGAGCGTTGAAGTCTACAAGTCTTAAAGTTGCCAAGTTGAGGACTCCTATTTTAGGCTTTAAAGTTGAAGCTACCTTCAAGTCAGTCTCAACTTTTCTGCATCAAACAGAAGCGAACAGCTGCGTTAAAATGTTGCATACGTGTTTCAGCCTAAAATCAAAGAAGACATACATTTCCTATTTTCAGACTCTGCACCCAAAATATGAAATGTTAGCAACACATGCTAGATAGAATCTGTTTGCTTTGGGGTTTTGTGTGTGCGTGGTATTCTTTTTTTCCCATGTCAAATGGAAACCTCATCAATTATGAAACTGAGCAGGTTTTTTTTTCACTCGCATCAGCAAAGTTAGGCTCCTAGGAAAGTGTTTGTTGCAAAGTTAACAGCTGTGCAAGAACCCTAGACTGAGAAACGTTTGCTCAGAAGGTAAAATCTTCTTCAGATTGAGCTCAAGTCCTGAATGTGTGGTAGCTTTGTTCATAACAAGACAGAAACGGCTTGGCGCTGTTTTCTTTTGCAACATTTTTCCCCCTGAGTTCCCAGTCTACCCTGAAATTTCTGATACCCCTTGGTTGTTTCCCATCCAAATTCTGAACAGAGCAGACCCAGCTTAGCTTCCCAGGTCACGTAGGTCTAACCATGTAGTGTCCCTTGCAGTGTATATACTTGTTCTGCCCCAGCTAAGAAAATAGCACAACACACAGTTTGTACGAACTTATTTAATCAAATAACCACTACTAATAACTGTCTTAGCAGTGGATATGCACACACCAATCTAAAAGCAGTCTATTCTTGCAATCAACCAGCTGCCAATTAGTCATCTGGTATCAGTTCAAAAAGTCTTGAAGCAAAGAAGAGCAATTAGGGCTTGATATCTTACGAAGCTTCAGAGAGTTGGCAAAATGCCTAGAAGTAATCCTTGATAACCAAACCGAAGCAGAGAAACAAAGCAGAGGTTTTTTTGAGACACGAAGACCTCGAATTACAACCTCAAATTACAGTTTGCTTAATGACCGTTCAAAGTTACAACGGCACTGAAAAAAGTGACTTCTTATCATTTTTCACACTTACGACTGTTGCAGCATCCCCAGGGTCACGTGATTTATGTTTGGATGCTTGACAACTGACTCACATTTATGACAGTTGCAGTGTCCCAGGGTCACGTGATCCCCTTTTGCGACCTTCTGACAAGCAAAGTCAATGGAGAAACCAGATTCACTTAACAACCGTGTTACTAATTTAACAACTGCAGTGATTCACTCAACAACTGCGGCTAGAAAGGTTGTAAAATGGGACAAAATTCACCTAAGAAATGTTTTGCTTAACAGTATAAATTTTGGGCTCAACTGTGGTTGTAGGTTTAACAGATTAACAGAGTTGGAAGGGACCTTGCAGGTCATCTAGTTCAACCCCCTGCCCTAGCAGGAGACCCTTACATCTGCCTCTACCTAGGATCGAACTCACAACCTCATTGCAATAGCACCCATATAACACATTTAATCTAGCTACCAAAATGTCCTACTGCATTCTCTGATTTTGCAAAAGAAATTGAATTGGGCTTCGTATCCTGAGTGATAAAAGGGCTGGCCTTGAACTTTTTTGCAAAAATGTTTGCCTTTATTGTTTTCCGCATCATATAGGAAAAATGCAAAAAGAGCGAAACAAAGACCAAAAGAAAAAGCAATGACAACAGTTACTAGTGTTGTAAAGACAAAATCTCTGGGGATCGAGCAAGCCAACCACATTGCAGATTAGAAGAGACAAAGTTTCTCAGCCTCAGCATCAGGCAAATTTCTGCCGAATAACAAATTGTGGGTCTTGCATAGTGCCTGGGAAGAAAGTGTAGAACACAGTGCCCATAGATTGTGACAAAGTGCACACGTGAAAAAGTCTTTGTGGAACATATCACATGTGTCCCGAATTAATGCTGAGGTGTGCAGTTGAAATCAACTGTATGTATGTATGTATTTTTAGTTTTCAAACTTTCTTTCTGGCAGGATAATGATTCTAACTCACTCCTTGGTGGAAATGTGGTTGGCATCTCAGTGGGCAACATGCCTGTCCATGGGTTGCCCAAAGAAGAACGGATCAATATCACCTTTTGGCACCACCTCCTTCAGGTAGGTCTGAAATATCTCCTCTACATCTCCTGGAGGCTTACTGGTGGGGCAGAAGAGATCTCCATCAAGATTTTCAATGGGCTGCCTTGAAAGGCTGTGAATGAATCTCATGTGAAAATGAGGAAGTTCCTGAGAACTTAGTGGTAGGATAAATGTCTGTGGAGATTCTCCATCATCCAGGTCATGATTGTCCCAAAGGTGTTTTTTTTCAAGAGGCAACTGGGCTTTCTGGTTTTCTTTGAAGACATTTCGTCATGCAAGAAGCTGAGCCGAAGAAGCTTCTTGGATGAGAAGTGAAACGTCTTCAAAGAAAAACCAGAAAGTCCGGTGACCTCTTGAAAAAAGGACTTTTGGGACATAGTGGTAGGATAGACTAAGCCAAAGATTACTCCATGAGCCATTCATCAAGCAAGGATTCTCCACTTCTTAATCTCTACATGGGATTGGAGGTCCAACATATTCACAAAAGGAAATAGATAAATATGTTCATGCCAGGGGCAGGTTGCTTACTTACCGGTGCCGGTGCGCTGTGCGCGCATCTCCACGTTTCAGGCACATGCGCGCTCACTATGCGCACGCGCCCCCTCACACGATTTTGCTTTTGCACATGCGCGGAAGCAAAATCTTGCTGAAATCTCATGAGAGAACGTGCGCGAGCGCAATATTTTGTCGAGATTTTGCTTCCGCGCATGTGCAAAAGCAAAATCTCGGCAAAATCTCTCTCGTGCGCACGTCCCCTCGTGAGATTTCAGCGAGATTTTGCTTCCACGCATGCACAGAAGCAAAATTGCCCAAAAATTCACCGAAAAAGATGGCGACACGCACGACAGACTGGCGGAGAGGGCTCCGGAGCGGTCGCGTGCAAATTGCGCAATCGGCCGCTCCCTACCGGAGCTATGCACTGGACAGCTCCGGCAGGAACCCACCTCTGGTTCATGCTATCCAGTGAATGTGTGAATTTTGCTCCTAAAATGAATTTCTAGTGTGACTTCAGTGGGAGTCACTGATGTGAGAGGGATAGAGGTGACCTGGTAGAGAGATGTGAGCCAGCAGTGTGCGTCAGCTGCTAAAAAGCCACTGCAGTTCTGAGCTGCATCAACAGAGAGTTTCGAGATCATGAGAAGTGATAGTACCGTTTTATACCACATTAATGATGCCACACTTTGAATACTGCATCCAGTTTTGTTCACCATGATCCCAAAAAAGATGTTGAGACTCTAGAAAGGATCCGGAGAAGAGCAATAAAAATAAGAGGTCTGGAGGCGAAATCTTCTGATGAACAGTTGAGGGAACTAGATGCAGTATGTCTGGAAAATAAAACATACAAAGAGCGGTTGCAGGAACTGAGTTTGGCCAGTCTGGCGAAGAGAAGGACCAGGGGTGACATGATAGCAATGTTCCAATACTTGAGGGGATGCCACAGAGAGGAGGGGGTCAGGCTGTTCTCTATGGCACCAGAAAGCAAAACAAGGAATAACGGATGGAAGCTGACCAAGGAGAGATTCAACCTGGAAGTGAGGAGAAACTTTCTGACGGTGAGAGCGATCAACCAGTGGAACAGCTTGCCAGCGGAGGTTGTGAGAGCCCCAACACTTGCGACCTTCAAGGAGAGACTGGATTGCCATATGTCTCAAATGGTGTAGGAACTCCTGCTTGAGCAGGGGGTTGGACTAGATGACCTACAAGGTCCCTTCCAACTCTAATAATAAATCTAAAAGTTTAACCTGTTGAAGAGAAGCATTGGGAGAGATATGATGGCCATCTTCCAGTACTTGAAGAGCTATCACAGAGAAGATAAAATTGACTTTTTCCTCCAAAGCACCCAGAGGGTAGAACAAGAAGTGATTGGTGGAAGCTTATTAAATCTAGAAGTAAGGAGAAGTTTCTTGACAGTAATTAATCAATGAAACAGCTTGCCTCCTGAAGTTTATTTTATTTGTTTGTTTGTCAAACATGTACAGCAGGGGTGGGCAAACTATGGTTCTTTGAGGACCTGTGGACTTCAACTCCCAGAATTCCTGAGCCAGCCATGCATGCAGGGCTAGCTCAGGAATTCTGGGAGTTGAAGTCCACAGGTCCTCAAAGAACCATAGTTTGGCCACCCCTGAGGTACAGGATAGTTGTTGTCTGTATAAACATAACATAAGTAAAAAGTACCGATAAAAGAGACAGTAGGACAGTGTGCTCTTATGCACGCCCCTTAAAGTTGTGGATGCTTCATGCTGAATGGTATAGGACTGGACAACAAGGGGGTTGGACTAGAAGACCTCGAAGGTCTCTTCCAACCCTATGATTCAATACAAAGTGTTCAGCTCAGACACACAAAGACAGAACTTTGTTTTCCTGACTACGGGGGGGGGGGGAGTTCCTTGACTAACTGATCCCTGGCCTCCAGCCCAGAAAGCATTTCTTACACAATGGTGTGCTGTAGAATTACACCTGATGTTTAGCACATTTTCCCCACCAGTATATTCTAGGATTGTGTTCACAACACAATGCAAATCGAAAGTCTGTTCTTTAAATTTGTTCAGCCCTTGGGAAACTGCTTCCTTTGTACGTAATACATGTAATACAGCTCAAAATAAAACAGTGCATCACTCCTAGGGAAACAACGTGCAAATATGTGGTTACAAGCAGACAGTTTTTTCAAGCAGCTGTCAACTAGCAGCTATGAAGAGAAATGTAGAATGTTCGTTTGTAATCAGAAATAACCCATTTCTTCCTTTTGTTTTCTGAGTATGCTTTGGCTTCTTTCAATTTTCCCCCTGCTTTAATTTCTGAAGTTTAAAACAATATAATTTTGTTTTCAAAGCAGCAGCTTTCAATCAATCAGAATAGAGCTGGAAGGGACCTTGGTGGTCTTCTAGTCCAGCCCCCTTCTCAAACAGGAGAACCTGTACCAATTTGGACAAGTGACTGTCCAGTCTCTTCTTAAAAACCTCCAGTGATGGAGCGCCTACAACTTCTGGTGGCAAGCTGTTCCACTGGTTAATTGTTCTCATTGTCAGGAAATTTCTCCTTATTCCATGTTGCTTCTCTCCTTGATTAGTTTCCATTCATTGTTTCTTGTCCTGCCCTCTGATGCTTTGGAAAACAAATTGACCCCTCCTCTTTGTGACAGCCTGTCAAATACTTGAAGACTCCTATCCTGTCCCCCTTAGTTCTTCTTTTCTCTAGACTAGACATACCCAGTTCCTGAAACCGTTCTTCGTATGTTTGTCTCCAGGCCTTTAATCATCCTAGTTGCTCTTCTCTGCACTTTTTCCAAAGTATCAATTTTTTTTTTGTAATGTGGTGACCAAAACTGGATGCAGTACACCAGGTGTAGCCTTACTAAGGCTTTATAAAGTGGTACTAATACTTTATGTGATTTTGATTCTATGCCTCTGTTTATACAACCATTAGCTTTTTTGACTGCTGGCTAATGTTTAAGTGATTGTTCAGTAAGATTGCAAGGTCCCTTTTACAGTTACTGTTTTTGAGCCAGGTTTCATCTAATCTGTACTTGTACCTTTGGCTTTTTTCTGCCCAGGTGTAAAACTTTGCTTTTCTTCATATTAGGTTGAAAAGGGTGGATGAACTGCCAAGCATGAACTACCTCTGTTTGGACAGTCAAAAATTTGACAGATGTTATGTCTAGCACTGCATTAATTATGACTTTAAGAACCATAAAGAATATCCATCTTAATTTTTAATGTTGCATTACATTTTCTTAGACAAGGAAAGAATAAAATCTTATAGGTCAGGGGTCTCCAACCTTGGCAACTTTAAGACTTGCGGACTTCAACACCCAGAGTTCCTCAGCCAGCAAAGCTGGCTGAGGAATTCTGGGAATTGAAGTCCGCAAGTCTTAAAGTTGCCAAGGTTGGAGACCCCTGCTATAGGTAGTCTTTGACTAATGACCACAGATGGGGCCAGAACCTCAGTTGCTAAAGTGAGCCAGTTGTTAAGTGAGTCACGCCCGATATTATGACCTTTTTGGCCATGGTTGTTAAGTAAATGACTTCCAGTTAAGCCAATCTGGCTTCCCCCATGGACTTTGCATGTTGGTCGCAAATGCAGATCACATGACCCTGGAATGCTGCAACCATCATCAATAGATGCTGGTTGTCAAGTGCCTGAATTTTGATCATGTGACTGCAGGGATGCTACAAGAGTTGTAAGTGCGAGGACCGGTCATCGTAAGTCCCTTTTTTCAGCTCCACCCTAACTTTGAATGGTTGCAAACTGAATTTATTTATTTATTTATTTATTTATTTATTTATTTATTTATTTATTTATTTATTTATTTATTTATTTATTTATTTAGTGAGATTTATATATCGCCTCACAGTGCAAGCACTCTCTAAGCGGTTTACACCATTAAGCAATGTATATATTTACATTGCCCCCAACAATCTGGGTCCTCATTTTACCTACCTCGGAAGGATGGAAGGCTGAGTCAATCCTGAGCCAGTGAGATTTGAACCGCTGACCTGCGGATCACAGTCAGCTAAAGTGACCTGCAGTACTGCCTCTAACCGCTGCGCCACCTCGGCTTGGTTATAATTCAAGGACTATCTGTGTGGGATTTGTCACATGCATGCAGAAAGAATTTTAGTGACTTTTTGGAAGTCTTTTCAGACGTGGGTGTGTTCCTGGGCACGGCGGTTAGAACAGTGGTGGGTTGCTGCCAGTTTGGACCGGTTCTTTAGAACCAGTAGCGGAAATTTACCACCGCTTGCCGAACCAGCAGCGATGACTGGGGGTCCATTCTCCCGAACCGGTCCTCCAGTTGCCGTGGCTTGCAAAAAAAGCTCTGCATGCGCAAAGCCTTCTGCTCATGCGCAAAGGGTCATTTATGGGTCTTTTGCGTGATGTGATGGTGGCACGCGCGCGAGCAAAACACACACTTCCGTCGTGAATGCGAACTGGTAGGGAAGGTAAGTGGAACTCACCCCTGGGTTAGAGGGTTAGTTAGAGATGGTGATGTAGCTATTATTTGTTTTGATTGGTTTGTTGGTTTGTTGGTTGCTGTTTATGTTTTATATTTATAAATATAAAACATTATATTTATATGTTGCTGTCTTGTGGTGAATTCTTCTAAACCACCCACAATCATTTGATAGCTTTCAAAAGGAATTGAGGAAACATTGTAGACAAATAATGCTCCCAAGAGAAAAAAGAGATAAATAATCACATTTCCCTATGGCTATTTTCCTTGTGCCATGTGCTGTGTTCACTTTTTGAGTGGTGTGGTGGTCTAGGGGTGGAGCTCTCACCTCACAATCAGGAGGCTGTGAGTTCGATCCTAGGTAGAGGCAGATATTTCTCTCTCTGGGCATACTGTGAATTTATCTGCTGAATAAAATTCTGCATTGGTGACAGGAAAGGCATCCGGCCAGTAAACACTCAGTCCATTGAGTTGCCCAGACTCCACCCCGCAAGGGATTATGGGGTCATTAAAAGAGAATGATATTGTGCTGTGTTCACTATTTGGATTTTGGTTTTATTTCAGAGGAATTTGACTCCCGTATGTGTGTTCTGGGACGCGGGCTCCAAAGGTAAGTGTCTAAAGAAGTTGGGGTGTGAAAGTGAAGTTTTGAAACGCTGCTCTGGGTTTCTCCTTCAGTGGTTTCTGCATTTGTTCATTTGTGAAAAATGCGGCTGCGGTTAACAAAGATTAGGCACCAAATAATACGATATCTGGAGAGCCAGGTTGGTGTAATAGTTAAGATTAGAAACAAGGAGATGGTGAGTTCTAGTCCTGACCTGAGCACGAAGCCAGGTGGGTGTTGGAGAGACACCGGCTGAGACAGGGGGAGGAGTCAAACGGGGAATTAGTCTGGAATCCTCATATGGACACAAGAAGGTGAATCGTTTGTGAAATAAAATCTTTTTGATTTTAGTCAGCCACCCTGGCAAGTGGAACACATCAGGGTGTGAAGTGGTGCAAGGAGAACGTCAAACAACCTGCCTTTGTGACCATCTCACCTTCTTTGCGGTGCTCATGGTGAGTACCTTTGCAGAGCAGGTTGAAAAAAAATGGGGGCCCTTCCAGATGTTGCAGAACGTCTACAACAGCTGACAATCCAAGGGAATTTGGTCACTGATGGTGTTGTAATTTGACACAGTCTGGTGGATCTCGCTCCTGAGCTCATCTGTAGAGTCACTGAAAGATTTCTTGTGATCTTTTCTCACCTCTTATGCTTCCTAAACCGCTTCCTTCCTTTCTTCTTGCAGATGTCCTCTCCAGACATCGACCACATCCACTATGAGTCCCTGACGATTGTGACTTACGTCGGTTGCATCATATCAGCTCTAGCTTCGTTCTTCACCATCTTCTTTTTCCTTTGTTCAAAGTAGGTACGGGTGGAGTGGGGAGTTCGTGCAACCTATCAATGGGAAGGGGACACCATGGACAGAGGTCTGTGGGAGGTGGGAGTCTGTGTGCATTGGAAGGATAGATGTTTTCTGAGATGGATGGAGGTCGATGACCTGTGGCTGTCCAGTCTTTTGGACTTCAGTTTCCATGAGTCCCAACCAGCACGGCCAACAACAATGGACTATGACAGGGGTGGCCAAACTATGGTTCTTTGAGGACCTGTGGACTTCAACTCCCAGAATTCCTGAGCTAGCCATGCATGCATGGCTAGCTCAGGAATTCTGGGAGTTGAAGTCCACAGGTCCTCAAAGAACCATAGTTTGGCCACCCTTGGACTATGAGAATGGCCTGCAGAACATCAGGAGGGAAGCAGGTTAGGTAACTCAAGGGATCAGGTCTTGGGGATTAAACCCTTTCCTACAACAGTTCTAAGACTTTTCATGACTGCAGCTTGGATTATCATACAACCAAGAAGAGGAGTACGATGCTCTTTGGACTTCAGTTTCCATGAGCCTCAACCAACATGGCCAACAGCATGTCAGAACTCCAGGCAGAACATCTGGAGGGAGGCTGTCAGACCTGGCCCAAACTTGGTCCCTTAGGAAAGAACCATTCTCGAGGCCATTTGTAAAGAACAAAATCTTGTACTAAAAGCAATGCAAAGCCAGAATTAAAGTTTGAGTGTGAAAATCCCTAAGGTAACTTTCCCCCTTCCCCAAGCCACCTTCCCTCCCCATCTCCCCATTGTCCAGTCACATTTAGAGAAGATGTTTTGGTAATAGTCCCCAACAGGGTTGGTTAGATGGATAGGTGCTGCATTCCACTCCCAGGACCACGGCCTTGAGATGTCTCCAGATGCCACAACTATCACTTCTGGTTTCCCATGTCTTGCTTGAGGTCCTTTCCTAACACCCTCCCAGCTCCCCCCCCCAATAACATAGGGCAGACTGGCATCCAAGTGAAGCATAGAAGTGTGCAAAGGATGGCATCTCTGACAGAGGCAGACTAGATAACTCAGGGATCAAGCTGTTGGAAGAAATATCCATCTGGTTCAGCTCCAAGCCGGGAGGAAGACACTGGAAACATGAGGCTAATTGGAAAGAAAGTTTAACGATGAACAGTACCACCAAGCACATGGTTCTTTGGTGCAGCTGAACACATGGAGTTGAGAGTGGGTGATTTTTATACCTTCTCTTGGGCTTTGCATTTGAGCTTCCTGTTCCTGTGCAAGAACATGTATACTATTGGCTGTTGTCAGACTCCCATGGGGCCATGTACAAATCCTAGGAATTTGTCTGAGATAGGTTTGGTTGAAGTTTGAGGGTGATGCAGTGAAGGGGCTGGTGTTCTGAAAGGGTGTTGGGTAATTCCTATTGTGGCTTAATGGCTTTGCCCTGAAGGATAATCCCATCATCCTGGACCTGCTGAAGGTCTTTTGTTTTGTAGATAGGCTGGCCCAGTCTTTCCTCATGGGCACCAAATATCTGCTGGGGCTATTAAGAAAGTGAGAGTTGCTTTAAAAAAACATGTTTCTCCATTTCTCCCTTTGGGAAATATAATATTCTGCCTTTTAAAAAAATATTCCTCAAAATATTTCATTCTTCTAGGAGAGGGATGGGTGCTAACTTTCTACCGTGTTTCCCCGAAAATAAGACCGGGTCTTATTTTATTTTGACCCCTGAAAAAAATGGCTAGGTCTTATTTTCAGGGGAGGTCTTATTTTAGCGCATGCACTCAAAAGACCGAACGTATCTTTTCTTTTATGTACACTGAGAGCAAATGCACCAAGACAAATTCCTTGTGTGTCCAATCACACTTGGCCAATACAAAATTCTATTCTATTCTATTCTATTCTATTCTATTCTATTCTATTCTATTCTATTCTATTCTATTCTATTCTATTCTATTCGATTCGATTCGATTCGATTCCATTCCCATTCCCATTCCCATTCCCATTCCATTCTTCATTCCATTCTTCATTCCAATATTCTATTCTATTCGATTCTATTCTATTCGATTCGATTCGATTCGATTCGATTCGATTCCCATTCCCATTCCCATTCCCATTCCATTCTTCATTCCATTCTTCATTCCAATATTCTATTCTATTCTATTCTATTCTATTCTATTCTATTCTATTCTATTCTATTCGATTCGATTCGATTCGATTCGATTCGATTCGATTCCCATTCCCATTCCCATTCCATTCTTCATTCCATTCTTCATTCCAATATTCTATTCTATTCTATTCTATTCTATTCTATTCTATTCTATTCTATTCTATTCTATTCTATTCTATTCTATTCTATTCTATTCCCATTCCCATTCCCATTCCCATTCCCATTCCCATTCCATTCTTCATTCCATTCTTCATTCCAATATTCTATTCTATTCTATTCTATTCTATTCTATTCGATTCGATTCGATTCGATTCGATTCTTTTCCCATTCCCATTCCCATTCCATTCTTCATTCCATTCTTCATTCCAATATTCTATTCTATTCTATTCTATTCTATTCTATTCTATTCTATTCTATTCCCATTCCCATTCCCATTCCCATTCCCATTCCATTCTTCATTCCATTCTTCATTCCAATATTCTATTCTATTCTATTCTATTCTATTCTATTCTATTCTATTCTATTCTATTCTAAAAGCACGATAGGTCTTATTTTCGGGAAAACACGGTACAAAGCCTTGGGGATAAAACCCTTTCCTACAACAGGTTCTAAGACTTTCCATGGCTGCAGCTCTGAGCTTCATACAACCAAGAAAAGAAGCCTGATGCTCTTTCTTCTCCTCAGGAAAAAGCAGAGAGACCACATCGTCTATGTCCACATGAATCTCCTCTGGGCCATCTTTCTCCTCGACATGGGCTTCCTCATCGCGGTGCCCCTGGCTCCTACCGGAGGCGACACAGCTTGCAAAACTGGCGGGATGTTCCTACACTTTGGCATGCTTGCGTGCTTGACTTGGATGGCCATTGAGGGCTACAGTCTCTACCGGCTGGTGGTCGAAGTCTTCAACTCCTATGTCAAACATTTGCTCCTCAAGCTCTGCTTGGTGGGCTGGGGTGAGTGATAGAAGCTTTGGGGATAGAAACCTCTAGTCACCTAAAACCTCAGAGGTTATGATCCAGCTGTTTAGAAAATGAAGCAAGACAGCGAGAGGAAGAAGGTGGGCACGACCACGAAAGATTGATGCAAAGCTTCAATTCAGACTAGCTTCTGCTGTGAATTCAGGAAGTGGCTTTAGATGAGCTGGGTTCTCACAGACAAAACTCCTGGGATGTAGACACAGAAGAACAAGGTGGGGAAAAAAGGACCATATCATGGCAGCCTTTAAACCAGGGGTCTCCAACCTTGGCAACTTTAAGACTTGTGGACTTCAACTCCCAGAGTTTCTCAGCCAGCTTTGAAGTTCACAAGTCTTAAAGTTGCCAAGGTTGGAGACCCCTGGTTTAAATGGAGGGCATTGTGTTTGATTGTAATGTATTAGACATTTTTCAATTTTGGGGGGACTTTATCCCAAAGGTGTTTTTTTCAAGAGGCAACTGGACTTTCTGGTTTTTCTTTGAAGAGCTTTCGCTTCTCAGAGCCGAAGAAGCTTCTTGGATGAGAAGCGAAACGTCTTCAAAGAAAAACCAGAAAGTCCACTTGCCTCTTGAAAAAGCTCCTTTGGGACAACCATGACCTGGATGACTGAGAATCTCCATAGACTTCTTCATATTCTTAAGAAAATGTTATGCTTTTATAAATCTCTTACCTTATTGTCAGAATGAATACCGTATGTTCCGGCGTATAAGATGACTTTTTACCCCTTGAAAATCTTCTCAAAAGTCGGGGGTCATCTTATACGCCGGGTACTGAAACTTCCGAGCCGGGGGGAGCTCAAAAAAGGCTTCGGCCGCATCCCTGCCTTCCCAGCAAGTGGGCACGCATGGGAGGGACCGCGGAGCAGAGGCGCCCGGCGGCTTAAGGCAAGAGGCAGGCGGGAGATGCGGGCAGGAGCCTGCCGCTGCCGCCGCCGCCACTTCTGGCATCCCTGCGCCTCTCGGTCTCCCAGCAGGAGACCGAGATGCAGGGCAGCGTCGGGGCTCCGGGGCTCCTTCAGCCGCTTGGAAATATCTGAGTGGCGATAGCAGCGGCGGCGGCGGTAGCGCGCGCTCTCCTTCCCTCCCATGCGCGTTCACCCTGCCGGCGCCGCGGTCAGGGACTCAGTCGGGTGGCTGGAGTCCTGCGGGAGATGGCGACAGAGGCTCCTTCTTCCTCCGAGGGGAGGGGAGGGGAGCAACCCACCCACCTACCTTGCTTCCACTTGGCTGGGCGAGGGAGAAAGGAGCCACGGTGGGGATTGGTTTGCAGGGAGAAAGAAAGAAAGAAAGAAAGAAAGAAAGAAAGAAAGAAAGAAAGAAAGAAAGAAAGAAAGAAAGAAAGAAAGAAAGAAAGAAAGAAAGATGTTAGGAAGGAAGGAAGAAAGACAGAAAGAAAAAGAAAGATGGTAGGAGGGGTAGTCTTATATGGCGAGTATATCCCAAACTCTATATTTTAACTGGAAAAGTTGGGGGTCGTCTTATACGCCGGAACATACGGTAACTCTTTTTTGATGAACAAGTGTGATTAAATGGCATCATTTAATTAGTGTTTTTAATAAAAAGCCTTTTTAATCAAATTTGCTCTTCAGAAAAGCTGTTCTCAGAGTTTATTTTCTCCCCCCCCCTTTTTTTTGCTAGAATAAAACAGCTCTCCGCCTACAGTGTCCTCCCATGATTCTCAGATTATTTCACTTGGCTCTAGTTTTAGATTCTCTGATTCCTTTTTTAATTGGATATTTCTTTATTCAGCGTGTCGCTTGGGAAGAGACTAGGAGGGAAATATACACTTGACAGCATGGAAATAGTTTAAATCAATGGAAAACGTAAAACTTTCTGAGTGAGCAATGTGGAAGTAGCACTAATGTGGGTTGTTCTCCTCTGCAGGTCTTCCCACATTCATCGTGTGTCTAATTTTTGTGATCGATCAGTCCCACTATGGCCCTTCCTCTTTTAAGATCTACGGGGCTGCCGGTGAATACACCAATTCCACCATGTAAGTTCTTGGCGTGTAGGAAAAAAGCGCCCCCTACTGTCCATTCAGAAAGGTGCATTTCTCCTTGAGGATTAACAGCCCTAGAAGCTGACACAATACAGGTTGTTGTTGTTGTTAGTTGCAAAGTCGTGTCCGACCCATTGCCTTCCTGTCCTCTGCCATCCCCCGGAGTCCATTTAAGCTCACGCCAACTGCTTCAGTGACTCCATCCAGCAGAAAATACGACTTCTGCAATAGAGTAGTAAATGTCTGGAACACTTTACCTGATCCTGTTGTTAGTTTCTCTAACCCCCATACCTTTTACCTTAAACTGTCTACCGTGGACCTTACACGTCCCTAAGGGGGCGGGCATAAGCGCACCAACGTGCCTACCGTCCCTGTCCTACTGTACCTACCTCATTCTCTATTGTCCCCTTCTTCTTTTGCCCTCAATAACTTATGACTGCAATTGGAACTAGAATTTCCATTGCTAAGTAGGCGCTTGTTAATTGAGTTGCGCCTAGTTTTATGACCTTTATTTTGTTTCCACGAAAATAAGACCCTGTCTTATATTTTGTTGAACCCTGAAATTTTTATTTTATTTTATTTTATTATATTTCTATGCCGCCCAACTCCCGAAGGACTCTGGGTGGCTCACAACATGTAGAAACATAAATAAAACATCAATATAAAAAGATTAAAATTTAAAAAGCATACATTAAAACATATTAAAAAATTCCAATCATACCACAGTCATGGGCCAACCTCAACTGTTGACATCGGAGGTCAATGGTCCCAGGCCTGTAGGAACAGCCAGGTCTTGGTAGCTTTCCAGAAGGCCAGCAAGTACGGATCTCGGGAGGTAGTTGATTCCAGAGAGCCGGGGCTGCCACAGAGAAGGCCCTCCCCTGCGGGCCCGCCAGCCTACATTGTTTAGCTGAGGGGACCTGGAGGAGCCCAACTCTGTGGGCTCTTACCGGTCGTTGGGAGGTATGTGGTAGCAGGCGGTCTCGCAAATAACCTGGCCCTGAGCACTTGGCCTTATTGCCATGCACTCAAAAGCCCGATTGGGCTTATTATCAGGGGATGTCTTATTTGGGGGGAAACAGGGTAGTATAAGCCCTTATCATGAGATACTGTATATGTTCCAGAGGGAAAGTGGCCTCCAATTTAAAAAAAGTCTTTATCCTTTAAATTCAGTATTGCCAACTCTAGCATTAAAGCCCCCAGAAATAATTAAATCATGCGTTGATGTAACATGTCAACTGAAGACTCTTCCAGGTTATCCCACTTCACCTGTTGTCTGGGTGGCATGTGTTCACACAGATTAACACTCTCTCTTTAGGTTTTGGGTTAAATATTTGAATTTCACTACATCATAATTTCCTAGATCAATTTCTTTTAATCTCACACCATGATCGTTCTCCATTGGTGGCTGGCTGGCTGGATGATGGATGATGGATGAATGGATGGTAGGATGGATGGATGGATGGATGGATGGTAGGATGGATGGATGGATGGATGGATGGATGGATGGATGGATGGATGGTAGAATGGATGGATGGATGGATGGTAGGATGGATGGATGGATGGATGGTAGGATGGATGGATGGATGGATGGATGGATGGATGGTAGGATGGATGGATGGATGGATGGATGGATGGATGGATGGTAGGATGGATGTATGGATGTATGGATGTATGGATGTATGGATGGTAGGATGGTAGGATGGATGGATGGATGGCAGGATGGATGGATGGATGGTAGGATGGATGGTAGGATGGATGGATGGTAGGATGGATGGATGGATGGATGGATGGATGGATGGATGGTAGGATGAATGGTAGGATGGATGGATGGATGGATGGATGGATGGATGGATGGATGGATGGATGGTAGGATGGATGGATGGATGGATGGATGGATGGATGGATGGATGGTAGGATGGATGGATGGATGGATGGATGGATGGATGGATGGATGGATGGATGGATGGATGGATGGTAGGATGGATGGATGGATGGATGGATGGATGGATGGATGGTAGGATGGTAGGATGGTTGGATGGATGGATGGATGGATGGTAGGATGGATGGATGGATGGATGGCAGGATGGATGCTCCATCACTGGAAGTTTTCAAGAAAAGATTGGACAATATTTGTCCAGGATAGTATAAGCCGTTGGGCAGTAGATTGGACTAGAAGACCTCCAAGGTCCCTTCCAGTCCTGGGATTCTATGATTCTATCAAGATGTATTGCAACTAGGCTCATTATACCCCCCTGCCCCCTTAGCATAGCCCATCTTTTGGTCCCTTGAGGCTCATTATAGAAACACCTGTAGCCAGGTAATGCTATAACATCATTTCCATCAACCACGTTTCTTGGAGAACGAGGGAATCAGGGAATGAGCAGAGGCCACAAAGAGGATGGGATGCATCACATTCATGATTGGCACCAGAATGTCCTGGGAATTCCTGTTTTTGGGGAAGGTGTCAGCTTAAAGAAACTTTCCCAGGCTATTTGAATGCTCATATTCCAGTTTCCATGCACCTTCCAGCTAGTTAAATAGTATATAGACGTAACCTTTCTGTTTTTTCTCTTCTTCTTCTTCTTCTTCTTCAGCTGTTGGATTACCAAAAAGGAGATCAACAATTTCCTGAATTTGGGCTATTTAAGCCTGGTGCTCTTCTTCAACAGCATCATGCTGGCCACCATGGTGTATGAGATTCTCAGGCTGAGACATCGAGAGCATCAATGGGAATATGTGGTGATGCTTCTGGGCCTGAGCTGCGTTCTGGGCATCCCGTGGGGGTTGGTCTTCTTTGCGTTCGCTTCTGGGACCTTCAAGCTGGTGGCCGTGTATCTTTTCACCATCATCAACTCTCTCCAAGGTCAGTGAGTATTCCTGCTCCCCTTAGTCTTGAGATCTGCCACTTTATCAGTTTTTGTCCCTTGGATTTTCACGCAACACAAGACAGAGTTGCATTTTGGCTCTGTGACTTCATCTTTTCAATTCAATCTGAGCTTGTGAAAGTGATGGTCCTGCTCTTCACTAGACTAGCCATGCCCAGTTCCTGCAACCATTCATCATATATTTTATCCTCCAGTCCCCTAATAATCTGGTTGCTCTTCTCTGTACTCTTTCTAGACTCTAGAACTGTGATGGCGAACCTATGGCACACATGCCAGAGGTGGCATGCAGAGCCCTTTCTGCTGGCACGCGCGCCATCGCCCCAGGTCAGATCTCCGTGGTGTTTCTTTCGTGAGCCTCTCTTTCCCGGCAAACAACGAAACAGAAGCTCACGAAAGAAAAAGATCTTACCACTTGCCGCACTGCCAGTATTGGGATGCCCCGCCTCCCCTTGGCCAGCTAGTCTTCGGGTATCTGCTGCGCATGCGTGCATGTCTGTGCATGCACGAGTGCAAGTCCATGCATGTGCATGTCTGCACATGTCAGTGCATGTATACATTCATGCATGTCAGTGCATGCATGCGTTCATGTATGCACGTGGACACTTTTCAGTTTGGGCATGCGTGCGCACAGTTTGGGCACTTGGTGTCTAAAAGGTTCGCCATCACGGCTCTAGAATCTAGAGTCTCAACGTCCTTTTCATAGTGTGGTGACCAATGCAATGATTGTGCTTCACGTCTGAATTCCAGCCCTTCCACACCATTGACCGTCCGCAACAGAGAGATCTGATGGTGAAAAGACTTCAACATGTCAATCTTTCACGGGAAACCAAAGTTAGGAAACCTATACAAAAAAGGTGCCGAGACTTAGAAAGAGTGCAGGGAAGACCAACAAAGATGATTATGAGACTGGAGGTTAAAATATATGAAGGGCGGTTGCAGGAACTGGGCATGACTAATCTAATGAAGAGAAGGGCTAGGGGTGACTTGATAGTCTTCCAATATTCTTCCACAAAGAAGAAGGGTCAACCTAGTGTTCAAAGCACCTAAAGAAACAATGGATGGAAATTTATGAAGGAAAGAAGCAACCTAGAATTAAGAAGAAATTTCCTGATAGTGAGAACAATTAATCAGTGGAACGTCTTGCCTCCAGAAGTTATGGGTGCTCTAACACTGGATGTTTTTAAGAAGATGTTGGATAACCATTTGTCTGAAGTGGTGTAGGGTTTCCTGCCTAAGCAGGGGGTTGGACTAGAAGACCTCCAAGGTCCCTTCCAGCTCTATTACTTTTTGTCTACTTTTATTATAAGGTTAGAGTAATAAAATCTTGCAAATATGATTACATTTCCACCTATCTTCATGTGAACTAGGGAGGTTCCTGTCTGAGATGCTTTCTCAGATTACATTTCTGCTCGGGACTGAGATTTCTTTTATCTATCTCTTGCCATAGCTGCAGCTCTTCCTCCTTTCCTCAGGGTTATTCCTACAGTACTACATTAAACTGCAGTTGTATCCGTGTGTCCGAATTCCTCACTCCCTTCCAGGAACTGCTTAACATCTGTGATCTTCTCCTGTTTCTCCAGCTCCACCTCTATTATTCTATTGTCTACTTTTATTATAAGTAACAGAAACTTGCAAGTCTGATCACCTTCCTCCCTTTATCTTCATGTGAACTAGGAAGGTTCCTGTCTGAGGATGCTTTCTCAGATTACATTTATGCCCCGGACTCAGATTTCTTTTATCTGTCTGTTGCCTTGGCTGCAGCTCTTCCTCCTTTCCTCAAGGTTATTCCTACAGTACTACATTACACTGAAGTTGTATCCGTGTGTCCGAATTCCTCACTCCCTTCCAGGAACTGCTTAACATCTATGATCTCCTGTTTCTCCAGGGTTCCTCATCTTCCTTTGGTACTTGGCCAAAGTGCTGCAGTCTCGCAGGTCGAATTCCATGCAGTGCACGACTTCCAATAGCCTGAAGCTCCAGACCAGCAGCTCCAGCATCTGATCTTGTCCTGGCCAGGGGGACTTTGGCTGAGAAACGCTCATGCGAGGATCTTCCTGGAAACTCAGCCAAACAATTCTTTGGTGGACTTGGATGACTTCATACCTCTGAGTAGCTTTAGATACGACACTGATCTTCTTTCCCTTCAATATTTGTATGGCCCTTTTTTCTAATGTAAATATTTTTTAAAAAATTCCTCTGGTGTAAAAAGTTTATGAGAGTACATTGAAATTTAAACTATGTATATTGAAGACAAATTTTATTAGTGTGGATGTGATTACATCTGGATAAATATAGCTCAAAATACTAGTTGTTTGTGTTCTGTGCCAGGCTGGTTGTTCGGGACGGTAAGAGGCCTGGGACTACTAAACCTATCCCAGCCTGTTCTTGGAACAGCAAGTATCAGCAAACCTTCCACTAACAAAATGCAGTTCAGTGGTCAGAAAAGTAATGTTGTGGCCTGTCGGCTGCCAGCCCCTCCAGCAGCCGAATCAGAGGAGAAGGCGGCGTGGGAATCAGCTCTCCAGGCAACCTGAGAGCTCCGAGGGGGAAGAGGGGATGGAGCTGGCAAAGAGAGACAGAGACAGAGGCAGAGCCTGGGCTGTCCGTCAGCCCTCAGATGGAGAGTCAACAGCCCCCAGGTCTGGAGGTGGCTGATGAGGAAGAGGAGGAACAGCTGGGTCCAGTGCCTGATGCACAGATGCACAGAAGGCAGAGGAGAGGAGAGCAGTGGAAATCTCTTGGCCGGTCCTTGGGACGGAAGAGCCACCGCTGCTAGCGAAGCCCCACCTTAGCTCTGGGGATAAAAGGCAGGGGGCGGAGATGAATAGACGTGGCAGACAACTATTCATCTCCCTGCCATATGGACTATTAGCCTGAGGTGAGAGAGAAACTTTTTGCTGGGGCTACCGGCGCTCCTAATAAAGGAATCTTTGAGTTAACTTCAGAGAGTTTGTCGTGTTTGGGAAGCTGGGTCAGAACAAGTAAGCTCCTGCACTTAGACACGAAAAGCCAATTTCCTGATTGTGAGAGAAATTAATCAATGGAACAGCTTGCCTCCCGGAGTTGTGGGTGCTCCATCATTGGAGGTTTTCAAGAAAAGATTGGACAGCCATTTGTTCAGGATAGTATAAGGACTCCTGCCTTGGGCTGGGGGTTAGACTACAAGACCTCCAGGGTCCCTTCTAGCTCTCGGATTCTATGATCTGGCCCTCTGCCTTTCCTCTTTTGTTCTGGGGCCTGTTCATAAACAACATAGCAATTTTCTTTTGAAAGTTTACCTAAGAAATGTTGATGCAAGAGAAGACCACAAATGACCTTCCTCCTTTGTCTCTTTGGGTAAAATACAAAAAAAAGAACATGAAATAAAGGCAGTGTCTACTTTTGGGTCTCATACATGCTCCAGAAGGGCAACGGTCATCATTCATTTAGCTATTTATTGTCAGGCCTGGGGGAGGCAGTGGCTGGAATGCAGTATTGAAGACTAACTCTGCCCACAGTCTGAAGTTCAATCCTGACCGTTTCAAGGTTGACTCAGCCTACCATCCTTCTGAGATCGATAAAAAGAGGACCTAGATTGTTGGGGGCAAGATGCTGACTAGGGGTGGGTTCCTCCCAGTTCGGACCGGTTCACCTGAACCGGTAGCGACCCGCTGGTGATGTCACGATGATGTCACCAAACCGGATCGGTTGGTGGCGCCCACGGACCGGCACCAACCGATCCGGTTTGGTGACATCATCGTGACATCAGATGGTGGGTGCCACCATCTTTTAAAAAAAAAAATCGAAAATTTTTTTTCTGCGCATGCGCAGAAGCTGATTTTCTGGCACTGCACATGTGCCACCATTTTGTTTTTGCCTTTTTAAAAAAAAATATTTCGGGGTGTTTTGTACTGGGCATGTGCGTGAGCGCAAAACGCGCGCATGCCACACAACACGGGAGGAAGCGAACCGGCAGCGAGGTAAGTTGGAACCCACCCCTGATGTTGACCCTAGAAACCGTCCAGAAGTGCTGGAAAGTCGATCAACTGAAGAGCAGCAATAAATAAGGACTAATCTTGGACACCTGGCAAATGCGGCACATCCTCTAGAGGGCGCTAAAAGGCCACCCAATGCAAATTGGCTGCTGTTGCACATAAGATGGTCTTTACCCGTGGGAATCCAAAGACAAACCCATTTTAATGTAGACTACGGACATCACTGGATGGAATTGGAAGCAGGATTGAGAGAGTAAGGTGCTAAATTAGGGGGGGAAACCTTGCTCCAGAGTTTAAAACAGTTCCCCCAAGTTGCTGACTGTATTTCTTAACTTAGAAAAAGAGAGAAGAAATGTAGTATTTGGCAATAGAGAAATTGTCATCTATTTTGCAAATGAACTGCTCCTGCAGTCTCCAGTACAGTTAATCCAGAGGTCTTCAAACTTGGCAACTTTAAGACTCGTGGACTTCAACTCCCAGAATTCTCCAGCCAGCTGCTAGTTTTAAAGTCTTAAAGTTGCTAAGTTTGAAGAGCTCTGAGTTAATCTTTGACTTATGATTACATTTCAGCCCAAAACTTCTATTGCTAAGTGAGAGTGTTGTTAAGAGAGTTTTGCCACCATTTTATGACCTTTCTTGCCACAGTTGTTAAATGAATCACTGCAGTTATTAAGTGAGTCACACAGTTGTTAAGTGAATCTGGCTTCCCCGTGGACTTCGCTTGTCAGAAGGGCACAAAAGGCGATCCCACGACCCCGGGATACTCCAACCGTCATAAATATGAGTCGGTAGCCAAGCATTTTATTTTGGATCACATGACCATAAGGCTGTTGCAAAGGTTGTAAGTATGAAAAATGGTCATAAGTCACTTTTGTAACTTCGGTCACTAAATGAACGGTTTTTAAGTCGAGGACTACCTGTAATGTAATCAGGCAGGACTCCTCATTTAAGAAGAGTCTAGACAGTCACTTGTCTGAAATAGTAGAGGTTCTCCTGCTTGAGCAGTGGGCTGGACTAGAAGACCTCCAAGGTCCCTTCCAGCTCATTCATTCTAATTGGTGCTCACATTTGATTCTGATCAGTTTCCACCCTTGTGGCACCTGCAGGGCAAATGTACCCATCCCTGGCCTGAAGGAAACCCTCCTTCAAACAGACCACAATTCCAGGGCTATCTAATTCTCCTTGCATTAATAATGCTGCCAACACCACAAAAGGAGGTTGGCACTGCCATATTTTGCAGCGTTTTCTTTCCAGTTCTGCATGGGTTCAACAGGTTCAACAAACTTCAACAGGACCGCCTCTCTTTAGCCTGAGAACTCAGACATGGCCAGTCAGCTGATACAAGCAGGGGAATCCCGCAATCGGTTTCACTTCGCTTTTGAAACTGACTAGCCGGGGCTGCCATGACCAAAGTGCTCTTTCCCAGTTAAGGAGCTCTGTCGGTGTTCAGCGCTCCCGGCGTTGATTGAATTTAGCACAGCATAATTGCTGTTCCTTTATTTTTATTAGTTTAGAGTCGTGGGTGGTGCAGTGGTTAGAATGCAGCATTGCAGGCAAACTCTGCCCACTGCCAGCAGTTCGATCCTGAACCGCTCAAGGTTGACTCAGCCTTCCATCCTTCCGAGGTGGGTAAAATGAGGACCCAGATTGTTGGGGACAATGTGTTGACTCTTTAAACCACCCAGAGAATGCCATAAAGCACCGTGAAGTGGTATGTAAGTCTAAGTGCTATGGCTATTGCCCTTCCTTCCTTCCTTCCTTCCTCCCTTCCTTCCTCCCTCCCCTCCCCTCCCCTCCCCATCCATCCATCCATCCATCCATCCCATGATGAGCAGTGGCTAGAATGCAGTATTGCAGGCTGACTCTGCCCAGTGCCAGGAGTTCGATCCTGAACCGCTCAAAGTTGACTCAGCCTTCCATCCTTCCGAGGTGGGTAAAATGAAGACCCAGATTGTTGGGGGCAATAGGCTGACTCTGTAAACTGCTTAGAGAGGGCTGTAAAGCACTGTGAAGTGGTATATAAGTCTAAGTGCTATGGCTATTGCCCTTCCTTCCTTCCTTCCTTCCTTCCTTCCTTCCTTCCTTCCTTCCTTCCTTCCTTCCTTCCATCCATCCATCCATCCATCCATCCATCCATCCTGAGCAGTGGCTATAATGCAGTATTGCAGGCTGACTCTGCCCACTGCCAGGAGTTCGATCCTGAACCGCTCAAAGTTGACTCAGCTTCCATCCTTCCGAGGTGGGTAAAATGAAGACCCAGATTGTTGGAGGCAATATGCTGACCCTGTAAACCACTTAGAAGGGGCTGTAAAGCACTGTGAAGCAGTATATAAGTCTAAGCGCTATTGCTATTATAATATAAAATGCAAAAATACAGAAGAAAATAGTAGGAAAATAAGGGAGGGAGAAGGGGAGGCAAAAGTATAGGAAAAAAGAAAAAAAGAAAAAAAAGGCGTTGACTTCCAACTCCCTTTGGTGCAGTAGAATAAGATAATAGCATCAAACCTCAACTTTTTACTTTTACATAATAGTATAAAGTAGCAATTTCTACAACAACAAACCTATCTATTCAGTAAAACCCAAAGTTTCATTTTTTTTCACCTCAAGCACAAAGTCCAGAGGCGGTTTCCAAGTAGAAACAAAAGTAATTGTGTTTTTTCCCCCTTTAATTAAAGTAGGAAATTTTGCCATATCTGCTAACTCCATCAACTTTTGCAGACATTCATCCGTTGTGGGGATCGAAGTGCCCTTCCATTTTTGTGCATAAAGTAATCTTGCTGCCATCAAGATTATATATGACATATAATTTGATATATAACATCAAAGTGCAGCATAATTTGAACAAATATTAACAGAACAACAGAGTTGGAAGGGACCTTGTTGGTCATCTAGTCCAGTGGTCCCCAACCCCCGGTCTGCGGCCCGGTACCGGTCCGCAGAACAAATGGTACCGGGCTGCCCTGCTACTGCGTCTTCTGTGCAGCAGCGGCGGCGGGTCCTGCGACTTTTGCGAGTCCTGCGAGTCCCGATAATAAGCGCAGGGACGTGCCCCGGCCCAGCTGATCAGCGTGGGGGCGGGGCTTCTGTGCACGGCTCATCAGTATTGAAAGTAACGTGTACAGGAGGGCCTATCTGCGGTGCAGCAGGTAAAGGGGACTCCAACACATAGCCACACAGTCCCGCAGAAGACATGTACAATATACCCGAGGTTATATTTAATATATAAGTTATATTAATTTTGTTGTAACTGTATTTTATTTTGATGCCATGTTTAAATACAATTAAATTAAAATTGTTTATATTTGAGATTGTTTTGATTTAATAATCAATGCGACGCCGCAACCCCCCCCCCCAGTGGGCCGCAGAAAAATTATCAAACGTTGACCAGTCCACGGCAATAAAAAGGTTGGGGACTGATCTAGTCCAACCTCCCCACCCAAGCAGGAGATCCTACACCAGTGATGGCGAACCTATGGCACGCGTGCCACAGGTGGCACACGGAGCCATATCTGCCAGCATGCGAGCCGTTGCCCTAGCTCAACTCCAGCATGCATGTGCATGCCGGCCAGCTGATTTTTGGCTCGTGTGGAGGCTCTGTGAGGGCATTTTAGGTTTCCAGAGGGCCTCCGAGGGGGTGTTTTCGCCCTCCACAGGCTCCAGGGAAGCCTCTGGAGCCTGGGGAGGGCGAAAAATGGGCCTACCAGGCCCACCAGAAGTCGGGAAATGGGCCATTTCCGGCTCCAGAGGGCCTCTGCGGGGGTGGGAGAGGCCGTTTTCACCCTCCTCAGGCATTGAATTATGGGTGTGGGCACTCACACGTGCGTGACAGCGCGCGCACAAGCGTTTCCGGCACCCGAGGGAAAAAAGGTTTGCCATCACTGTCCTACACCCTTTCTGACAGATGGCAGTCCACTCTCTTCTTAAAAGCCTCCAGTGATGGAGCTCCCACAACTTCCGTAGGCAACTTCTGTTCCATCGGTTGATTGCTCTCACTGTCAGATAATTTCTCCTGATTTCCAGGTTGAATCTCTCCTTGTTCACTTTCCATCCATTATTCCTTGTCTGGCCTTCGGGTGCCTTGCCCCCTCATCTCTGTGATAGCCCCCCCCCCAAATATTGGAAGATGCTATCCTGTCTCCCCTGGTCCTTCTCTTCACTAGACTAGCCATGCCCAGTTCCTGCAACCGTTCATCGTATGTTTTAGCCTCCAGTCCCCTAATAATCTTGTGCTTGAACTGGGCGTGCATAAGTGCACCAGCGTGCCTACCGTCCCTGTCCTAATGTTCCCTCTTATCAGTACCCATCTTATGTATATAAACAATGTTATATCTATGTATATTGCCAACATGTACTTGACAAAAATAAATAAATAAAATAAATAAATAACACTCTGAGCTTTAAAATATATTTGGAGGAGAAAATCCACAACAGGGCTGTAGTGCTCCCAGGGTGAGGGGGCACGCAGAGCTCCGCCGGTGTTTTTTCCCAGGGGAAAGAAAATGTAGAATTATTCTATGTTAACAGAATAACAAGTAACAGACTTGGAAGGGACCTTGGAGGTTGCCTAGTCCAGCTCCCTGCTCAGGCAGGAGACCCTATTCAGGTAGGCCTCGACTTACAACAGTTCATTTAGTGACCGTTCAAAGATACAACGGCAGTGAAAAAGTGAGCTATTCACACTTATGACTGTTTCAGCATCCTCATGATCATGTGATCAACATTCAGACGCTGGGCAACCGACTCACATTTATGACGGTTGCAGTGTCCCGGGGTCATGTGATCCCCTTTTGTGACCTTCTGACAAGCAAAGTCAATGGGGAAATCAGATTCACTTAACAACCATGTTACTAATTTAATTGCAGTGATTTACTTAATAAGTATGACAAGTGAGGTCATAAAATGGGACAAAACTCACTTAACAGCCGTCTCAGTTATCAACAGAAATTTGGGGCTCAATTGAGGTCGTATATCGAGGACTATCTGTACCATTGCAGACAGACAAATGACTGTCCAATCTCTTCTTAAAAACTTCCACAACTTCTGGAGGCAAGTCGTTCCACTGACGAATTGTTCTTATTCTAATCTATAGGCTAAGAATAGCTTTGCCTACAACGGAATTTTATCACATACGGCAGGGGTGGCCAAACCGTGGCGCATGCGCCAAATGTGGCGCATTGGATGATTACAAGTGGCGCATTGTATCCTTGCACCTACTTTTTTTTTTAAAATAGGTATTTTCAACACCAAAGTGATCTCAGTTCAATTCGTACAGCCTTCGGTAACGTTCAACTTCTCGGTGTCTGAAACTTAGAATGGAACTTGTGAGATGTTACTTTAGGCGGGTTTACAAACGTACGGATATTTTTATCGGTGTTGCCATTGCGCGTTCCTGCTCAAATGATTGCAAACACCGCGCACTAGCAACACATCATGTGTTTGAAGTCACGTGCGAGCGTTCGATAGGGTCAGTCAGTTCTGAGTGAGCCATGGTGGCGTGGAGTTTGAAGCAGTGTTTTATTGAGTGTACTGGCATGGTTTTTGTATTGAGAGTGATTGAAAGACAGATTTTAAGATTAAATATATATTACGTTTGTCAAATTTTGAAATGGCGTAAATTAATTAATTGAATTGCGTGATTGAGTTATTCCTTTTCCTCCCTTAAGCAAAGCAGATCCTACCCCTATCCCTATTTTACAACCCCAAACGTGAAAGTAAGAAGGTAAAAAACGTGCTTGAGTTGTATGGCGCATCTGAACTCGTCTGTGAAAAAATTGGCGCATGGTATGCTTAAGGTTGGCCACCACTGTAATGTAGGTCATCGACCTCAGAAAAGATTCTTCGGAATTCTTCTTCTTCTTCGTGGGTGCATTTTTATTCTTGCCCAAGCCAAAAACGGGAAGGAGGGGAGGAAAGAAGAGGAAGGAGGGAAGGAGGCTGCAGAAGGAACATTAGCCTCAAACACGAAGCAACGGCCGAGCCAGCCGCGTCTAAGTGTCTGCTGGTTGCAACTGCGGGGGCGGTCGACGCTCGCAAACTTTCGGCATCCCCAGTTCCAAGACGCGCATCTTGGATGCTCTTTTCCGCCCGCCCCGATCCTCATTTCCTTCAGCCTCACTCCCCCGCACGTCCTGCCACCGAGAACCGCATTCCACTCGCGGGAAGGGGGATGCGAAGGGCCGCCTCTCCCACGCCTCCCACAGCTCCCCCCCCCCCCGTGACCGTCCTCACGTGGGCCGCCAAAGAAAAGCCCCGCCTGGATCCGCGCAGATCAACCCCTGCTGGTCGTCGCTTGAGTTCTTAGCTTGCGCCGGGGGAGAGGAAAGCGCAGCGGAGGAAAGCGCAGAGGAAAGGCTGCAGGTAAGCGGCTGCGGGGCTTCGCCAGAAGACTCCCCGCCTCAAGGTTGCGACTGTCCCACCTGGGCGCTCCCAACACGCGGCTGCGCTGGAGGAGGGGACTTAGCTGAGCCCGAAGCGAGGCTCTGGGGAAATCCAAGCAGCCGGAGCCGCTTCCCGGACCCGTGGATTCCAGAATAACACAGATAGAAGGCACCTTGGAGGTAGAGGTGGAATGAATGAGCTGGAAGGGACCTCGGAGGTCTTCTAGTCCAGCCCCCTTCTCAAGCAGTAAAAACCTATAGCATTTCAGATAAGTGACTGTTTAGTCTCTTCTTAAAAACCTCCAGTGATGGAGCGCCTACGATTTCTGGAGGCCAGCTGTTCCACTGGTTAATTGTCCTCACTGTTAGGAAGTTTCTCCTTAATTCCAGGTTGCTTCTCTCTTTGATCAGTTTCCAACCATTATTTCTTCTCCTGCCTTCTGGTGCTTTGGAGAATGGAATAACAGAGTTGGAAGGGACCTTGGAGGTCTACTAGTCCAACCCCCTGCTCTGGCAGGAAACCCTGTACCATTTCAGACAAATGGTTGTCCAATCTCTTCTTTAAAACTTCCAGTGTTGGAGCATCAACAACTTATGAAGGCAAGTTGTTCTATTGGTTGATCGTTCTCATTGTTGGAAAATTTCTCCTTAGTTCTAGGTTGCTTCTCTTATTTATTTATTTATTTATTTATTTATTTATTTATTTATTTATTTATTTATTTATTTATTTATTTATGTCAAGTACGTGTTGGTAATATACATAGATATAACATTGTTTATATACATAAGATGAGTACTGATAAGAGGGAACATTAGGACAGGGACGGTAGGCACGCTGGTGCGCTTATGCACGCCCCTTAGATTTGATTAGTTTCCAACTATTATTTCTTCTCCTGCCCTCTGGTGCTTTGGAGAATAATTTGATAATAATAAATAGTAATTTGGAAAATAGGTTGACCTCCCCCCTCTTTTTTGGGGCAGCCCCTCAAATACTGCAAGACTGCTATCATGTCTCCCCTGGTCCTTCTCTAGCCATGCCCAGTTCCTGCAACCGTTCTTCATCTGTTTTAGCCTCCAGTCCCCTAATCCTCTTAGCTGCTCTTCTCTGCACTCTTTCCAGAGTCTCAACATCTGTTTTATATTGTGGCGAGCAAAACTGGAAGCAATATTCCATTCTATAGGGTATAGGGTCTCCTGCTTGAGCAGAGGGTTGGACTAGAAGACCTCCAAGGTCCCTTCCAACTCTGTTATTCTTGCCACATCACTTGGCTGGCTGGTTCACATCCGGTGTGCAACAGGGACCTATTTTGAAATCTCTTTTTTCAAGAACCAATCAATTGGTGTTTCTCACCCTGGGTTTGTGGGCGGGAGGGCTAAAATTGGAGCAAACAGCTGTGCGGCTGAGGGCTAAATTTCATTCTATTGTTTTTAAACCATAGAACATTCATCCAGAGGTGTCTGCACCTGCGGGGATGAAAATGACAGTGACCACAACTGTGGGACTGAAGCACCATATGTTATGGGCATCAGGTTAAAAGGGGGTGGACTTCATTCACGTGCTTGGGGCTGTCATTTTGACTTCCTGACGCCCCTGCTCCCTGCTGGATACCCCAGCAGTAACTCATCCAGATGTTCCTGAGTGCCATTGCTGCCTTAGTTAGCATTTTAGCTGCAGGTAGTCCTCAACTTATGACCACAGGATCAGACTTTCCATTGCTAAGCAAGGCAGCTGTTGAGTTGCGCCTGATTTTATAAACTTTTTGCCACTGCCATTAAGCAGATCACTTCCGTTGTTAAGTGAGTGATGCAGTCGTTAAGTGAATCTGGCTCCCCCCTTGGCTTGGCTTGGCTGGGAAGGTCACAAATGGCAATCACGTGACCCTGAGATGCTGCAACCATCATAAATATGTGACAGTTGCCAAGCGCCTGAATTTTGATCATGTGACCATAGGGATGCCGCGATGGTCATAAGTGCGAGGACTGGTTGTCGGTCACTTCCCCCCCCCACCATAACTTTGAATGGTTGCTAAATGAATGGTTGTAAGTCAGGGACTGCTTTTATTCTCTCCCCACTAAACATTTTGTGTCGCCTGAACATTTGATAAGCGTTCTTTCTATCACTTCACCCAATCACTTCCTTAATAAAACTATTGACCAAAAGGGGTGCCAGGACTGATCCTGGCAGCATTTCCACAATATATGCCTCCACTTTGAGGAGGCTCCATGCACGCACCCCCTCTGATTTTGGGGCCAACTGTGTATCCTCTTAATTGTCATTCTGTGCACCCCACAATAGGTTGTTAATCAACATGTCATTGTGTTTCTCAAATGCTTTGCTGAAGTCAAGGTATATTATATCGATAGCATTCCCTCTATCTATTAAATAAGCTGATGGTTGAAAAACCTGAGACAGGGTTAGTTTGGCAAATTTGCTCTGGAGAAATTCATGCTGATTTCTAGTAATCCTTGCATTGAGAGCCAAGGTGGCGCAGTGGTTAGAGTGGGGTACTGCAGGCCACTTTAGCTGACTGTCAGCGGTTCAAATCTCACCGGCTCAAGGTTGACTCAGCCTTCCATCCTTCTGAGGTAGGTAAAATGAGGACCCAGATTGTTGGGGGCAATGTAAATATACATTGCTTACTGGTGTAAACCGCTTAGAGAGTGCTTGCACTGTCAGTCAGTATATAAATGTCACTAATAAATAAAGAAATTTTCAAAATTCTTATACAGAATAACAGCGCTGGAAGGGACCTCGGAGGTTTTCTAGTCCAACCCCCTGCTCAAGCAGGAGACCCTATACCCGTTATGGCGAATCTATGGCACGCGTGCCACAGGTGGCAAGTGGAGCCATATCTCCCGGCACGCGAGCCATTGCCCTAGCTCAGCTCCAGCGCGCATGTGCGTGCTGGCCAGCTGATTTTCGGCTTGTGGAGGCTCTGGGAGGGCACTTTTGGCCTCTGGAGGTCCTCCAGGGGGTAGGGGAGGGTGTTTTCGGCCTCCCAGGCTCCAAGAAAGCCTCTAGAGCCTGGGGAGGGTGAAAAACGGGCCTAACAGGCCCACCGGAAGTTGGGAAACAGGCCATTTCTGGCCTCTGGAGGGCCTCTGGGGGGGCGGGGGGGCATTTTCGCCATTCCCAGGCTCCATGGAATCCTACCATGCCTACTGGGCCCACTGGAAGTCGGGAAATGGGGAAGCAGGGGAGGGGGCATGCACTCATGCGCGGGGAGTGGGGCAGCACGGGGGGTCACACATGCATTTGCAGGGGGGCGGGGTGCCTTGGGGGGCATTGAATTATTTTATTTATTTATTTATTAGTGATATTTATATACCACCTCATAGTGCAAGCACTCTCTAAGTGGTTTACACCAGTAAGCAATGTATATATTTACATTGCCCCCAACAATCTGGATCCTCATTTTACCTACCTCGGAAGGATGGAAGGCTGAGTCAACCTTGAGCCGGTGAGATTTGAACAGCTGAACTCAAATGATCAGTCAGCTAAAGTAGCCTGCAGTACTGCACTCTACCTGCTGCGCCACCTCGGCTCTATTATGGGTGTTGGCATGTGCGTGTGCGCTATTGCGCGCGCGTGCTTTTAGGAAAAAAAGGTTCGCCATCACTGCCCTATACCATTCCAGACAACTGACTGTCCATTCTCTTCTTGAAAGCCTCCAGTGATGAAGCTCCCACAACTTCTGAAGGCAACTTCTGTTCCACTGGTTAATTGTCCTCACTGTCAGGAAGTTTCTCCTTATTTCCAGGTTGCTTCTCTCCTTGATTAGTTTCCATCCATTGTTTCTTGCCTTGCCTTCTGGTGCTTTGGAAAATAGGTTGAGCCCCTCCTCTCTGTGGCAGCCCCTCAAAGGAGAAGGAGTCAACCTATTTTCCACTGAGCTCTTTATGCCTCTTCTGGAATCTTCCTAGATATCAGAAGTCAGACTGACTGGCCTGTTGTTTTCCAAATGTTTCCTTCTGTTTGAAGTTAGGGATGGTTCTTTCCCCCCCATTTGACATTTCTCTGGTTCTCCAAGATAGTTTAGCCAGACCATCATTCATTTCCTTAAGAACCTTAGGATGCAGTTCATCTGATAAAGGAGATTAAACTTGTTTTCTTCAAGGACTAGACTGCCCTTAAGTTTTTCAATGAAAATGTGTTCTTCATTTTAAAGGATAGAATGGATAAAGATTCAGAAGATGTTAGTCCTGCATCCTCTCCAGATCACAGAAAGGCTGTTGGAAAGAAAGTAAACATGTATAGAGAGGGAGGAAGAAGGTAGAGGGGAGAGAGGGAGATAGAGGGAGGGGAGTAGATTTAGATTTTTAGATTTATTATTAGAGTTGGAAGGGACCTTGTAGGTCATCTAGTCCAACCCCCTGCTCAAGCAGGAGTTCCTACACCATTTGAGACAGATGGCAGTCCAGTCTCCCCTTGAAGGTCGCAAGTGTTGGGGCTCTCACGACCTCCGCTGGCAAGCTGTTCCACTGGTTGATCGCTCTCACCGTCAGAAAGTTTCTCCTCACTTCCAGGTTGAATCTCTCCTTGGTCAGCTTCCATCCATTATTCCTTGTTTGGCTTTCTGGTGCCATAGAGAACAGCCTGACCCCCTCCTCTCTGTGGCATCCCCTCAAGTATTGGAACACTGCTATCACGTCACCCCTGGTCCTTCTCTTCGCCAGACTGGCCAAGCTCAGTTCCTGCAACCGCTCTTTGTATGTTTTATTTTCCAGACCCTTTATCATCCTGGTTGCTCTCTTCTGCACTTTCTCTAGGGTTTCAATGTCTTTTTTGTAGTGTGGTGACCAAAACTGGATGCAGTACTCTAGGTGTGGTCTGACCAAGGCTTTATAGAGTGGTACTAGTACCTCTCTGGTCCTTGATTGTATCCCTCTATTTATGCAGCTCAGGACTGCGTTGGCCTTTTTGGCTGCTGCTGCACACTGCTGGCTCATATTTAGTTGGCTGTCTACCAAGACTCCAAGATCCCTCTCGAGTAGTATGAAATCTAGAAGGAAAGCAGACTGGAGATAAAAGTATAAAAGGAGCAAACTATGGATATATGTTTATGATATTTTGGATAGAAATATATAATTATGGATGTTTTGATAATATGGTATATGTATGGATGTTTGTGTAAGTTTGGTGAAAAAATAATAATAAAAAAAGAAAGTAAACAAGTCTCTATATACTAACGTAAACACCAATTTATTGGCTCTAAATTTAAAATAGTTCAGTGGCTGGCATTCTTGTAAATCCCTGGCTTTTTCCTCAACTAATCTTGCTCAACAGAAATCATGCTTGTTGGGAAAGGAATTTCTTTTGATGTAGGCAGCTGCCAAAGAGTCTGACGATTGCCTGGTTTTCTTTTAAGGATGCTTTGAAGATACTTTAAAAGATGTTTCTAAGATACCTTGTATGCCCTATTTGAATGATTGTGCTGTTCCCAGGAGGAGTAAAAATGTAATTTTGCCAGAAGAGTTACATTTTGTAGCTGTTGATTAAAAAAAGGACAAATGTTTGGTTCAGGGAAGTTTCCAGAATTAGGGGGAAATTGGCATGAACCTTTATAGAATCCGACTAAAATGGAAAAAGCAAAATGGAAAAAGAATACTGGGTGTAACGGAGGCAGATAGAATTCTAGAATCATAGGGCTGGAAGGGACCCTTGAGGTCCTCTAGTCCAACCCTCTGCCCAAGACAGGAGACCTTAGTCCTTAGAAATGATCTGTTCCTGAAGGGAGAGGTTGACTCTCATGAATGAATATACCAGTGGTGAAATCCAAATTTTTTTACTACCGGTTCTGTGGGCGTGGTGTGGCTTAGTGTGGCAGGGGAAGGATACTGCAAAATCCCCATTCCCACACCACTCTGGGGCCAGCCAGAGATGGTATTTGCCAGTTCTCTGAACTACTCAAAATTTCCGCTACCGGTTCTCCAGAACCTGTCAGAACCTGCTGGATTTCACCCCTGGAATATATGTGTCCCTGGATAATAGTTCTGCAACCCAACAAGACAGACACAGACTTCAGAGGATAATCAGAACTGCAGGAAAAACAATTGCTGCCAGCCTGCCTTCCATTGAGGACCTGTATACTGTACGAGTCAAAAAGAGGGCCGTGAAAATATTTATGGACCCCTCATATCCTGGACACAAACTGTTTCAACGCCTACCCTCAAAACGACGCTATAGGGCACTGCACACCAGAACAACTAGATACAAGGACAATTTTTCCCTGAACTCCATCACTCTGCTAAACAAATAATTCCCACAACACTGTCAAATTATTTACTAAGACTGTATTACTATTATTCTTCTCTTCCTTACTAGTATCTATTAGTATCCACTTATCACTATAACCATGTGCTTGTATCTGTCAATTTATATTGTTTTTATTTGTTTCCTAGTATGATTTGATAGCTTATTAGTAATCTTGACTATCACTAAGTGCTGTATCTTTTTATTCTTGATGAATGTATTTTATTCTCCTTATGTACACTGAGAGCATATACACCAAAGACAAATTCCTTGTGTGTCCAATCACACTTGGCCAATAAAGAATTCTATTCTATTCTATTCTATTCTATTCTATTCTATTCTATTCTATTCTATTCTATTCTATTCTATTCTATTACAAGAATTCTCTGCAGCATGGAAGGTTGAATTGATCAGGACTAGCAGACTTTTTGGGATAGTCTTGATCAACTCAACCTTCCATGCTGCTGAGAACTCTTCATGTTATCATACTTGGTGCCCTTCAAGCAAGGCTGGGCCATGGCAGCCACAATGAAGCCTTCTCCTTGGCCTATGGCCTTACATGCCTTCTGAGATGCTCCTCCACTTCCAAGTCTTGGAAGATTGGCTAGAAAGAAGCTCACATTGGCAGTTGGAGAGCTTCACAGGGGGAAACCCATGGCTGAGGAGGGTGGGGTTGAGAGCATGGAGTCCTTTGGAATTGCTCTCCCCAATTGAATGATCAAGCTTTTTAGGCTCCCCAGATTGAAGAGCTCCCGTCCTGTGCTCCAGTTGTCTTCTTTGCTTTGGGCGTCTTCCACCCTTGATCTACCATAAATGCCCAGTGCCACCATCTAGTGTGCCCAAGAGTTGTAAGGAATCCAAGAAGGGAAGATTTGGTGGGGAGGGCCCCACAGCAGGAAGGCGTGGCATCTTCAAATAGAAAACACTGTGCCCAAATGCGTTACGTCTTTGCTCTGATTGAACTTGCATTGGATAAGACTCAAGTGGTCTCATCTAGCTGTTCAAGGGGAACCCCAACAAAGTGGTCCATCTGGGGGATTGCTTAGTCCTCTTCAAGATCTGAAAGGAGGTGATATCACAGAAAATTCCAGGAGTTCCTGGTCCTGGTCCAGGGGTTTCCACAGGGCAAGGTAAAAAAAAAAGTCAAAATAGAAGCCACAATGCTGTGATTGTAGCATTGATGTTCATAAAAAACAGGTGAAAAAACTTTGATTGCACCATCCTGGCTGCCATTTTGACTTTTTTGGACCATACCCTGTGGACCTTCCTGGCCTCTTCTGCCTTGTCTCATAACGCAGAATGCAGGGGCCAGATTTAAGGTACAGGGGCCAGTTTGGTCTAGTGGTACGGCACCAGGCCAGAAAGCAGGAGATGGTGAGTTCCAGTCTTGTCTTCACCATGAAAGGCAGCTGGATGACTTTGGGCTGGTCCCTATCTCTGAACCCAACCTACCTCACAAGGTTGTTGTGGGGAAAATAGGTGAAGGAAGCACTATTGTCTGTGTTCGTTGCCTTGAGTTAAAATAATAAAGGCAGGGAATGAATGAATGAATGAATGAATGAATGAATGAATGAATGAGATTCTGTGTTGTGGTCCGCCAGCGGCCTGCAGAGCTGGCAGCAGAGTCGGACAGCAAGGAGGCTGGGGAGAAACATGGGCCAGTCCTGGAGTCTGGAGAAGGCTTGGTGCCAGAGGCAGAGATCCAGCCCGGTCCATCTGGGAGGTCTGTGCTGACTCCAGAGCCTCCAGAGGCTGACATGAGAGAGGCAGAGGAACAGCGGGAGCCTGTTCCCAATGCACGCATGCGCAGAGCTGCCAGAAGGCAAAAACAGTTACAGAGGAGAAAGACTACTTGGGAGTAAGGCTTGGAGATAATTGGCCCCTCCCATAGGCTATATTAGTAGAGCACATGGAAGGGCTCGTTGCAGGAAGCAACTTTGTTCAACTTGTGTCATTTTAGCTGGGACTCCGTGTTTCTGTTTGGCTTTGCCAAGTTTCTTGCTAATTGGTCTTCGGCAGCTTGTCCAGAAAGGTCAAGGTTTGTGTGCTTATCTGCCTTTCCCCAAAAGACTGTTGTCGGACTTGTTATCATTGTTTGGGACTTATTACAGCTGGGAATGAAAATAATTACCAGCCATTAAAATAAAAGAGGTTTTTGGGACGCCGTTTTGGGACGCTGTATTATTTGATCAGGAAGCCTAAGTCAGAACATTCTGGTTGCCCTGTGCTACCAGAAGGGTTGGATTTGATAGTCTCAAGGACCCTGTGAGACAGTCAACAGCAGGCAGCAAAGCAAAGACAGACAGAACATCAGAGAGCAGAGAAACCAATTTTGTTGTATACATGATGTACAATGATAATAAAGGCTTTGAGCATTGAAACCAGAGGGTTGAAAAAGAAACTGGTCTACATTTGTGGCAGGAGAGTGAGTGGGGAATGAAAGAGGAATTGAAAAAACTGAAGGAGTTCAGACAGTCTGAATATAGAAACTAAGAACTCCAGCAAAGTTCACAAAAAAGGAGAGCGAAAGTTCAGGAATGAGAAACAGAAAAGAGACGGGGTGGGGGTGGGAGAGAGAGAGAGAGAGAGAGAGAGACAGAGACAGAGACAGAGACAGAGAGAGACAGAGACAGAGACAGAGACAGAGACAGAGACAGACAGACACACACACACACACACACACACACACAGAGAGAGAGAGAGAGAGAGAGAGAGAGAGAGAGAGAGAGAGAGAGAGAGAGAGAGAGAGAGAGAGAGAGAGAGAGAGAGAGATTGAAAACTGATTGAAAAAGAGCAGCAGGTTAAATCCAAGTTTCTCTCCCTCTCTGCCCTTCTAGAGATTATGGAGGAAGAGCGAGACTCAAGCAGGGATGCAGAAGTTATCCGTATTAAAACTAGAGAATTGAGCCCTGTATCCACCATGTTCAGCCTTCTCTGCATATGAAAGAGTTAATGAAACCAGAGGGGAGGCTTTGGGTCTTTCCCCACTCCTGAGCTTAAGGGCCTTTTACCCTCCTGAGCTGGTATAAAACTATTCCAGTTTAACATGCGTGTCCCTATTCCTAATCTTTAACCCCTTTATTACATCTCTTCTGAGTCACCTATAAATGGAGTTGTCTTGGGTTTGGCTAGTCTAGAGAAAATAAGAATTAGGGATGACATGATAGCAGTATTCCAGTATTTGAGGGGCTGCCACAAAGAAGAGAGGCTCAAACTATTCTCCAAAGCGCCAGAAGGCAGGACAAGAAACAATGGATGGAAACTAACCAAGGAGAGAAGCAACCTGGAATTAAGGAGAAACTTCCTAACAGTGAGGACAATTAACCAGTGGAACAGAAGTTGCCTTCAGAAGTTGTGGGTGTTTCATCAATGGAGGTTTTTAAGAAGAGACTGGACAGCCACTTATCTGAAATAGTATAGGTTCTCCTGCTCTAGCAGGGGGCTAGACTAGAAGACCTCCAAGGTCCTTCCAGCTCATTCTATTCTATTCTTGCCTGGTGTGTATGCCACTCCTAGCAAGGTTTTACTTTTGGTTTTGTGCTCCCTCCTTTCTGCCCATCATAGGAATATGGGGGAAATCTCCCCCAATCAGGCCCTAAGATGGAAATGGGGAGTAATAACAGAATTGGAAGGGACCTTGGAGGTCGTCTAGTCCAACCCCCTGCTCATGCGGGAGACCCTACACCAGTGGATGACGAACCTTTTTTTGGTTCGCGTGCCAAAAGGGTGTGTGTGCATGCATGCCATAGGTTTGCCATCACTGCCCTACACCATTTCTGACAAGTGGCTGTGTCCAGTCTTTTCTTAAAAACTTCCATCTGTTGTTTCTTGCCTTGCCTTCTGGTGCTTTGGAAAATAGGTTGACCCTGCTTCTTTGCAGCAGCCCCTCAAAAAAGAGGGGGGTCAACCTATTTTCCACTGAGCTCTTTGAAGTCAGACCAGATGGGTGCGATGACTAGGTTGATCCCCTCTTCTTTGCAGTAACCCCTCAAATATGGGAACACTGCTATAAAATATTAGGACAAGGAATGCTTGTGCAACACTATGTTACTCCTCTTTCTTATCCCATTTGGGTGTTTGCCAAGTTTAAAATCGGTGGGGTGGGAATGAGAAGAGATTAGGGCACAAATAGCCTTAGAGAACAGGGAAGAAGATATTGTTATGACTGTGCAGGCAGAAACTATCTGTGGAGCAGAAGAAGTGAAACAGATTATCTTCTGGGTAACCAACTTTTACGTTATGGTGGTAGAGAAGTGGCTGAAACTGTACTGTGCTGTCCCGCTCGCTTACACACATACATAAACGTAGTTTAGTGGGCTTATTAATGTTTCCCCAGCAATTCCCTTCACCAAAAACCCAGAACTGTCCCAATTAAGTCCAGCCACAAGCAGACCGATGCTAGTCTACAGAGCAATGGCCAAGAGTCCACAAGGCACTTGAAAGTTTCCCAAACAAGATAAACCCACCAGGCAAAATTAAATCCACAACACAAGAGGGTTCTCAAGGCAAGAAAAGTCCAGAGTTCACAATCCAAAGTCAAGGCACGGTGTCAATCCAAAAGCAAGGCAGGAATCACAATGATCTGGAAACACAAAGCTGGGAAACGAACACATTGTTCCCAGCATGGCTTCCATCTGTCTCCTGTGCTAAATAGCCAGTTTCTGCTGCAGCCTATCAAGCAGGGCGAGGCTGCCTCCTCACAAGCAATCTGGTCGACCTTCTCTGCTCTGCCTTTTCTCTGCCCTACGTGTTCTTGAATCAGGTGCAGAAGGCAGCTCCTCTTCCTCATCACTGACCGGCTGCAACTGCATGCTTTCTCCACCTGAAGCCTCAGGGCTGTCCTGCTGTCCTCAGCCAAATCCCTCTCAGATGGCTGCTTGGAGCCATTGACCAACTCCCCTCCAGAGGTGCCTGGGACTGGTTCATCTTCCTCTGAGCTGACATCTGGAGAGGTGTCTGGGGATACACCGGGGGAGCCATTACATGTACGTACAGAGAAAGCAGAAGATCTGACTTTTCTTGTTCCGTGCTTTAAATAGCAATGCTCTGCTCTCTTGGATGCTTGGAGAGATGCATTTCCACAACCTAATAATGCTCAGGGTTAACCTTGGCTAGGTTTCGTATAGCTTAGTGTGTTGTGCCAATCCATCCATTTTGATAGCTAATCCAGAAATTGTCAGTGAGTGGCAGTCTCAGTAGTGGGAATTAATATTTAAGACCTGGTTTCCTATAGATCAGATGCAATCAGCACTTGGAGACATTGGCCTGCGTCCAGCTAGATGTGGCTGTGATACAGAAGAGCCAGAGAAATGGAAGTTGGCAGGTCTGGGGGTTGGACTAGAAGACCTCCAAGGTCCCTTCCAACTCTGTTATTCTGTTTTTAAACAACAGGTTCCAATAGAAGAGAATAGTTGTAGCTCGGGGTTGAACTGTGGGGTCTTTGGTGCTCTCTGAGTGTAAATGTTTTCATTACCCAACTAGGTAACATAATCAGTGTTAGCAATCAATAGAAGAGAAACTCTGTAGCTTAGGGTTGAACTGTGGGGTCTTTGATGCTCTCTGAGCCTCGCTGTTTTCTTGCAGACATTTCAATACCCAACTAGGTCATATTTTTAGAAGACATGACCTAGTTGCGTAATGAAATGTCTGCAAGAAAACCGCCAAGCTCAGAGAGCATCAAAGACCTCACAGAAACAAGAGGAATGAACTTGCTGGACCAAGTTTGCACACTTAAGATTGGAAATGTTTGTTATTTATTACTTCCTGAGTTTATATTTTGCTTCAGTCCCTGACAACTCTGAGTGATGTACATATCCTCAAATTAGGTCACACAAAAATCAAAGTACATCTACATATACAGTATAAACTTCAAGAAGGTCAACTACATTAGATACATGCTGCAAAGTAAACAAGACGAAAATGTCCCATCTTGGTGGTTCTCTAACACAATTTAAGATGTGTGTTTTAAGGACACTGGATCGCTTTCCAATATTTGAGGGGCTGCCACAGAGAGGAGCATGTCAATCTATTCTCCAAAGCACCTGAAGGCCAGACAAGGAATAATGGATGGAAACTGAACAAGGAGAGATTCAACCTGGAAATAAGGAGGAATTTTCTGACAGTGAGGACAATCAACCAATGGAACAGAAGTTGCCTTCAGAGGTTGTGGGAGCTTCATCACTGGAAGCTTTCAAGACGAGACTGGACTGCCATCTGTCAGAAATGGTGTAGGGCAGTGATGGCGAACCAATGGCACGTGTGCCACAGGTGGCACGCGGAGCCATATCGGAGGGCACGCGAGGCGTTGCCCTGTCAGCTCCATGGCAAACGGAAGTTCGGAAAAACGCACTTCCGGTTTGCCATTGTGCTGTTTTTCGCACTCCGGAGGGTTATGGGAAGCTTCCTGAAACCCCGGAATGCAAAAAACGACGAAACGGGCAAACCAGAAGTTCGGAAAATGCACTTCCGGTTTGCCATTGGGCTATTTTTAGCACTCCGGAGGGTTCAGGGAAGCTTCCTGAAGCCCCGGAATGCAAAAAATGACGAAACGGGCAAACCGGAAGTTCGGAAAATGCACTTCCGGTTTGCCATTGGGCTGTTTTTAGCACTCCGGAGGGTTCAGGGAAGCTTCCTGAAGCCCCGGAGTGCAAAAAACACCCCAACGGACAAACCGGAAGTGCGTTTTCCGAACTTCCGGTTTGCCCATTTCGTCGTTTTTTACCGTCCCAGGCTTCGGTAAGGCCTTTGCGCGGGGGTGGGGGTGTGTGCAATGCGCAGGGGGCAGCATGGGGGGGTTGTGCACATGCGTGGGGGGGAGGGAATGGGTGTGGGCATGTGTGCGCGCACTAGCGCGCGCACCCCCCCCTTTTGGCACGCAAACCAAAAAATGTTCGCCATCACTGGTATAGGGTCTCCTGCTTGGGCAGGGGGTTGGACTAGATGACCTACGAGGTCCCTTCCAACTGTTATTCTGTTAAGCTTCTGCTTATATATTTGTCAGTAAAACAAATATTGCAGTTAATGTGCCTCCATCTCTTTTCACCTGTTTACTTCTGAAATCCTGTCGACTTCTGAATTTTCCACTGCTCTACTTTGCTGACCCAGCTTGTTTTCAATTTCTTTGAAAGCTTTTATAGAATGATCGTTTTGTAGTAAATGTGATGCAATTGTGGAATAACCCAAAGACGAGTAAAAATGATTAGGTCAACTCTTTCCATTCTTTTAGCTGCTGAGACAGCTTCATCTGGATCAGGGTTGTTAGAGAAAAAAAGAGGAAATGACTTTTTCTCTTCTGACTTTTTGAAAAGAAACATGAAGTTTGCGTCAGTGTTTTTTTTTTTTTAACCATAGTCTGTTCGGATGTGGAGTCATTCAATAGTGCTTGCTTAGAAAAAAAGGGGGGAATTTTGACCTCAACTTAATTTTGTTAAACCACCTCTAGTTCTCACATCTTGTAACATTTTCATATTTATCCTCGCTCTTTTCTGGTGGCCTGCAAGCCTCAGTCAGCTGTGGGTCGGGAGGCAGTTAATGACTTCCTTGTGCTAATCAGGCTCTGCTGCTGTTTGCTGCAAGGAGGTAAATTGCTGGGAGGCAGAGACCAAAGGGTGGGGGTGGCTGGGTGGGGCTACATTCGGTGTATAAGACGCACCCAAGTTTTCACCCTCTTTTGGGGGGAAAAAGGTGCGTCTTATACTCCGAAAAGTATGGTAGTCATAGGTTACTAATAAGCAATCAAATCATACTGGGAAACAAATAAAACAATATAAATCATAAAGATACAAGCAACATGGTTATAGTCATAAGTGGGAGGAGATAGGTACTAGGAAGGATGAGAAGAATAATAGTAATACAGTCTTAGTAAATAATTTGACAGTGTTGTGGGAATTAGTTGTTTAGCAGAGTGATGGCATTCGGGAAAAAACTGTCCTTGTGTCTAGTTGTTCTGGTGTGCAGTGCCCTATAGCGTCGTTTTGAGGGTAGAAGTTGAAACAATTTATGTCCAGTATAAATATATACTGATAGATATTTTCACAGCCCTCTTTTTGACTCATGCAGTATACAGGTCCTCAATGGAAGGCAGGTTGGTAGCAACTGTTTTTTCTGCAGTTCTGATTATCCTCTGAAGTCTGTGTCTGTCTTGTTGGGTTGCAGAACCAAACCAGACAGTTATAGAGGTGCAGATGACAGACTCAATGATTCCTCTGTAGAACTGAATCAGCAGCTCCTTGGGCAGTTTGAGCTTTCTGAGTTGGCGCAGAAAGAACATTCTTTGTTGTGCTGTTTTGATGATGTTTTTGATGTTAGGTGTCCATTTTAAGTCTTGTGATATGATAGAACCTAGAAACTTGAAGGTCTGTACTGTTGATATTATACTTATTATCATACCTATACTTATTATCTTGTACATGTTTGACAAATAAATAAATAAAATAAATACTGTGTTGTCTAGTATTGTAAGAGGTGGTAGCATAGGAGGGTTTCTCCTAAAATCTACCACCATTTCTATGGTTTTGAGTGTATTTAGTTCAAGATTGTTCCAGTTGCACCACAAGGCTAGTTGTTCAACCTCCTGTCTGTATGACTAGCTTCACCTGCTGCTTCCTGTTTGTTAGGCAGCTTATGATCCATTTACAAGTGTGATCAGTTACAGCTAGCTGATTTAGTTTAGTTAGAAGAATATCCGGAATGATGGTATTGAATGCTGAGCTGAAGTCTACAAAGAGGACCCTTGCATAGGTCTTTGGAGATTCAAGATGTTGTAGGATATAGTGCAGTCATATTAACAGCATCATCTGTTGATATATTTGTTTGGTAGGCAAATTAAAAGGGGTCTAACAGCGGATCCGTGATGGTTTTCAAGTGGGACATCACTAGCCTTTCAAAGGTCTTCATAACTACAGATGTTAGAGCAACCGGTCTGAAGTCATTCAGTCCCTTGATGGTGGGCTTCTTCTGCACTTGGATGATAGTAGAGCGTTTGAAGCAAGAAGGAACATAGCACATCTCTAGTGATTTATTAAAGATGTGGGTGAAGATGGGGGCCAGTTGGTCAGCACAAACTTTTAAACAAGAAGGCGTTATCTTGTCTGGGCCTGGTGCTTTTCCTGGCTTTTGTCTGTGAAATAGACCTTGCACCTCATTTTCTGTAATAACCAGAGGTGGTGGGCCTAATGGGATGGGGTCAGTTTTAGGAGGCTTGACTGTTGTTGGCGTGTCTGAGATGGGGATTGTGGAGATGGGTGACAGTAGTTTTCTTTCAAACCTACAGTAAAACACATTCAGGTCATTTCCCAGTTGTTGATTCAGCATGGGAAGGAGGTTTGCTGAAACCGGTGATATTTTTGAGAGTTTTCCACATGTTTGCTGGTTCATTTGTTGAGAGCTGATTCCTTAGCTTTTCAGAGTAGCTTCTCTTTGATGCTCTGATCTCCCTTGATAATACATTTCTTAATACATTTTACTGTATGGGGCTGTGCTTGTCTCCATTTCTTAGTCAAGGGAGCCAGTGTTGTCTGGTCATGTTGCCAGCTGTTACTAAAGTAGTACCTATTTTATCTACTCACATTTGCATGCAGGCTAGGTTGGCAGGAGCTGGAGCAAATAACGGAACTCACCCTGTCCTCATCCTGCAATGCTTGGGTCTCAAACATGGGCTGTCAGCTTTCCAGCTTTCCAGCTGACAAGCTCAGAGTCTTTAACTGCCATCTGTCTGAAATGGTGTAGGGAGTCCTGCTTGAGCAGGGGGTTGGACTAGATGACCTACAAGGTCCCTTCCAACTCTAATAATAATAATAATAATAATAATAATAATAATAATAATAATAATAATAATAATAATAATAATAATAATAATAATAATTATAATTATAATTATAATTATAATTATAATTATAATTATAATTATAATTATAATTATAATTATAATTATAATTATAATTATAATTATAATTATAATTATAATCATAATTATAATTATAATTAATAATAATAATAATAATAATAACAACTGCTGAACCATTCTGCCCCTTGCACTATAAGGTAAAGGTAAAGGTTCCCCCGCACATGCGTGCTAGTCGTTCCCAACTCTAGGGGGCGGTGCTCATCTCCGTTTCTAAGCCGAGGAGCCAGCGCTGTCCGAAGACGTCTCCGTGATCATGTGGCCGGCATGACTCAATGCCGAAGGCGCATGGAGCGCTGTTACCTTCCCACCAAAGTGGTCCCTATTTTTCTACTTGCATTTTTTACGTGCTTTCAAACTGCTAGGTTGGCAGAAGCTGGGACAAGTTACGCGGTGCTAGGGATTCGAACTGCTGAACTGCCAACCTCATGATCGACAAGCTCAGCATCTTAGCCACTGCGTCCCCTATACTACAGAACGATGCTAATCCAAATACATAGACCCGCTCTCTTTCTATGTATTAAAGACCATTATAGTATCTCCAATTGGGGTAGAGTGGAGGTGCTGCTTTTGTCTCTTCCATGGAAATCAGCGCCGAGGAACAAAGGACCTTAAATGTGGTTTGTACTATATATTGATCAGGGACCCACTTTAAAAACAGATACCAATTCCAGGATATATTCACGGCTCATTTCTGCCCTTCCTGAAAGACAATGATGAGGTTTTAACTTGCAGAATTGCACACTTTTCCAGGTGCGTTGAAGGAGAGCCAAGCTATTAGAGGTTGTGCAAGGAAACCTGGTTTGTATAAGACCATGATGACAACATCAAGCCTCTGCAGCATCTGGATTGAGACCAGAACTCCAAGGATGCCTTTTTATCTTCTCCTTCTCCTTCTCCAGCTCCCAGGTAATATAAAACTATCTCCCTTTCTATGGAGCCTTCCCTTCTAAGGTGCTCTAGATCAGGGGTCTCCAACCTTGGCAACTTTACGACTTGTGGACTTCAACTCCCAGAATTCCTCAGGCAGCATGCGCTGCCTGAGGAATTCTGGGAGTTGGAGTCCACAAGTCGTGAAGTTGCCAAGGTTGGAGACCCCTGCTCTAGATGCTCCTCAGTAGAGGCTTCAGGTGAGCAAGGAGGTTTTATGTTATGTTCTTTCTTGTTTTATCCAACAGTGTGGGGGAGAGGAAACCCAGATGGAACAACTGACGTGGAAAAAGAAATTGAAAGAATAGAATCAAAATTGATAAGATTAGAATTGCCTAAGCAAAGTAGGGGTGTGATACGTGAAGATCCCTTTATGTGAGTATACGTGGGCTAATGGCTGTTTGTACCGGTGAAAAAAAGAGGGCTGGGCCTTTGATTCCTCACGGCTCCAAAACAGAATGTGCTTGCCTTTTATTTTATTTATTTATTAGTGATGAATTAGAGCTGAAGTGGTGCAGTGGTTAAATGCTGCGACTGCAGGCTGACTGCTAGTTCAGCAGTTCAGCTGTTCAAATCTCACCAGGCTCAAGGTTGACTCAGCCTTCCATCCTTCCGAGGTGGGTAAAATGAGGACCCAGATTGTTGGGGGCAATATGCTGAACTCTGTAAACCGCTTAGAGAGGGCTGGAAAGCACTATGAAGCGGTATATAAGTAAAGTGCTATTGTTATTATATACTGCCTCACAGTGCAAGCACTCTCTAAGCCAGTGATGGCGAACCTATGGCACGGGTGCCACAGGTGGCATGCTGAGCCATATCTGCCAGCACGCGAGCCATTGCCCTAGCTCAGCTCCAGCCTGCATGTGCACGCCGGCCAGCTGATTTTCGGCTCGCATGGAGGCTCTGGGAGGGTGTTTTCAGCTTCCGGAGGGCCTCAGGGAGGGGCAGGGGGCATTTTTGCCCTCCCCAGGCTCCAGGGAAGCCTCTGGAGCCTGGGGAGGATGAAAAACGGGCCTACCCGGCCCACCAGAAGTTGGGAAATGGGCCATTTCCGGCCTCCAGAGGGCCTCCAGGGGGGTGGGGGAGGCCGTTTTCGCCCTCCCCAGGGATTAAATTATGGGTGTGGGAACTCACGCATGCACGATAGCGCACATGCATGCACTTTCGGCACTCGAGGACAAAAAGGTTCGCCATCACTGCTCTAAGCGGTTTACACCATTAAGCAATGTATATATTTACATTGCCCCCAACAATCTGGGTCCTCATTTTACCTACCTCGGAAGGATGGAAGGCTGAGTCAACCCTGAGCCGGTGAGATTTGAACAGCTGAACTCAAATGATCAGTCAGCTAAAGTAGCCTGCAGTACTGCTCTCTGACCGCTGTGCCACCTCGGCTCTTTTAATTGTTTCATCACTGCAATCTACATTCCCTAAGTTAGAACCTAGTTGGGTCTCTTAAGGCAGGGATTCTCAACCTCAGCGACTTCAAAGAAGAGTGGACTTCAATTCCCAGAATTCCCCAACCAGCTGGGAATTGAAGTCCGCTCTTCTTGAAGTTGCTGAGGTTAAGAAACATCAAGCAAGTTAATATTAAGTTAAGTTAATATTAAGAAAGATGTCAGAGAATCGTCTTGCCATTCTGGAAAAAGATTGAGGAGGCCTACCTCAAACATCCTTCCTCTTCATAGCAGGCTTAGGCCAGTTCCACCTCTCTTGCAGTGGTGAAATCCTCCCGGTTCGGGCGGGCCAGTCCGTCGTCGTCGAGCCGATAGAGACGATAGAGACGATAGCGATCGCAGCGCAAGCCTTCCCTCACCCGCTTCCCCCGCCCGCCTGGACGCAGCCATTTGGGTTCTTTTACCCTCTGTGCACGCACAGAACGCTTCCCCCCCAGGCAGGCGGGGGAAGCGGGTGGGGGAAGGCTCGCGCTGTGATCGCTATCGTCTCTATCGGCTCGACAACAACCAACCGGCCCGCCCGAACCGGGAGGATTTCACCCCTGCTGTCTCTTGGCTTTGCTTCACAGAATGGTGAAGTTTGTAAAGAGCCAGTTTGGTCTAGTGGTGAAAGCACCAGCTAGAAAACAATACATGGTAAGTTCTACACCTGCCGTAGGCATGAAAGCCAGCTGGGTGACTTTGAGACAATCGCCAGGAGACTGTGAGTTGTAGTCCTGCCTTTAGGTGTGAAAGCCAGTTGGGTGTCTTTGGGCCAATCACCAGGGGATGGAGAGTTCTAGACCCATGATGGTGAACCTATGCCATGCGTGCCACAGGTGGCACGTGGAGCCATATCAGAGGGCACACAAGACGTTGCCCTATGTCAGCTTCAGCGCGCATGCGTGCGCTGGCCAGCTGATTTTCAGCCTTGGGGAAGGCCATTTTCGCCCTCCAGAAACTTCAGTGTGAAGTGTGAAAAACGGCCTAACAGGCAAACCGGAAGTTCGGAAAAACGAACTTCCGGTTTGCCCGTTGGGCCATTTTTCGCCCTCCAGAGGCTTCAGGGGAGCCTCCTGAAGCCTGGGGATGGTGAAAAACGGCCAAACGGGCCAACCGGAAGTTCATTTTCGAACTTCCGGTTGGCCTGTTTGGCCGTTTTTCGCCATCCCCAGGCTTCAGGAGTCCGGAGGCTTCAGTGAGGCCTGTGCGCATGCGCGGGGAGCAGTGGGGGGGTTGTGCACATGCACGGGGGGCAGTGGGGGGGTTGTGCACATGCACAGGGAGGGCATGGGTGTGGCCATGTGTGCGCACTAGCGCGCACGCACACCCTTTTGGCACACGAGCAAAAAAAAGGTTCGCCATCACTGTTCTAGACCCACCTTAGGCATGAAAGCTGGCTGGGTGACTTTGGGCCAAACACCAAGAGACTGCGAGTTCTAGTCCCACCTTAGACCTCAAAGCTGGCTGGGTAACTTTGAGACAATCCCTAGGAGATGGGAGTGCCAGACCCACCTACCTTTTCATCACCCCCCCCCCCCCCATAACAGTGAATGGTCCTACGGAGGGTTATGATAAAGGGACCACATATTTAGTTTTGCATATACTGACAGCAGCAAGGATTATATTTGCAAAATACTGGAAAAATGAGAACATGCCACCAGATGAGGACGTAATTCGGAAAATCTTAGATTGTTCTTAGATGGACAGACTGACTTTAAAAATAAAAGATAAAGAAGGCACAGAATATTACTTGATTTGGAATAGATTTTATGAGTGGTTAGAGATAAGAGGTAGAAATTACATGAAGAAAGATTATTTATGTATTAAATATAATACATAAATTAATTTAAATATTTAAATTAAATATAAAAGATATTAAATATTGTAAAGAATTGTAAAGAAATTTAGCCAAACTATTCGATTACATTATTACTATTGTTACCGTATCAGTATATGTGTTAATATCTTTTTTTGCTGTCTTTTCCTTGTTTTTCTTGTGTAAATGGTATACCCTGACAATACACTGTATTCAAATTATTTATGAATAAAACAAAAAACAAAAAAACCCAGTGAATGGTCCTTAAAAGAGCCTGTCACTAAACACAACTACCTGTACTGTACAGGTGTTGCCCTTCTAACATCATTCTAATTTGCTGCAAGTGTTTCTGCCTCTTGGACTAAGATAGGCCAGTGAAATGGCAGCCTGCCTCTTTGACGGAGGTGGGCACCTGTGGAACTGTTGCCTGGATCCATCTGGTCCCCCTTTTCTCAACAGAGATCTCCAACATCTAGAGTTAATTCTGGCAAAGACACAGTTCCAAGGACTTCGCAAGAGGTTTGGGAGATCAAAGATACTTGCCAATGTGCACAAAATTGTACCCAAGACACCTGAAAATCTGTCCATTGAGGAAATTGTGCAGGTGAGTACAGAACTGAGATGCAACCCCCCCTGCCCCCAGAATCTAGAATACTGAACAACAGAATTGGAAGGGACCTTGGAGGTAACAGGTAACAGTAACAGAGTTGGAAGGGACCTTGGAGGTCATCTAGTCCAACCCCCCTGCTCACGCAGGAGACCTGTACTAGGGATTCGAACCGCCGAACTGCCAACCTTTCTGATCTTCTAGTCCAACCCCCTGCTTGAGCAGGAGACCCCTTTACCAGAGGTGTCCAACCTTGACAACTTGAAGGACTATTCTGTATATACCGTATTTTTCGGAGTATAAGACGCACCGGAATATAAGACGCACCTTAGTTTTTGGGGAGGAAAATAGGGGAAAACAATCTGCCTACCAGGTATTCATCTGGCTAGCATCCTTAGTCTGGTCAGCTTCAACACATTATTTTATCCCCTGGTTAGGGCTGAAAAAAAACCTTCTGAGAGAGTAACAATGAAAGAGCCTGCAAGCCAGTAAGAGCTGGGAAGATCGTTAGCACCTGGTTAGGCTAGAAAACAACTTCTTTGGAGCAAGTAGAGCAATGAAAAAAAAACCTGCAAAGACTTAGGGCTGGAAAAACATTCTTTGGAGAGAGTAACAATGAAAACGCCTGCAAGGTAAGAGCTGGGAAGATCTGTAGGCACCTAGTTAGGGCTGGGGAAAAAAAAGCTACATTCGAAGTATAAGACGCACCCAAATTTTCAGCCACTTTTAGGGAGGAAAAAGGTGCGTCTTATACTCCAAAAAATACGGTAATTCTGACCCGAGAAGAATGCAATAATAATTTGGAAAATGATAGATAGCTGCGTGGGCCTGGTTGCCAGAACCAGTAGATGCAAACCAAATTAAGAAAATCCAGATGGGAAATGATGGTCCCAGCCTTCTCTTTATAAGACAGCTGCTGTTCTTCCTTTCCAATCAGAGTCTGCAATGCCAAATCTTTTTCTGTCTTACAGGATGATGAAATCAACCAGTTCCAAGTGACTCTGTCAAAAACAGTCTTGGCAAAAGCCAAAGGTGCAAAACTCAACCAGGAGGGACGGGTTGTGATGTTGGCAGCGACCAGCCCAGTGCTCTTCAAGGTAACGGCCTTGGAGAAAGGCTAAAGGCCGGAGATGTCTCTTATTTTCTCTTAATGAGCTCCCATGTAGCTCTGCCAGGGTTACCCCTGCAAGCCTCTACACAGGAACATTGTTCGTGTGTTGTGGCAAAGAAGGAAAAGAACTTAACAACACAAGCTTTTGTGGATTTACTGGCATCATAGAACAGATACGTTACGGAAAGGGAAAGAGACAGAAGATGGTCCTTATCTCTGTCTGTCTGTCTGTCTGTCATATATATCTGTCTATATCTAGCTGCCTGCCTGCCTGTCTGTCTGTTGGTCTCTCTCTAAACTTTGTTTCTGGAAGGATATTGATATCTGTCTTTCTCTGTTCATCTATCTATTTGTCTATCTAAATTTCTGTCTATCTGTCTATCTATTTCTCTCTCTCTCTCATATCTATATCTATCTATCTATCTATCTATCTATCTATCTATCTATCTATCTATCTATCTATCTATCTATCTATCTATCTATCTATCATCTATCTATCTGAGTTTGTTGCAAAAATTGAATCCAGAAACACACACAGATAACTGATTCAGCTGGATTCATTAACTTCTTTATAAACACAGTAATATATATATTTACAATACCACAAGTAAAGTTCTTCTTCAACATAGTAGCAGTTACAAGCAAAATACAAGCAGCTTTTAGTTCAGAGGTCAGAGAGAGACAAGAGTACAGAGTGGGTTGAGCCATGCCCAGCCTTCTAGCTTCAGTTTCGATTCTCTGCACAGACTCAGATGTGTTTAGCTCCCATTGGCTGACTTAGTTGCTATGCCTAATCATTGGCTGACTTTGTTACCATTGGCTCTCCCAGTTCATGAATATCTTAACTCTATATCATCTATCTATCTATCTATCTATCTATCTATCTATCTATCTATCTATCTATCTATCTATCTATCTATCTATCTATCTATCTATCTATCATTATCTATATAATCTAAAAATTGTTTCTGGCAGGATAATGATTCCTACCCAATCCTTGGGGGAAAAGTGATTGGCATCTCAGTGGGGAACTCATCAGTCCATGGGTTGCTCCCGAAAGAGCGAATATCAATAACTTTTTGGCACAACCAGGTAGGTCAGAAATCTCTTCTTCCCATTGCCCTGATTTTGGCTTGTTTTCAGTGCCATGAAGGTCTGTATCAAAATTCTTCATAGGTTTCTACATTCTTGTGGTATGGGATAAACCAAGTCATATATTGTGGTTTTCTCACACAAATGATGTGAGAAATGAGAACTAAATGGGATGGCACAGCAGATAGGTAGGTAGGTAGGTAGATTGATAGATAGAGATAGGTAGAGAGGTAGGTACCGTGTTTTCCCGAAAATAAGACATCCCCCAAAATAAGCCCTCCTCCAAAAATAAACCCTTCCCCCAAAATAAGTCCTCCCCCTGAAAATAAGCCCGCCCCAAAAATATTTAAACGCATGCGCAGCCGGTGTTCGCCATTTCCTCTGGTTAGGGTTAGGGAGACAGAGCTGGAAATCAGGTAAGACGGCAAGAAGAGCCCCGTCTTGCTCCATGCGCCCCAAAATAATAAGACCTCCCCAAAAATAAGGCCAAGTGCTTATTTTGGGTTCAAAAAATATAAGACAGGGTCTTATTTTGGGGGAAACACGGTAGATAGGTACATAGATTTAGTTTATGAGAATTATTATTTAGCACTTTCAGTCTGAAAAATGGTAACGACAATTGTGTATTCTTTAGTGAATGTTGCTCAGTCTCAAATCATAGAGAATTACCATAACTATAATGTTTCTGATCATTTGTCATTAGTGCTGGCTGACTAATCCTAATAAGGAGGATTGGAGAAAGAGATTCCAGGATCATCAAGTGATTAATTGATTGATTATTTCAATTTAGCTAGCCACCCATCTCAAATTTTTGACTCTGCACAGCTCAACAAGGGTCAAATCTGCTTGGATTTTGTTGCCCCAAATTTTGGAGGGAGGCAGGAACTGGACTGGGAAGAGAAGCAACCATGGCAAGAGAAGGATTGACAATGGGACAGCAACACATCCCCTAATGATAACATGTTGTGTCACCTGAAAAAAGTGGATGAGTGGAGGGCAGTTCCTCTTATATTACCACATTGATAGAAGATTGCAATCTTCTCATCCAAACTGCATGTAGACCAAAAGTATCAAAAGCTATAAATCCGTATTTCCCAAGCTCAGCAATTTAAGATGCCTGAACTTTGAAGTGTTGTCTTAAAGCTTGAATTTTGAAGCTGAAGTCCAGACATCTTAAACTTTTGCAGAGCCTAAGAAACATTGCATGTATCTCTATGAGAGTTCCCTGTACTTTACATTTTTTTTAAAAAAAATACCATGCATTATATTCACTATTTGAATTTTGGTTTTATTTCAGAGGAATTTTACTCCCAAGTGTGTCTTCTGGGTTATGGGCGCCAAGCGTAAGTGTCCAAAGAAGTTGGGAGCATGAATGTGAAGGTTTGAAAGGAATAACAGAATAATGCAATTGAAAGGGACCTTGGAGGTCTTCCAGTCCAACCCCTGCTTTATCAGGAGACCCTATACCATTGATAATGAACCTATGGCACACCTGTCGGAAGTGGCACACAGAGCCATCTCTCTGGGCCAGTGTTTCTCAACCTTGGCAGTTTGAAGATGTGTGGACTTCAACTCCCAGAATTCCCCAGCCAGCGTTGCTGGCTGTGGAATTCTGGGAGTTGAAGTCCACACATCTTCAAACTGCCAAGGTTGAGAAACACTGCTCTGGGCACACCAGCTGTTGCCCGTTGCTCTTCCGGGTTCCTGGCGCACGCATGCACACCGAGGAACTGCTCTTCTAGTTTTCGGTGCTCCCCCGTGCGCATGCGCACACTCCCGTTTGGGCACTCGGTGCCGAAAAGGTTTGCCAACACTGCCCTATACTATTCTGGACAAGTGGCTGTCCAATCTCTTCTCTGAGCATCTCCTTTAGTATTTCTTGCAGTTCTTCATTTTAACAAAATGCAGCTTTACAAAAGTTAGGAAATAATTGGGAGCCAGTTTTGTATAGTGGTTAATAAACCAGGGGACGATAAGTTCTAGTTCTACCTTGGATATGAAAGCCAGCGGGGTGATCTTGGATCAATCACCCTCTCTCAGCTCAACCTACATCACAGGGTTGTTGTAGTGGGGAAAATAGGAGAAAGGAATATCCCCCAGAGACCCGGACTATCCCCACTCTGCTGGCTTTCCGTAAAGCCATTAAGACATGGCTTTTCCTGCAGGTGGGGGGGACAGCTTAATTCCACCTGAGCCTACCCCCCAAGTATGTATGTGTCGAATGGATGTTGCTGTTTTAAATAATTGTTTTAAATTTTTGTACTTGTTTTTAAATTTTATGTAATTTCTTTGTTTATTCTTGTATTTCTCCTTGTTGTAAGCCGCTCCGAGTCCCTCGGGAGTTGGGCGGCATATAAGAATAACAAAATAAATAAATAAATAAATTATGTATATTTGCTACCTTGGGACACTTATATAGTAATAAATATGGAATAAAAATATAATAAATAATAATAATAATAACTAATTAGGCCAATTCTTGCTTTCCAAAATGCTAATTGATTAAATTGGCTTTTCTTTCTTATAACATGGGAGGGCATCTTTATATCTTGAAAGTGTGGGTCAGAATTGTTCCAGAGAAGGAGCTCCACCCTGTGAGCTTCTGTGTGAGTCACTGTTCTGGCCAGGAAAGCAGCAAGTCATGGGCAGTGACTCAGGCAGATATCCAACAGGGAGCTTCTTCCAAAGAGGCTTCATTAGGAATCAGAATCGAATTCAGAATCAGAACACAGCTGGAAGGGACCTTGGGGGTCTTCTAGTCCAACCCCCTCCTCAAGCAGGAGACCTTAAACAATTAGAGACAAGTGGCTATCCAGTCTCTTCTTAAAAACCTCCAGTGATGGATCACCCACAACTTCTGAAGGCAACGTCTGTTCCACTAGTTAATTGTCCTCACTGTTAGGAAGTTTCTCCTTAATTTCGGTTTTCTTCTCTCCTTGTTCAGTTTCCATCCATTATTCCTTTTTCTGGCCTTCTGGTGCTTTGGAAAATAAATTGACCCCGTCTTCAGTATTTGAGCCCCTCAAATACTGGAATACTGCTATCATGTCCCCCCTTAGTCCTTAACAAGTGTGTCACTTAGCAATGGAAATTTTGGGCTCAATTGTGGTTGTTAAGTTGTGGACCACCTGTATTTCTCCTCACTGTGCTACTATTAACAACACCAAAAGAACCCCCTCTCTGTGGTTGGTGGGCTCTTTCATTTCCTCTCCTTCAAGAGAATCATCTCTAAAGTTAGCCTCTCCTTTTGATCATAGCTGGGGACATTGGCAAGTGGAATACATCAGGCTGTGAAGTGGTGCATAGAGATAACCAAACAACCTGCCTTTGTGACCATCTCACCTTCTTTGCGGTGCTCATGGTAAGTACCAAACTCCATATCAGCATCCTGTAGAGCAGGAGTCCCCAAACTTGGCAACTTTAAGACTTGTGGACTTCAACTCCCAGTTTCTCCAGCCAGCTATGGAGAAGTCTTAGTCTTAAAGTTGCCAAGTTTGAAGACCTCTGCTGTAGAGCATGGGTGTCAAACTCAATTTCATTGAGGGCTGCATCAGGGTTGTGTTTGACCTCGGGGGCGTGGCCAGGGTGGGTGGGTGTGGCCAGGGTGGGCGTGGCCAGCTTGACGTCCCTTGTGTCAGGGGCGCCTGTGGTGGCCTGAGCGTTCTGCCAGCGAAAACAGGCTCCCAAACTCCATTTTTGGCTGCAATGGCCTCCTGCAAGCCTCTGCCAGTGAAAATGGAGCTCGAGAGGGCTGCGGCGAGCCGGTCCTTCGCTGTTTCCAGGGCAGCCTCATGGGCCAGATCTAAGCACCCCGCGGGCCAGATCTGGCCCGCGTGCCTTGAGTTTGACACCCCTGCTGTAGAGGACATGATGGGGACAAAGGATGATGGAGGACTACAACTCCCAGAAATTCAGAAAGACTGGCCAGTGGTGAGGGATCAGAAGGCCTCAGGAGATCTCTTACCTTTGAGCCTAACCAAGAAAAACTGACTATATAATAGTAGAATTCTATTTATTTATTTAATATTATTATTCAATATTTATTGAAGCTGAAGGTAGACAAATATATACTTGGTTTTCCAGGAAGTGGACTTGCATGAACCTAGAGCAGGGGTAGGCAAAGTTGGCTCTTCTATGACTCGTGGACTTCAATTCCCAGAATTCCTGAGCTAGCATGATTGGCTCAGAAAGTCTGGGAGTTGAAGTCATAGAAGACCCAACTTTGCCTACCCCTGACCTAGAGCAATGATAAATTCCATAAGGAAAAAAAAAGGATTGGAAAACCAATCCTAAAAGAGAGATTAAGAGAATTCACCTGTTTAGCTTTGAGAAGAGATAATTTGCCAAGGAAGGGAAAAAAGGCAAAAAAATACTGGACGAAAATACACACTTGGTTAGAGAAAACGACAAAGCAACATATATATTTAAAACCAGAAATATTTTTGTTAGGTATATTACCAGAAAATTATGACAAACGGGTTGTATATTTAATACTACATGTGTTGACAGCAGCAAGAATTGTATTTGCACAATATTGGAAAAATGAGAACATTCCTACAGATAGAAATGTAATTAACAAAATATTAGACTGTGCAGAAATGGATAGGTTAACTTTAAAGATAAAGGATAAAGAAAATACAAAATATTTTTTAACATGGGATTTGTTTTATAAATGGTTAGGCAGTAGAGGTAGAAATTAAAAGCTGGAAGAATATTACAAGTAAATATTGTTATTATTGATATTATGTATAGGTAAATCGACCCAGACAATACACTGTTTCTTAACCACTCATGTATGTTAAAGACAAATAAAAATTTATATATATAAAAAAGATAATTTGCCAAGGACATGTCCAGGCAATTACCTAGAGGCTAGAGCAGTGATGGCGAACCTATGGCACAGGTGCCACAGGTGGCACGCGGAGCCATATCTGCCGGCATGCAAGCTGTTGCCCTAACTCCGCTCCAGTGCGCATGTGCGCTCCAGCCAGCTGATTTTTGGCTTTCATGGAGGCTCTGGGAGGGCGTTTTCGGTCTCCAGAGGGCCTCCGGGGGGCGGGGGAAACCATTTTCGCCCTCCCCACGCTACAAGAAAACTGCTGGAGCCTGGGGAGGGCGAAAAATGGGCCTGCCCCCACCCGAAGTCAGGAAACGGGGGAGCGGGGGAGATTGTGCATGCATGCACAGGGGCGGGGCAGCACGGGGGATCACACATGCATGCGCAGGGGGGCATTGAATTATGGGTGTGGGCACTCACACATGCGCAAAAGCGTGCACGCGCGTGCTTTTGGCACCCGAGGAAAAAAAGGTTCGCCATCACTGACCTAGAGTCAAAAACGGACTTGAAGGTACTCATAAAGATAACTGAGGAACCATATTCCATTTTCCATTTGTCCATATGTGATAGCTGTCAGGGTTCCAAATAATATCGAAAATCAAATCAGAGTCCGAGGCAAAATATTCCTCAAAGTTCCAATTTATTAGCAGAGCCATGTTGGCACATCTGGGAGAAACCTGAATCTGAAGTCCCAGGGGTTTCTCCACCCAGTTGAAAGTTCAAGCCCTTGTCCCCACACCCCCAAGTCCATCATGTTGACCAAGCTTCATCTGCCAACTCGGCAGCAACTCCCATCTCCTTCAGTGCAGGTGCTGAAGTGCGAGGACAAGAGATGACCTTGACCATCTAGAAAGAATTTGTTATGGCTACAGCCCTCATGCAATGACCACTCCCAAATTCCCACAGCTAAGAATACATTTTAAAATAGCATAAAGTGTGGCAGGCCAAAGACCCCAACTAAAATGGCTCCGGCCTGACAATAGCAGCATGTCACACAGGTGAAGATCTGGTCCTTGCCACCAAGAGCATAGGATACCAAATCATGGATCTCAGTTACAGGTTGTAGCTGAACCCTAGGAAAAAGCTTTGTAATGGTAAGAATAGTTTGGTTGTAATAACAGAATAACAGAGATGGAAGAGACCCTGGAGTCCAACTCCCTGGCTCAAGCAGGAGATCCTTTACCATCCCAGACAAGTGGCTGTCCAGTCTCTTCTTAAAAGTCTCCAATGATGGAGCACCCACAACAGAGGTGGGTTCCTACCGGTTCGGACCAGTTCTATAGAACCAGTAGTAATTTGGCGGCCTGGGTCGCTGGAACCGGCAGCGACCCAGGCCTGCCACGCCGCCGAGCTGGTTCTCTCGAGGTTGCCATAGGCACTGCCATTTTGTTTTTTGCTTCTGCGCATGCGCAGAAGCTTTTTTCTGTACTGCGCATGCGTGCGCAGCGCATCCCTGAGCAAACTGGCAGTAAAGCAATCCGGAACCCACCCCTGACCCACAACCTCTGGAGAGAAGCCATTCCACTCTGAACGCAAGCTGTTCCACTGGTTGTAGAGCTAATTAACCAGGAAGATAGCAAATTTTTCTTCACAGGATGTGTTCAAGAGGAAGCCAGACATCTTCCAGGGATCTGACCCCTGATAGGACATTGGACTTGAAGCCCTCACTGCTTCTTGCAAAGTCTTCTAGTTGTGATCCAACCACATTCAGAACATTTATGATTCCTTCAGTCCTGCAGCTTCTGGAAAGCCTTTACTCGTTTACACTTGTTAGATCTTTTCCTTCCTGCCTTTCCTTCCACAGTTCCCCTCTTTAAATATAGACGAGATCCACAAGAAATACCTGGACATTGTCACTTACGTTGGTTGCATCATTTCCGCTGTGGCTTCACTCGTCACCATTGTCTTCCTTTGCTTGAGGTAGGAGATGTTGATATTTTGCTCTAAGTTGGGATTTGGGAAGAAGGAAGGCTCAGAAGGACTTTAGAAGGAAGTTAGAGTAGCACCGAAAGAGGAACAAGCCAAGACACACAGTGTTTCTCATTGAAGAAGAACACCATGAGATCATGTGCAGGAACATCTCAGCACACATCAGGAAAAATAATTTTCCCAGCTCTGAGTCACATTGGGTAGCGTGGTGGCTCTGGGCTTGTCGACTGGAAAACTGGCAGACCTAAGCTCCATGCAACAGGCTGTGCTCCTGTCCTGCCAACCTAGCAGTTTGAAAGTGTGCAAATGAGAGTAGATAAATAGGTAGGATTTTGGTGGGGAAGAAACAGTGCTGGCCACATGACTGAAGAAATGTCTTCGCTCAATGGCCTTGAAAGAAGAGATGAGCACCACCCACAGAATAGCAATGGCTAGCGGAGTAAAATCTGCTGGGGCAACTTTTTACCCGAGTCGTATACATGGCTGTGAACCCATAGAATGATCTAGCTACAAGCTGAAATTTACCATTTTCAGGCTGTTCCCAGTAATCAACAAACCTGTAGGAACTGAGGTGGGATTTTGTGTGAACTTTGTTGTTTCTCCAGATGGTCTCACACCCACATCAGAGGTGGGTTCCTGCCTCTGATTGCCGGTGCGGTTAATAGCTGAGTTCGGCGCAGAGCCGAAGACGCTGCTGCCGTTCGCGGAGCGGGAGCTTTCCCCGGGCGCTTTCCCTGCCCGCATGGATGCTGCCAATTGCGTTCTTTTGCCCTCTGCGCATGCGGAACGCTTTGGGCATGCGCAGAGGGCAAAAGAACGCAATTGGCGGCATCCATGCGGGTGGGGAAAGCGCCCGGGGAAAGCTCCCGCTCCGCGAACGGCAGCAGCGTCTTCGGCTCTGCGCCGAACTCAGCTATTAACCGCACCGGCAGGATCCCACCTCTGACCCACACCCACACACCAATGAAGTGTCAGAAACTGAGCTTGGTGATAATCGCCAAAGCAAGATTATGGAAGGCTTTTGCAGGATTTCTAAGACGGATCTTTCTTGAAATTCAGAGCTCAAGATAGATGGCGGTAAGAGTAGGACATTCATCTACCAACTTAGTAGGAAGGCGACACCATAGCATGCAGTCAAAGGAGGGTGGGAGATGGTGAGCATTTGATATACATTTTCTAAGGGTAGATCTGGGGCTGTTTTGGACCTATTTCCATAAGTCCCAGGTAGCTCAGTGAACAGCAATTGACTGTGAAAACTGCAGTGCGACATATCCGAAGAGCAGCAGGTAATGCAACTGTCCTTGAAGGATTAAGGTGCTCACATTGGGGCCTCCTGAAACAGGAAGACAAGTATGATGCTCTTTCTCTTTCATAGGAAAAAGCAGATGTGACATTGTCTATGTCAGGGGTGTCAAACTCGATTCCATTGAGGGCAGTGGTGGGTTCCTACCAGTGCGGTCCACTCTATAGCACCGGTTGCGGCCCGCTGGTGACGTCACAGTACCGGTGCGGTCGGTTGCCGGTGCCTGGGAGCCACCATTCTTTTAAAAAAATTTTTTTTACATTTTTAAAAAAAAATTCTTCTGCGCATGCCCAGAAACCTGAGAATTAAGACTTTCCCCATCCCTTCGCTTGAAAATAATAAGAAGCTCGCATTTGACACTTTTCCTTCGCTTTTGCCTAAAGCTTCCCAAAGTGGGCGTTTTCCGAAAGCTCAACCTTTGATACTGTTAATCTTATACAGTTTTATACTGTTATTCTTTAGATGAAAACATTGAGGACTGTTAAAAGATACTGTGCTTTTAACAGTCCTCAATATTTTCGTCTAAGGAATCCATGACTGAAACCAAAAATGCTGTATGAGACTTGCTTGTCTTTTAACTATAGCATTTTCTGCATATAAAGGTTGCTGTGTTGCCATGGTGTAACATGCACTTTGTATGCAAAGCTTTTCATGTAAGGTATAAAATAGCAAAAATAGTAGTAACATCTCTCTGAAATAACTAATATATGACCGGCAAGCCACGCCCACCCGGTCACATGGCCGGCAAGCCACACCCAAAAATAAGCCACGCCCACAGAGTGGTAGTAAAAAATTAGGAACCCGCCCCTGATTGAGGGCCACATCAGGGTTGTGTTTAACCTTGGGGTGGGGTGTGTGGCCAGGGTGGGCGTGGCCAACTCAACATCACTCATGTCGGGGGCGCCTGTGGTGGCCTGAGTTCTCTGCCAGTGAAAACAGAGCTCAGGAGGGCAGCACACAGCCCTCGTGAGCTCAGTTTTCACTGGCAGAGGCACCGCAGGCCAGTCCTTTGCTGTTCCCGGGGCGGCCCCGCGGGCCTGATCTAAGCACCCTGTGGGCCAGATCAGGCCCCCGGGCCTTGAGTTTGACACCCCTGATCAGGGTCGGGTTGCTCTCTAAGTTGCTACCAGTGTGCTGTGCGTACATCTTCACGTTTTGTACACACGCACGCCCCCTCGCGTGATTTTGCTTCCGCGCATACGCAGGAAGCAAAAAAAGCCCAAAAATTCTGAAAAAAGATGGCGATGCATGACGGATTGGTGAAGACGACGGACCGGTGTTGCGCGCAAATTATGTAATTGGCCAGCCGCTACCGGTGCGGTAGAGTGGACCGCACCGGTAGGAACCCACCACTGCCCCTGATCTATGTCCACATGAATCTCATCTGGACAGCAGTCTGTGTGTGTGTGGGAGTCTGTGTGCCCTTGAAGGATAGATGTTTTCTGAGATGGACAGAGATCGATGACCTGTGGCTGTCCAGTCTCTTGGACTTCAGTTTCCATGACCCCCAACCAGCATGGCCAACAGTAATGGATGATGAGAATGGTCTGCAGAACATCTGTAGGAAAGTGTTGGAAGAAATATCCATCTAGTTCGGTTCCGAGCTGGGAGAAAGACGCTGGAAACAACATGGAGGCTGATTGGAAAGAAGGTTTATTGATGAACAGAGCCACACACAAAGACAGTGTGCAGTTCTGGGTCAGCTGGACCAGAACCACACGCTGCTGGTGGTTCTGCTTCATCAATAAACCAACTTTCTTTCCAATCAGCCTCCGTGTTATTTCCAGCATCTTTCTCCCAGCTTGGAACCCAACCAGATTCTTCCAACAGAAGCAGGTTAGATAACTCAGGGATCAGGTCTTGGGGATTAAACCATTTCCTACAACAGGTGCTAAGACTTTTCATGACTTATAGAACCAAGAAGAGAAGTACGATGCTCTTCCTTCTTCACAGGAAAAAGCAGAGAGACCACATCATCTATGTCCACATGAATCTCCTCTTGGCCATCTTTCTTCTTGACATGAGCTTCCTCATCGCGGTGTACCCGCCTCTTGTGGGAGAAGGCATAGCTTGCAAAGCTAGTGGGATGTTCCTGCACTTTAGCCTGCTTGTGTGCTTGACCTGGATGGCCATTGAGGGCTACAATCTCTACCGGCTGGTGATCCAAGTCTTCGACTCCTACATGAAATGCTTACTTGTCAAGCTGTCCGTAATGGGTTGGGGTGAGTGATAAAAGTTTTTTTTCCCATCCTTGTTTTGGATCTGTCTCTCACTATCTCTTACTCTGGAACTATTATATTTTTTCTAAGATTTCTTTCCCATTTTGGTACTGGCTTGAACTTATCTTTCAACAATTGTTGTGGAATTGGGGGGCTGGATGTGGCATTAACTCCAGCTGTTCTCCTCTGCAGGCCTTCCTACACTCATCGTATGCCTAATTTTTGTGATCGATCAATCCTACTATGGGCCTTCCTCTTTTACGGTCTCTCAGTCTCCTGGTAATTACACCAACGCAACCATGTAAGTTCCTGGGGAATAGAACAAAATGGCCCCTATTGTCTATTCAGAACCCCTGAGGGTTAACAGCCATCCATCTCTGGTTAGCAGAGGCTGAGACCCAACATCTGGAAATGTTACTGTACTAAATCATATCCCTGAGGGCAGGGGCGGGTTCCTAATTTTTTTACTACCACTCTGTGGGCGTGGCTTATTTTGTGGGTGTGGCTTGCCAGCCATGTGACCGGGTGGGCGTGGCTTGCCAGCCATGTGACCGGGTGGGCATGGCTTCTCAGACTGCTGAAGGGAGGGGAACGGAGATAGGTCCTGCCGCCCATTCCCCCTCCCCTCAGCAGCTCGAGAAGCCTCGAACGTGCAAAAATGCCTGGGATCATCACCGTGTGTTCGTGGCTTCTTGGACTGCTGAAGGGAAGGGAATGGAGATAGCTCTTGCCGCCTGTTCTTTCAGTGTCTCACATGCTCCCTCAGCCGTCCTCCCCTGCTTGGACTCACTGTGGGGTAGGAAGGCACCGCATGCGCAGTGCCGGAAGCTCGGCTTCTGGGCATGCGCAGAAGAAAATGTTAAAATAAATTTAATTTTTAAAAAAATGGCACCGGCAACCGACCGCACTAGTACTGTGATGTCACCAGCGGGCCGCTACCTGTGCTATAGAGTGGACCGCACCGGTAAGAACCCACCACTGCCTGAGGGTGATATGAACATATAATCAACAACTGCACCTCTGTATAAATTAATTTATACATTAATTTATGTAGCTCTAATCTGTGTTTATTTTATTTTATCATGAGATATATGTCCCAGAGGGAAAGTGGCGTCCAATTCAAAAAAAGTCTTTATCCTTTAGATTCAGTATTACCAAATCTGGGTCAATACTAGCATTAAAGTCCTCACAAACAGTCATAGAAGATCATAGAATTCCTTATTGGTAAAATGTGATTGGACACACAAGGAATTTGTCTCCAGTGCATAAACTCATAATGTCCATATAAACAGAAAATAATAGGTCACAATTAAATCATTGATATAATATGTCAACTAAAAACTCTTCCAGGTTATCCCACATTACTTGTTGTCTGGGTGGCACATAAATGTTTACACAGAGTAACTTTCTGCCCTTCAGTTTCAGCCTCAGTATTTGAATTTCATCTATATCATAATTTCCCAGATTAATTTCTTCTAATCTCATATCATGAATGTGCTCCATGGATGGATGGATGCTCCAGCACTAGAGGGTTTCAAGAAAGGATTGGACAACATTTGTCCAAGTTGGTATAAGTCTTTGGGCATTAGGATGGATTAAAAGACCTCGAAGATCCCTTTGAGGCCTGGGATTCTATGATTCTATCAAGATGTATTGCAACTAGGCTCATTATCCCCCCCTGCCCCCTTAGCATAGCCCATCTTTTGGTCCCTTGAGGCTCATTATAGAAACACCTGTAGCCAGGTAATGCTATAACATCATTTCCATCAAACACGTTTCTTGGAGAACAACAGAATCAGGGAATGAGCAGAGGCCACAAAGAGGGTGGAATGCATCACATTCATGATTGGCACCGGAGCGTCCTGGGAATTCCTGTTTTTGGGGAAGGTGTCAGCTTAAAGAAACTTTCCCAGGCTATTTGAATGCTCATATTCCAGTTTCCTGCTAGTTAAATAATGTCTAGACTTATCTTTCCGTTTTTTCTCTTCTTCTTCTTCTTCAGCTGTGGAATTACCAAAACGGAGATCAACAGTTTCTTGAATTTCGGCTATTTAGGCCTGGTGCTCTCGTTCAACAGCATCATGCTGGCCATCATGGTGTATGAGATTCTCAGGCTGAAACATCGAGAGCATCACTGGGGATATGCGGTGATGCTCCTGGGCCTGAGCTGTGTCCTGGGCATCCCGTGGGGGATTGCCTTCTTTGGGGTCGCTTCTGGGACCTTCAATTTGGTGGGCGTGTATCTTTTCACCATCATCAACTCTCTCCAAGGTCAGTGAGTATTCCTGCTCCCCTTAGTCTTGAGATCTGCCACTTTATCAGTTTTTGTCCCTTGGATTTTCACGCAACACAAGACAGAGTTGCATTTTGGCTCTGTGACTTCATCTTTTCAATTCAATCTGAGCTTGTGAAAGTGAAGCGGATCCTAAGAGGATGGGATGATCAAGTTGTTGCTCGTCTAACTCTGACCCAGCTCCCCAAACAAATGCAAACCCTCTAAAATTAAATCAGTGATTCTTTTATTAGGAGCACCAGCAGCCCTGGCAAAAAGTTTATCTCTCACCGCAGGCTAACAAGTCTGTCTGGCAGGGAGATGAATAGTTGTCTGCCCCACCTATTCATCTCCTCCCCCTGCCTTTTATCCCCAGAGCAAGGGTGAGGCCTCGCTAGCAGCGGTGGCTCTTCTGTTCCAAGGACCGGCCCATAGATTTCCACTGCTCTCCTCTCCTCTGCCTTCTGCACATCCGCGCGTCAGGCACTGGACCCAGCTGTTCCTCCTCTTCCTCATCAGCCACCTCCAGACCTGGGGGCTGTTGACTCTACAACTGAGGGCTGACGGATGGTCCAGGCTCTGCCTCTGTCTCTGTCTCTCTGCCAGCTCCATTCCCTCTTCCCCCTCGGAGCTCTCAGGTTGCCTTGATGCTTACCCTGACTCCCACCCGGGGGTGAAATGCTACCGGTTTGGCCCAGTTCAGGTGTACCAGTAGCAGCAACCACCGCTGGGTTCAGAGAACCGGTAGCGACGGCAGCATGAGGCTCTGCCCACCTGCCCAGATGCCGCCATTTTTGTTTTTTAACCCTCTGCGCATGTGCAAAGCCTTCTGCAAATCACGCGGCTTCTGAATCAGTAGGGAAAGTAAGTAGATTTCACCGCTGCTCCCACCCCTCCTCCTCATTTGATTCAGCTGCTGGAGGGGCTGGTGACCGACAGGCCACAATAGTCTCTCTCAAGGTCACAGGGTGATGACTGCTTCTAGTCTCCTACGTTTGGGCTTCTCCTGTTATGTAATCTGAGGTCACTGCTAACTTACGATGCATCTTTTCAACCTAATTCAATGTTTCCAAACCTTGCAACTTTCAGAGGGGTGGACTCCAACTCCAGAATTCTGAATGTTGATGTCCACCCATCTGAACATTGCCAAGACTGAGAAATATTGATCTAATTTGTAAGTGAAGCAAACCCTAGGGGATGGTAGGTAGAACCAGGGGTGTAATGCAGCCACCTCTCACTGGCTCCCGTGAGGTAGTAGCGCTGGCGGCAGGTGCCTTGGCGAGCTGGTAGTGGTGGCTGCTTAAGCCCACCCTCATTCGTCCGGCCTTTGTTTCGACGCAGTTTTAACCGTCTGCACATGCGCAGAAGGCTTTGCTGCGCACATACATTTCCGAGCCGGTAGGGAAGGTAAGTACATTTTTACCCCTGGGTAGAACCCATGATTTGCTTGGAGAAGTCTTAGATTGTCTTCCAGCATCTCGAGGTAGACAAAGGCTTCAAGTAGAACGAATCTCATGGACCTAACCAACCTACCACATATAACAACTGTAGTGGTAAATTTGGAGCAGCTGGGACTTGAACAGAAGACAATTCCTATTGGATGTTTTTGGGGCAGTCATTATCTTATCCCACACTATCCACAGGGTGGGTTTTCAGAGCATGTTAGACTACATAAAATGAGGTAGGTGGTTTGAGGTTCAGTGTGGAAACCCACACTACCGTCTTGGCATGTTGGATGAGTTAAATCTGCCTGGAAAAGTCCCTACAGTTTTTTTTTGTTTAATATGCAACGGTTTTGCTGAAAACCATCATTTACTTCCTGTTTTTGATAAAACTGGCCCGTAGCAACACTGGTTTGCTTAATGACCATGTCATTTGCTGACAGGAATGGCCTGTATATGGAGAAATTGCCAGCAATGAAAATAAATGTTCTTGACCTCTGAATTTCAGTCCTTCCACAGCATATGATGGTCAACAACCCTCAACCCTGCTGCTATTCTGTCCCTGCATCCCAATCCTCAATTCCTTTTAGGGACTGCTTAACACCTGTGATCTTCTCCTGTTTGTCCTGCTCCACCTCTATTATTCTATTGTCTACTTTTATTATAAGTAACAGAAACTTGCAAGTCTGATTGCACTTCCACCTTTCTCCCTTTATCTTCATGTGAACTAGGGAGGTTCCTGTCTGAGTTGCTTTCTCAGATTACATTTCTGCCCCGGACTCAGATTTCTTTTATCTGTCTGTTGCCTTAGCTGCAGCTCTTCCTCCTTTCCTCAAGGTTATTCCTACAGTACTGCATTACACTGCAGTTCTATCCGTGTGTCTGAATTCCTCACTCCCTTCCAGGAACTGCTTAACATCTGTGATCTTCTGTTTCTCCAGCTCCAACTCTATTATTCTATTGTCTACTTTTATTATAAGTAACAGAAACTTGCAAGTCTGATTGCACTTCCACCTTCCTCCCTTTATCTTCATGTGAACTAGGGAGGTTCCTGTCTGAGTTGTTTTCTCAGATTACATTTCTGCCCCGGACTCAGATTTCTTTTATCTATCTCTTGCCTTAGCTGCAGCTCTTCCTCCTTTCCTCAAGGTTATTCCTACAGTACTACATTACACTGCAGTTTTATCCGTGTGTCCGAATTCCTCACTCCCTTCCAGGAACTGCTTAACATCTGTGATCTCCTGTTTCTCCAGCTTCACCTCTTTTATTCTATTGTCTACTTTTATTATAAGTAACAGAAACTTGCAAGTCTGATTGCACTTCCACCTTCCTCCCTTTATCTTCATGTGAACTAGGGAGGTTCCTGTCTGAGTTGCTTTCTCAGATTACATTTCTGCCCCGGACTCAGATTTCTTTTATCTATCTCTTGCCTTAGCTGCAGCTCTTCCTCCTTTCCTCAAGGTTATTCCTACAGTACTACATTACACTGCAGTTCTATCCGTGTGTCCGAATTCCTCACTCCCTTCCAGGAACTGCTTAACATCTGTGATCTCCTGTTTCTCCAGCTTCACCTCTATTATTCTATTGTCTACTTTTATTATAAGTAACAGAAACTTGCAAGTCTGATTACACTTCCACCTTCCTCCCTTTATCTTCATGTGAACTAGGGAGGTTCCTGTCTGAGTTGCTTTCTCAGATTACATTTCTGCCCCGGACTGAGATTTCTTTTATCTATCTGTTGCCTTGGCTGCAGCTCTTCCTCCTTTCCTCAAGGTTATTCCTACAGTACTGCATTACACTGCAGTTCTATCCGTGTGTCTGAATTCCTCACTCCCTTCCAGGAACTGCTTAACATCTGTGATCTTCTGTTTCTCCAGCTCCAACTCTATTATTCTATTGTCTACTTTTATTATAAGTAACAGAAACTTGCAAGTCTGATTGCACTTCCACCTTCCTCCCTTTATCTTCATGTGAACTAGGGAGGTTCCTGTCTGAGTTGTTTTCTCAGATTACATTTCTGCCCCGGACTCAGATTTCTTTTATCTGTCTGTTGCCTTAGCTGCAGCTCTTCCTCCTTTCCTCAAGGTTATTCCTACAGTACTGCATTACACTGCAGTTCTATCCGTGTGTCTGAATTCCTCACTCCCTTCCAGGAACTGCTTAACATCTGTGATCTTCTGTTTCTCCAGCTCCAACTCTATTATTCTATTGTCTACTTTTATTATAAGTAACAGAAACTTGCAAGTCTGATTGCACTTCCACCTTCCTCCCTTTATCTTCATGTGAACTAGGGAGGTTCCTGTCTGAGTTGTTTTCTCAGATTACATTTCTGTCCCGGACTCAGATTTCTTTTATCTGTCTGTTGCCTTAGCTGCAGCTCTTCCTCCTTTCCTCAAGGTTATTCCTACAGTACTACATTACACTGCAGTTCTATCCGTGTGTCTGAATTCCTCACTCCCTTCCAGGAACTGCTTAACATCTATGATCTCCTGTTTCTCCAGGGTTCCTCATCTTCCTTTGGTACTTGGCCAAAGTGCTGCAGTCTCGCAGGTCGAATTCCATGCAGTGCACGACTTCCAATAGCCTGAAGCTCCAGACCAGCAGCTCCAGCATCTGATCTTGTCCTGGCCAGGGGGACTTTGGCTGAGAAATGCTCATGTGAGGATCTTCCTGGAAACTCAGCCAAACAATTCTTTGGTGAACTTGGATGACTTCATACCTCTGAGTAACTTCGAAATGACACCAATCTGTTTTCCTTCAATATAGGAAATCTTGACATACAATAGTTTGTTTAGTGACTTTCAAACTTACAACGGCACTGAAAAAAGTGACTTATGACCGTTTTTCACACATAACCATTGCGATGTCCTCATGGATGTGTGATCAAAATTCAGACACTTGGCAACTGACACATATTTTTGTGACCTGATAAGCAAAGTCAATGGGGAAGCAGATTCACTTAAGAACTGTAACTAACTTAACAACTGCAGTGGTTCACTTATCAACTGCGGTAAGAAAGGTTGTAAAATGGGGGGGAAACTCATTTAACAAATATCTCTCCTAGCAACAGAAATTTTGGGCTCAATTGTGGTCATAAGTCACAATTTGTATTTTTATGGCTCTTCTTTCTAATGTAAATATTTTTTTTAATTTCTATGGTGTAAAAAGTTGATGATAGTACATTGAAATTTAAACCACGTGTATTAAAGACAAATTTCTATTAGTGCAGGTACCTTCTTAATCACATCTGGACAAAATGTACTTCAAACAACCATTTGTGTGGTTTATTTATTTTTATTTTATTTTATTATTTGTTCTTCTATGCTGCCCTACTCCCAAGGGACTCAGGGCGGTGTACATCAGTTTTAGGAGAACATTAATAATAAGCAGTAATTTAAAAACAACAATAAAAATATACAAAAAATTAAAAAATGTTCACAATCAGCCATACCGAGGGGGGAGTTCAGATGGATTTATTCGTTCCCCCCTGCCTGCAGGAAGAGCCATGTCTTGACGGCTTTTCGGAAGGCCAGCAGTGTGGGGATGGTTCGGGTCTCTGGGGGAAGTTGGTTCCAGAGTGCGGGGGCCCCCACAGAGAAGGCCCTCCCCCTAGGGCCCGCCAGCTGGCATTGTTTGGCTGACGGGAGGCCCACTCTGTGGGCCCTAACCGGTCGGAGGGAAGTATGAGGCAGAATGCGGTCCCGAAGGTAACCTGGTCCTAGGCCATGTAGGGCTTTAAAGATGGTGATCAACACCTTGAATTGTACCTGGAGACCGATGGGCAACCAATGCAGCTGGCGGAGTATAGGTGTAACATGGGTGTACCTTGGCACACCCACCACGGCACGCGCAGCCGCATTTTGCACCAACTGAAGTCTCTGAATACTCTTCAAGGGTAGCCCCATGTAGAGCGCATTGCAGTCGTCCAGTCGGGAGGTGACAAGGGCATGAGTGACTGTGAGCACAGCCTCCTTCTCCAAGTATGGCCGCAATTGGTGCACCAGGCGAACCTGTGCAAAAGTCCCCCTAGCCACAGCTGTAAAGTGTTTCTCTAATTTTAGCTGTAGGTCTAGGAGGACCCCCAAGTTGCGGACCTGATCCGAGGGGGTCAGTTTCGCTCCCTCGAGGACCAAGGAGGGATAGTTGTCATAATCCTTAGGAGGCAATATCCAAAGCCACTCAGTCTTGTCGGGGTTGAGTCTGAGTCTGTTTCTCCCCATCCAGGTCCTAACGTCGTCCAGGCATCGGACGACGTTAGGACCTGGTTGTTGTGTGCCGGGCTGAAAAGCGGTGAAGAGGGAAATGAAGCCAGGCTGTACGTGGGGAGTCTGCGGGAAGGGAGTCAAAGAAAGTCACAACGTCAGCCACAACCATATTGCACACAAAAAGGGGGCAGGGTTGCGATTGAGTGCTTGGAGCTGCCATCTTGCTTTTTTCAACCTCCTTCCTATGAGTACCCTTGGTTTCAAGGGACGCTTGACTGGCCATTTTATTGGATGATCTATAGGAATTTTGTTTTCAGCATTCTTCTATTTTTACAACCTGAAAATATTGTTTGTGGCTATCAGAAAGAATATGGATTTTTTAAAAAAAAAATATGGCCAGTATATATCCCTTGATGCTGATGATGTTGCTTAGTTGGGTCATGAAACATCTGCAAGCAAGCTCAAGAGAGCACCAAAGACTCCACAGTTCAACCCTGAGCGACAGAGATTTTCTTCTATTGGAAGGAACCACATATGGGCGTTTAAATGTGAGAAATTGCCAGATTGTGTAAAAGGCAGTGATGTGGTTAGCAGGGATTCGCTGCTTAGTGGGATATTAAAACTGTGTTTCTCAACAACGGCAACTTTAAGATTTGTGGGTTTTATTTCCTAGAATTCCCCAGCTACTAGGAGAGGGGTGGGTGATAACTTTCTACAGTACTTAAAAATTCTTTTGGCTTGTTTGTCAAGGGGTGGGGAGTTAACATTGTGAGGAAGCGCACATGCACACGCTCGCTTGCCACTTCCACGGCCTGGTTCCAAACGGCTCAAGGCCCGGTAGTGGGCTGCGTACCCGGAGTTAGGGACCCCTGAACTAGAGTTTGTAGTGTGCTGCTTGTGCAAGCCTGAGGTGGTATATAAATCCTAACCAAGATGAATAAGGAAAACTCTTGTTGGGAGAAATATCCATGTGGTTCGGTTCCAAGCTGGGAGGAAGACACTGGAAACATGGAGGCTGATTGGAAAGAGGGTTTAATGGTGAAGCAGAATGCACATGGAGTTGAGAGTGGGTTTTTTTATACCTTCTCTTGGGCTTTGCACTTGAGCTTCCTGTTCCTGTGCAAGAACATGTATTCTATTGGCTGTTGTCAGGCTCCCATTGGGGATCATGTTTGTCTGAGATAAGTTTGGTGGAAAAATTTGGCTGATGCAATGTCCTTAGGAGATTGTGCCATGTGAGCTCTGTGTCTTCTGCTAAATGGTCCTACTATTGTTTTGTATTTTATTTTATTTTATTTTATTTTATTTTATTTTATTTTATTATTTTATTTTATTTTATTATTTTATTTTATTTTATTTTATTTTATTTTATTTTATTTTATTTATTTTATTTTATTTTATTTTATTTTATTTTATTATTTTATTTTATTTTATTTTATTTTATTTTATTTTATTTTATTTTATTTTATTTTATTATTATTTTATTTTATTATTTTATTTTATTATTTTATTTTATTTTATTATTTTATTATTTTATTTATTTATTTGTCAAACATGTACAATATAGCAGGTATAGGTATAAACATAAACATAAGCAAAGTAAGTACAGATAAATGAGGACAATAGGACAGTAAGACAGGGACGGTAGGCACAGTGGTGCGCTTATGCACGCCCCTTATAGACATCTTAGAAACGGGGTGAGGTCAACTGTAGACAGTCTAAGGTTAAAGTTTTGGGGGTTGGGGGAAGAAACCACAGAGTCAGGTAGAGCATTCCAGGCATTGATCACTCTGTTGCTGAAGTCGTATTTTCTGCAGTCGAGTTTGGAGCAGTTTACATTTAGTTTGAATCTATTACGTGCTCGTGTATTGTTGCGGTTGAAGCTGAAGTAGTCACTGATAGGTAGGACATTGTGGCAGATGATTTTATGAACTACATTTAGAAGACGATGTAGTTCTAAATTGTCTAAGCCCAAGATTTCAAGTCTGGTGGCATAAGGTATTCTTTCTGTTGCGAGCAGAGGAGTGGAGGACTCTTCTTGTGCATTTTTGTCTTCATGTTTGTCTGAGATAAGTTTGGTGGAAAAGTTTGGCTGATGCAATGTCCTTAGGAGATTGTGCCATGTAAGTGAGCTCTGTGTCTTCTGCTAAATGGTCCTACTATGTCCCGAAGGGCCATGTCTTAATCCCATCACCCTGGAACTGAAGGTCTTTTGTCTTGTAGGTAGGATGGCCCAGTCTTTCTTAATGGGCACCAAATATCTGCTGAGGGCAGGGAGCTGGGGCTCTGAGTTTCTGTCTCCTTTAATATTTCTCTTTCTCTTTTAGGGGAACTATAATATTCTGCCTTTTAAAATATTTCTCAAAACATTTCATTCTTCTAAGAGGGGTGACTTCCCTCATTCTCATGGAGCCTAAAAGGGTTTGCAATTGATGAATAGTGTCTCTAAGACAGTGCTTCTCAAGTAGTGGGGCGGGGCCCCTGGGGGGGTGCGGAGCAATGCCAGGGGGGCGCGTGACCCAAGGAACATGCTTTTTTTTGCCGCAGGGAGTAGGGGTTTTTTGCACCGAACAATAGCACACAGCACAGAGCAGGAGATATGAAGTGCAGATAACAAACCCTTAAGAGACACCATGGAAAAATATTGAACGGGGATGAAAAGAAAGGAAGAGAGAGACGGAGATAATGAGACAAACGTAAGTCTCCTGAAAGCTAAGATGAGGAAATATGACGAAGCGTATGTAGCGCTTGGCTTCACTGTGACTATGGTGGGAGACGAGGAAAGACCGGTATGTTTACTGTGTCTAAAAATGTTGGCAGCAGACAGCATGAAGCCAAATAAATTAAGGCGTCACTTAAACACATTACACCCCAATCACGCTGATAAGCCGTTTGAGTTTTTTCAGCGAAAATGTGCCGAATATTGCAAACAATCATCCCGGTGGAAAGTTGGGGGGAGGCACAAAATGTTTACTTCTTCCTGGGATGGGGCATAACAGAAAATAATTGAGAAGCACTGCTCTAAGACCACATTGCAAAGTATCTTTGGTACTGTGACATCCTTACACCAGCGGTTATTAACACAGAAGCAGATTTTCCTTCCTTTCTTTTTCCTGGATGTCTCTGTAATCCGATCCACCCATTGAATCAGAAGCCCCAGGAGCTGTATTATATTGTCCTCAATAAGGTAGCCCTTGACTTACAATGGTTCATTTAGTGACCGTTTGAAGTTACAATGGCACTGGAAAAAGCGACCGATGACAATTTTTCGCACTTAATGACGGTTGCTGCATTCCCAGGGCCGCGTGATTTACATTCAGATGCTTGACAGCTGACTCACATTTATGACGGTCCCAGAGCCCTTTTGCGAAACTTCTGACTAGCCAGGTCAATGGGGAAGCCAGATTCACTTAACAACGGTGCTACTGATAAGAACCGCAGTGATTCACTTCAGATGGGGTGAGAAAAGTTGTAAAATGGGGCAAAACTCACTTAATGCATTTCTCACTGAACAACGGCAATTTGGGGCTCAATTATGGCCATAAATTGAGGACTACCCGTAGTCTCACTGAGTCACGTTTCTGTAAAGCAGAGAAGTGCTAAGTTAGAAAAATCGGGGTTGTTCCAATGTAGAAGGAGCAGATCATCCATTTTATTTACTAGTGAGTGTAGGTTTGTTGGGGGAAGAGAAGGAAGTGGAGTCAATTACTCCCCCTCTTTCTCAGTCTGATGAGGACACCCCCAGACCCTCCTTTCTCAAGCGGTTGAAGAGCGCTGCTGCCCCTCCGATAGTGGTGGGTTTCACTTAACTTTGCTATTGGTTTGGGAACAGGAGCACACACACGCGACACTTCTGCACATGCGTAGAACCTTCTGCGCATGCGCAGAACATCCATGACGACATCCGGGCAGGTAGGTGGAGCCTCCCACCGACGCTGCTACCGGTTCACCCAAACCAGGCCGAACCGGTAGAAACCCACCACTGCCCTCCGATCAGAATACCTGCACAGATGTCTCACACACACCTAAACCAATATCAGAATATCAATATATATTACAGGTAGCGCTCAACTTATGATCATTCACATACAGGTAGTCCTCGACTTACAACCACAATTGAGCCGTTGCTAAGCAAGGCAGTTGTTAAGTGAATTTTGCCCCATTTTACGACCTTTCTTGCCCCAGTTGTTCAGTGTGGTTGTTAAGTGAGTAACATGGTTAAGCGAATCTGGATTCCTTGTTAATTTTGCTTGTCAGAAGGTCGCAAAAGGGGATCGATCACATGACCCCGGGATACTACAACTGTCATAAATATGAATCACTGGCCAAGCATGAATTTTGATCACGTGACCATGGGGCAATGGTCTTAAGTGTGAAAAACGGTCAGAAGTCACTTTTTCAGTGTCTTTGTAACTTCAAACTGTCACTAAATAAGCTGTTGTAAGTCGAGGACTAGCCATACATGCTACGAGGAAAGCAACTGTACTAGAACCCAATGTGGGTTTTTACAATTTGGCTAACTCCCAGCAAGGAATTCAAAGGAAAAGGCATAATTGCAGGCAAGCTGTGAGGTATGGGGTGATGAGAACCCACCTAACAATTCTGAGTCTCAACTCCTTTTGTGAGAAACTAAAACAGGTTATAACTGAGGATGCCACGGAGAGGAGGGGGTCAAGCTATTTTCCAAGGCACCTGAAGGCCAGGCAAGGAATAATGAATGGAAACTGAACAAGGAGAGATTCAACCTGGAAATAAGGAGAAATTTTCTGACAGTGAGAGCAATCAACCCATGGAACAGAAGTTGCCTTCAGAAGTTGTGTGAGCTTCATCCCTGGAAGCTTTCAAGAAGAGACGGGACTGCCATCTGTCAGAAATGGTGTGGGGTCTCCTGCTTGGACAGGGGGGTTGGACTAGATGACCTACAAGGTCCCTTCCAACTCTGTTAATCTGATGGAAATCTAGAACCAATAAAATAACACTGCATCTTTTAGCCCCAAGGAACTGTAGAGAAGCCAGGACTGGTTTGCATTGTGCCCTTACAGGTTGACTCAGCCTTCCATCCTTCCGAGGTGGGTAAAATGAGGATCCAGATTGTTGGGGGCAAAAGGCTGACTCTGTAAACCACTTAAAGAGGGATGTAAAGCACTGTGAAGCAGTATATAAGTGCACTGCCCATTCATTCATCCATCCATCCATCCATGATGCACAGTAGTTAGAATGCAGTATTGCAGGCTGACTCTGCCCACTGCTAGAAGTCCGATTCTCACCGGCTCAAGGTTGACTCACCATTCCATCCTTCTGAGGTCAGTAAAATGGGGACCCAGATTGTTGGGGGCAAAAGGCTGACTCTGTAAACTGCTTAGAGAGGGCTATAGAGCACTGTGAAGCGGTATATAAGTGCTATTGCCCATCCATCATTCCATCCATCCATCAATCCATCCATCCATCCATGATGCGCAGTGGTTAGAATGCAGTATTGCAGGCCGACTGCCCACTGCCAGGAGTTCAATCTTGACTGGCTCAAGGTTGACTCTTGTGAGGTTGGTAAAATGAGGACCCAGATTGTTGGGGGCGATAAGCTGACTCTGTAACCGCTTAGAGAGGGCTGTAAAGCACTGTGAAGCAGTATATATGTCTAAGTGCTATTGCTACATGTTTACCTAGCATGCTAGTATGGCATATCAGAAAATAAGACATCCCCTGACAATAAGCCCAATCGGGCTTTTGAGTGCATGGCAATAAGGCCAAGCACTTATTTCAGGGTTCAAAAAAATATAAGACAGGGTCTTATTTTCGGGGAAACATGGTAGCACGAGAGAAACCTGCCGGAACAGCCTTTTAATCTTTGAGCCAGCAGTATGCTGCAGCTGCCAGAACAGCCAATGTGATCCTCAGTTGCATTCAACAGAAAGATAGTGTGAAGATTACGAGAAATAATAGTACTGCTTTATACCGCACTGGTGAGGCCACATTTAGAATATTGCACCTGGTTCTGGTAAGCAGAGTTCAAAAAAGATGATGAAGTCTTAGAAACAGTGCAAAGAAATCCTATAAAAATAACAAGGGGTTTAGAGGCTAAATCCTATGACCAGCTAAAGGGATCTAGAAGGTATGTTTGCCTAACCAAGAGAAGGCTTAGGGGAGACATGATACATGCATCTTAATTATTATTTATCAAATTTATACATTGCTCATCTTCCAGTACTTGAAGGGCTGCCACAGGGAAGAAGGGATCAATTTATTCTCCAGAGTACTTGAGATCAGGTCAAGAAGTAACAGATGGAAGTTCATTAAAGAGAAATCAAACTTAGAACTAAGGAGAAATTTTTTGGCAGTGAGAACAATTAATCAGTGGAACGGCTTTGCCTCCAGAAGTTTGGGTGCTCCATCACCAGAGGGTTTCAAGAAAAAAACAGGACAACCATTTGTCCGGTATAAGGGCTCCTAGCTTGCACTGGAGGCTGGACTAAAACTTTAACCCTAACCCAACTTTTAAGGTTTCTTCCAAACCTACAATTTTACGATTCAACAGAGAAGAGAGGAGATAATACAGAAAGGGAAGGTAAGTCAAGGAAGTGTAGACGAGTAGGATGTGATTAAGCAACTGAATTGAGGTAAATGAGAACTGGTGGGTTGACCCAAATTGTATTTATTTATTTATTTATATCCTTGCACGCTGCTGATACACACCAACCACAGCAGCTAACAAAAGAAATCCAACATCACTAATAAGAATCCTAGCAAAAAAAAATATATGCTGGAGCAATGTTTCCCAACTTTGGCAATTTCAGGATATATGGATTTTATGTGGACTTAAACTCCTAGAATTCAACTTTAAGATGGGTGGACTTCAACACTCAAAATTCCCCAGCATGCATGCTGGTTGGGGAATTCTGGGGATTGAAATCCACCCATCTTAAAGTTGCCAAAGTTGAGAAATAACTGTGTTAGAGCAAGAGAAGGCCTGTTTTCATAAAGTTAAATTAGAATTCTTGCTGTGTGTTTATCAGCACACTAACAATCAAGGTTAAATGCTTACTTTTTTTTTACAGGCAACGATTTCAAATTTTGCACACTGCACATCGTAGGTAAAAACTGGACTGAGGTCAGATTCCAACTTCTGAATGAAGCTTCTGTTGATTCTCTTTTGCAAACTCAGAGGGATGAAAGCTGCAACAGGATAAGCTATCTTTGGGGGGGCAGCTGCCACATTTTGAGAGTGTGACCGTGGGCCTTGGACCAAAGGGTTGGCCACGGAAAGAGGAACCAGGGTTAACATGCTCTTTTTCAGAAAATAAGTGGGTCTGGTTTCTTTCTGACTTTCGCCCCCATCTTCCCTAGCTGTTTTCTATTCTATTTTTTCTTGAACTACCAAGCACATATCAACAGCTTTGAGGTCTAACAGGTGGCCAAGAGGCATTCTTCTAAATCAAGATCATGTCAGGAACTTCGTACTTCCTGCAAAACATCTCTTTCATTACCCCAAAACATGGGTTAAAAAAAATAAAGAAAAAAAAGAAAAAAAATAAGAAAGAAAAAAAATAGGCTGGCAAGAGCAGAAGCCGGAACACACCCATATTTGTCATCACATTGTGGCTTTACTGGTTCCCCAAAGCAAGCCTGTGCATCAGAGATAATGCCGTGCTGAATTTTGCTTTTGTCAAATTTTGAATTTCTTCAGAGTTTTTCCCCCCTCTGTTTTTCTCCTTTATTCTCAGAACACTTGAGAATTTCTTTCAAATTTCCCTGTGATGCACTTGTACCTGCTTTTAACTGAAAGGAAAAAGGGGGAGATGCCGAGGCTGCTGTTTTCTGATCCATATCTTCTCACTGGCCTGCAGCCTCCCTGGCTGCTGATCCTTCCCAGTCCGGAAAAGCCCCCGGGAAGAGATCTCTCAGGAGGATCTATGGGAAGCCAGAGATCCTGCAGCTCACCTGTGAGATGACAAGATGTTTGCGCCCTTTCTTAAGCGATGTGATCATTCAGTGAGGGCAAGATCTCTACCTTTGACCTGTGAGGAGTTCTTCAAAATTCTCCTATTCTTTAAGGCAGGGGTCTCCAACCTTGGCAACTTTAAGCCTGGCGGACTTCAACTTTGTTGGTTGGGGAATTCTGGGAGTTGAAGTCCGCCAGGCTTAAAGTTGCCAAGGTTGGAGACCCCTGCCTTAAAGAAAGCTTGGAAACCAATTTCATTCAATTGAAGGAGAACCAGTAGGAAGACGCTCCAAACACTGCCAGCACGGCAGTTGTTGGAAACCTCTTTCAGGGGAGAAAATTGCAAGCTGGCCCTGGCGTGATCTGCAATTATAGATTTATTTGGAAGTCTGCTCTTGCAGAAGTTGCTCACTTCTTCATGGCTTTCACAACAGCTATGAAGATGAAGATTGCAATGACGGCTATGGCGGCCATCACACCCGGGACCCACACCTGCGATCCTGGAATGAGAAGGGAGGGAGGGAGGGAAGAGAAGAGGAGAGATGGGGAGAGAGACAGAGAATGAGAGAAAGAGAGACAGAGAGGAGAAGAGTGGGAAAGAGGGGAGAAGGAAGGAAAGGAAAGGAAAAGAAACAATGGAGGGTAGATAAAGATAGATTAGATAGATGGATGGATGGATGGATGGATGGATGGATGGATGGATGGATGGATGGATGGATCGATGGATTGATGGATCGATGGAAAAATAGAAAAATAGATAGATAGACAGAAGATGGATAGATAGATGGATGGATGGATGGATGGATGGATCGATGGATGGATGGATCGATGGAAAAATAGAAAAATAGATAGATAGACAGAAGATGGATAGATAGATAGATAGATAGATAGATAGATAGATAGATAGATAGATAGATAGATAGATAGATGGATGGATGGATGGATCGATGGAAAAATAGAAAAAGATGGATAGACAGAAGATGGATAGATAGACAGAAGATGGATAGATAGATAGATGGATGGATGGATGGATGGATGGATGGATGGATGGATGGATGGATGGATGGATCGATGGATTGATGGATCGATGGAAAAATAGAAAAATAGATAGACAGAAGATGGATAGATAGATAGATGGATGGATGGATGGATGGATGGATGGATCAATGGATTGATGGATCGATGGAAAAATAGAAAAAGATAGATAGACAGAAGATGGATAGATAGATGGATGGATGGATGGATGGATGGATGGATGGATGGATGGATGGATGGATCGATGGATGGATCGATGGATTGATGGATCGATGGAAAAATAGAAAAATAGATAGATAGACAGAAGATGGATAGATAGATAGATGGATGGATGGATGGATGGATGGATGGATGGATGGATGGATGGATTGATGGATCGATGGAAAAATAGAAAAAGATAGATAGACAGAAGATGGATAGATAGATGGATGGATGGATGGATGGATGGATCGATGGATTGATGGATCGATGGAAAAATAGAAAAATAGATAGATAGACAGAAGATGGATAGATAGATAGATAGATAGATAGATAGATAGATAGATGGATGGATGGATGGATGGATGGATGGATGGATGGATGGATGGATGGATGGATGGATGGATTGATGGATCGATGGAAAAATAGAAAAATAGATAGATAGACAGACAGAAGATGGATGGATGGATGGATGGATGGATCGATCGATCGATCGATCGATCGATGAATTGATGGATCAATGGAAAAATAGAAAAATAGATAGATAGACAGAAGATGGATAGATAGATAGACAGACAGACAGACAGACAGACAGACGGATAGATGGATGGATGGATAAGGGAAGGGAGAGAGAGAAGGAAGAAGTCAGGAGGGAGGACACATTACATCAGTCTGTTTAGAAACTGAAAGTGTTGCAATCCTATGCTCTCTTTTTTAAAATTGGTTTTTCAGATCCACTGGAGATATGAATGGGAATGCTGATAATTTTTTCAGTTTATGTTTTGGGTGGGATAATTCAGGGGACGTTAAAAATAAAAACTGGGTTTTAAACCCTTTCAGAGAGGAAGACAGCAGATAGGCTACTCCTTAAGACCCCCCCTCTAACCCCAGGGGGGCTGCAAAAGAAGGCCATCCCAGGGCATCGGGTGTCAAAAATCTCAAGTGGAATCACAACTGCCCCCTCCTCCCGGGGGCACCAAACCGAAGAGGGGGGCCTACCCCAGAAGGATGGCTGGTCATTGGCGTTCCTGGTTTCCAAGTGTGAGGGGGCTGCAAACACAATGGGTCCGTAGGATACCACCTTCATGTAATCATCCTCTAGCTGCCTCTTGTTCCTCTGCTTGATGGGACATTGCTGTCATCCAACGAAAAGAAAGAGGTAAGTTTGCGCTCAACAGAAGCCCCTACAAACAGTTGAGTTAATGGCCAATAATGAAGCTTGCTTTGCAAACCCAACATATGCCCCCCTATACTGTCAAATTATTTACTAAGACTGTATTACTATTATTCTTCTCATCCTTCCTAGTACCAATCTCTTCCCACTTATGACTATAACCATGTTGCTTGTATCTTTACAATTTATATTGTTTTATTTGTTTCCTAGTATGATTTGATTGCTTATTAGTAACCTATGACTATCACTGTGTTGTATCTTATGATTCTTGATGAATGTATTTTATTTTTTCTTTATGTACACGGAGAGCATATGCACCAAAGACAAATTCCTTGTGTGTCCAATCACACTTGGCCAATAAAAATATCTCTTCTCTTCTCTTCTCTTCTCTTCTCTTCTCTTCTCTTCTCTTCTCTTCTCTTCTCTTCTCTTCTCTTCTCTTCTCTTCTCTTCTCTTCTCTTCTCTTCTCTTCTCTTCTCTTCTCTTCTCTTCTATTCTATTCTTCATTCCACTATTCTATTCTATTCTATTCTATTCTATTCTATTCTATTCTATTCTATTCTATTCTATTCTATTCTATTCTATTCTATTCTATTCCTGCCATTGGGCAGGTGTAGAAATCCCATCATACCCAGCCAGCAAGGAGATAATCCGTGTTCTAAAAATGGCCTTGCTCAATTGGAACAAAGCAAATCCTTGACTATTAGACCGGAATAGTTATAAAACACTGGCTCCAAATAAAACTGGTTTTGCCATGAGGTTCTTTGACTCCCCCTGCAAACCAAACAATCTGCAGAAACTATAGGTAGTCCTTGACTTATGACCCCAAATAAGCCCAAAATTTGAGCTCAAAAAGTCCAGATAGTTGTTAAGTGAATTGGCCACATTTTACCACCTTTCTTGCCACAGTTTTTAAGTGAATCATTGCAGTTATTAAGTTAGCAACATGGTCGTTAAGTGAATCCCCACTGACTTTGCTGGTCAGAAGGACACAAAAGACGATCACATGACCCCTGACATTGTGACTGTCATAAATATGAACCTGTTGCCAAGCATCCAAATTTTGATCACGTGACCATGGGGATGCTGCAACGGTCATAACTGTACAAGGTACCATTGTAACTTCAATCGGTCACAAACCGAATGGTTATAAGTTGAGGACTAACTTATTCTGCATTTTTTCCTTGGGTCACTCTCTTTGTTCATGCAACCCAAAGGGTAGAAGCAGCCCTTGACTTAGGACCAGTCACTTAGCCACCATTTAGTTGTGGTGACCTCCCCAAGGCTACTTACAATCTGGATTCAAAGTTCCAACAGCAGTCACCCCAACCCCAAAGTCATGGGATCACATTTTGGGCACTCAACAACCAGCCCGCATTCACGGAATTGGCAGTGTTCTGCAGTCACCTGATGCTGTGGTTCAGACGAGTCAGAGGAGATGGAGAAAGTGCCTAGGTTACCATCGAGGCCTGCGGAAGACTCTGAGGGGCAGAAGTACTCAGAGCCAGATGCAGGGCAGGGCCAATCTACTCACGCTCAGGCGGAGAGACACTGTTTTTGGGGCCTGAGTCAGGGGTGGGTTCTACTTACCTTCCCTACTGGTTTGCATCACGTCGAAAGTGTACGTTTTGCCCCATCACGTCACGCAAATGAACCTCTGCGCATGTGCAGAAGCCTCTGTGCATGCGCGGAGCGTTCTTTGCAAGCTGCTTTAAAGGAGCGGCGACTGGAGGGCCGGTTCAGGGGCGTGGCCAGCTGACCATTGCTGCTGGTTCAGCGAGCGGGGGCAAATTTCCACCACTGGTATGGGCGAACCGGCAGCAACCCACCACTGGCCTGAGCTGAGCGACAGGGAGGAACAGCTGGGGCCTGTCCCAGATGTTCATATGCGGAGAGGAGAGCAACGTAGGACTGAGGGCCAGCTATTCAGGAAACGAAGGAGACATTAACAAGGCCCTCCCTGGCTGGGATATAATGAGGAGGGGTGTGGGAGGTGCGGTGGTCGAAGACAACCGTTCAAGCTCCAGGAGAGTTCCCTCTGGAGCAGGGGTCTCCAACCTTGGCAACTTTAAGCCTGGCGGATTCAACTGCCAGAATTCCCCAGCCAACAAAGCAAAGCTGGCTGGGGAACAGCGGTGAGTTGCTCCCGGTTCGGCCCGGTTTTGCGAACCTGTGGCGGCGGTGGGAGGCTCCGCCCACCCGACCAGGACGCTTCTGCGCATGCGCAGAAGTGTTGCGCGCAAGCATGCATGCGAACTGGTAGCAAAGGGTTTTAGAACCCACTACTGCTGGGGAATTGTGGGAGTTGAAGTCCTCCAGGCTTAAAGTTGCCAAGGTTGGAGACCCCTGCTCTGGAGGATTTCTTGGCCAGGGTTTCTTGCGACTACCCAGGTTGGCCGGGACTCACTTTGTGGGGATTGAAGTGCTAATTGAGGCTCCCAGTGGGGAACTCAGAGACTGCTACGGCTTGTGAGCCACCTAAGGATGTGTGACCTGGAGCTTTGTCAGTGAATGCCCTGTATTCCTGCCTTTCTAAATAGAAAGGGGTTTCTCCTCACGAGTAGGCTGTTGAGTGGGGCTCACGAAGGCTGGGTCAGAACTCCTGATCTGCCATTTATGATGTCTTTTGCTTGAACTAGCTTTTACTTTCGGGCTCCAGCAAAACAAACAAACAAAAAAAGCCATTGTGGACATGTTTGCTTAATGACTGCAGCAACAAAGGTCATAAAATTAGGCAGCGTCCCACAATGACCTGTTTAATGATCAGCACGACGGATGACCATCATTCTGGGCTCCGTTATAGTTTTGATTCAAGGATTCCCAAAAGCTCTGCCTTCTTTACAGGGATTCCAACCCTTTCCCCAGAGTCGGGGAATGCAAATAAATAAGCCGTTCAACCCCCAAGAACAGTGGTTCCCAACCTTCCTAATGCCGCGACCCACGCCCCGCTCCCGCGCCCCTTCCGCGCCCCTTCCTGCCGCCGCCTTTTGGGTTCTTTTACCCTCTGCGCATGTGCAAAGCATTCTGCGCATGCGCAGAGGGTAAAGGAACCCAAATGGTGGTGTCCGGGCGAAGTCTCCAGATCCGGGCGAGGTCTCCGCTCGTTTCACATGTTGCCTCTGGGAGCTTTTCAAGTTGTGGGGTGGGATATGGCCAGGCTTGTGGCAGGGGAGTTGCGGGTTGTGGGGTGCAATATGGCCAGGCTTGTGGCAGTGGGGGGGGAGCTGAGGATGCCGGGGCGACCCCTGGGAAATGGTTGTTCGACCCCCAAAGGGGTCGCGACGCCCAGGTTGGGAACCGCTGCCCAAGAAGATATGAGAAAGCACCCAGTGTCGCACAGCCATGCGCAAGAGATGTGGGTTCACCTTGACGCAGGGCTCCTGGTTAGCTGGAATGCACAGACGGACTTGGCAGTGCAGGAAGACCTCGGACATGTTCTTGAACAGGAACATCTGAAAGCTAAATTTTGCCACTGTGCTGGTTCCAATGACGTTGAGGAACTCCAGCGTCTTGTCGCGTGGACACCTGGAAGAGACCAAGACTTCCTTAAGCTGCCCTTCCCACCAGCAGTCAAAGCATAGACTAACTCCAAGATTAACTTAGCCTTAGAATAACTTTATTGTCACTTTGAATGTACACTAATCATAAATAAATAAATACATAAATAAATACATAAATAAATACATAAATAATAGATAGATAGATAGATAGATAGATAGATAGGTAGGTAGGTAGGTAGGTAGGTAGGTAGGTAGGTAGGTAGGTAGATAGAATCAGGAGCGGATTGCTCACTTACCTCGCTGCCGGAGCCATGCGCGCGCATCTCCACGCTTCAGGAGGGCGCGCTCGCACGATTTTGCTTCTGTGCATGCGCGAAGGCAAAATCTCGCTGAAATCTCTCTTGCGCGCGCATCCCCTCACGAGATTTTGGTGCAATTTTGCTTCCGCACATGCACAGAAGCAAAATCGCCCGAAAATCACCGAAATTCACGGGAAAAAATGGCGACACCGTTGTCAGTGCTAGTCCGTGGACGCCACCATCTCTTTTTTTTTTTGAATTTTTTTTGATTTTTTTTTTTTGAAAAAAAATTTTTTTCTGAATTTTTTCCCAGGTTTTTTTCTTCTGCGCATGTGTAGAAGCCGAGTTTCCGGCATTGTGCATGTGTCGCCATCTTGTTTTAGGGTGGTTTTTTTTGAATTAAAAAAAAATATTGGCACTGCGCAAATTCGACCACGTGGTGCGGGAGGAAGCAAACCGGCAGCGAGGAAAGTTAGAACCCACCCTGCCCCAGATACTTAATACTGTTGACCACCTCTACAGCTGCATTCTTGACACTGAGTGGAGTATGACTATGTCGGCTCTTTCTAAAATCTACAATGATCTCCTTTGTTTTACTAACATCAAAACCCACCCCTGACTGGATCTCAATCCAGGTCCACAATTGAGCCCAAAATTTCTGTTGCTAAGCGAGACAATTGTTAAGTGAGTTTTATCCCATGTTATGACCTTTCTTGCCACAGTTATTAAGAGAATCACTGCGGTTGTTAAGTTGGCAACACGGTTGTTAAGTGAATCTGATTTTTTGGTTTTCATTTGATTTTAATGTTTTTTCATGCTTTAATGTTTTTATGGTGTATGCTGACCAGAGTCATTTGATATGAGATGGGCAGCAAATAAATTGCATAAATAATTTTCATAAATAGCATTAACAGCATCAATCAATCAATCTCGCTTTCCCCACCGACTTTGCTTATCAGAAGGTTACAAAAAGTGATCACATGATCCCGGGACACTGCAACAGTCATAGCTGCCAAGCATTCATATTCTAATAATGTGATGGATCTCAGATGTTGCAACAATTGTAAGTGTGAAAAGTGGTCATAAGTCACTTTTTTCCGTGCCATTGTAAATTCAAATAGTCACTTAATGAATGGTTGTAACTCAAGGACTGACTGACTGAACGTCCGTCCGTCTGTCCATCCATCCATGCTCAAAGAGATTGGTTTCACAATGTGCTGATGACTCCAAACAATTGCCTACTCTCCCATAACCCGGGTTGTCCCTAAGGTGTTTTTTTCAAGAGGCAACTAGAATTCTTTGTTTTGCTTCTCATCCAAGAAGCTTCTTCTGCTCTGATTTGAATGAGAAGCGAAACGTCTTCAAAGAAAAACCAGAAAGCCCAGTTGCCTCTTGAAAAAAAGCACCTTTGGGACAACCATGACCTGGATCTCCATAAACAGGACAAAAGACAATTGCAGAGACTACAGGTAGTCCTTGACTTATGACTTATGACTTGGTCAAGGACTACCTGTCGCAGAATTTCCATTGTTAAGCGAGTTATGCTCCATTTTGCAACCTTTTTTGCTATGGTTGTTGAGTGAATCACTTCGTTAAGGGAATCAGGTGGTTGTTATGCAAATCTGGCTTCCCCCATTGACTTTGCTTGTCAAAACCCAGCCGGGAAGTTCATGAATGGGGATCACGTGACCCTGGAATGCTGCAACAATCATAAACATATGCCAATTGCTAAGCACCTAAATTATGACTTATGACTTATGACTTGGTCAAGGACCATCACATACAGGGGACCCCAGTCTTGCCTCTTACCCCTTCATGATGAGGTAGTGCTTTGTGCTGTCATCGGGGTCATTCGTTGGGGTGCCCCAGCAGTCCTCCACACTTAGGAAGAAGTACTTCACCTGGTCTTGCCCTTCTATCTGCAGGAGGGCGTAAAGGGTGTCCGACATGAGAAGTGACAGCGGCTGCTGGCTGTAAGGCTTCTTGAAGCTGGCACTCTCGTAGAGGCCCATGGTTACGGTGAAGTCCCCTTCTTTGACTGAAAATTGCACAACCCTAAGAAAGAGAGAGATCGCCGGTCAATCTGTCTGTCTGAAAGGTGTATTTCTATGTGAAGAGGGAAGGAGTTTCTCAGCCCTGCTGGTGAGGAATTCTGGGAGTTGAAGTCCACAAGTCTTAAAGTTGCCAAATATGGAGACCTCTTGGGCTAAGCCCGTGATGGTGAACCTATGGCACACGTGCCACAGGTGGCACGCCAAGCCATATCTGCCAGCACGCAAGCCATTGCCCTAGCTCAGCTCCAGCGCGCATGTGTGTGCCCGCCAGCTGATTTTTGGCTCACGCGGAGGCTCTGGGAGGGCAATTGCGGCCTCCGAAGGACCTCCGGGGTGGCGGGGGGAGCGTTTTCACCCTCCCCAAGCTCCAAGAAAGCTTCTGGAGCCTGGGGAGGGCGAAAAACGGGCCTACCGGGCCCACTGGAAGTCGGGAAACAGAGTGGGGGGGTCATGCATGCATGCGCAGAGGGGTGGGGCGAGTGTGGGGCTTTGAATTATGGGTATGGGCACGCATGCGATAGCACGCGCACGCACTATTTTGGCACCCAAGGGGAAAAAAGTTTCGCCATCATTGGGCTAAGCTATTGTTAGCTAAATTATTCATGTGAAGTCAACGGCGCCTTTACAGTTTGCAGCCGAGCTATTTTTGACTTCTCTTTTGATGACAGATTGGTTAATTTCATGCCAGCAGGAATATGCTGCTGAAATTCAAGAGAAAGATTTCATCATTCAACTTCTCACTACTATCTATTATTTTTTCTATTCCACCTCCTAACGTAAGTTCTCTGAAAGGCCCTCTAATAAGGTGACCAGACGTCCCGATTTAGGCGGGACAGACCCGCTTTTTCAGCATTTGTCCCGCGTCCCGCCCGCCCTCTAAAAAGTCCCGATTTCTTGAAAGAATGCCCGACTAGGGCATTCTTTCTAAAAATCGGCCTGAAAGGCAGCAGGCCTCTCAGTTTGGGCCGGCCGTGGCCAGCGTTGGCGGCGGGCGGGCGTCCCGCGTTGTTGACTCCTCCGGCGGCGGCTGGAAGCTGGGGGGAGGGGGAAGGGAGGCTGCTCCTCCTCTCCTTCCCCCGCCCCATCCCTAGCCCCGCCCTCGGAGACGCCGCTGCTGTTGGGAGGGGTGAGGGACGAGGAGCCGTCGCCGCTTTGAATTTACGTCACGAGCGGTGCAAACAGCCCTTCCTCGTCCCCCTCCCCTTTCTTCCCCCCGTCGCCTCGCTGCCGCCGTTGCCCTGGGGCCGGGCGGGCGACCAGGAGACCGCAGGGCTTGGATGCTTGGAGCAGGTAAGCTGCCGGCTGCGTCCTTTCCCCGTCTCCCGCCTCCCGTTCGTTGGTTGCCAGCCCGGCCGAAGGGAAGGCGGGAGGGGAGGAAAGGCCTTCAGGAGCCCGCCTTCCTTTTGGGAGGCCTTTCCTCGCCTCCCGCCTTCCCTTCGGCCGGGCTGGCAAGCAACGAACGGGAGGCGGGAGACGGGGAAAGGACGCAGCCGGCAGCTTACCTGTCGCGAGCTGCAGGCATCCAAGCGCCCTCCCGCCTCCCCCCCTCTCCCCCCCACCTCACCTGGACGCCGACATTTGCTGTTTTGCCCTCTGCGCATGCGCAGCGTTCTGCGCATGCGCAGAGGGCAAAACAAATAGCGGCGCCCAGGCGGCCCCCCCGTCCCGCTTAAAAATAAAAAAATCTGGTCACTTTGCCCTCTAAGTCCCTCCAAACTTCAATTGTTTCTAAATGCCTGTCTAAAAAAAGTAAAGCAATTAACATGCAACTAATAACACACACCAGGAAGAGAGAAAACATAAATTATACTATATAAAATAAATTGCTGAGAAGTACTTAACATCAAAATATTATATACCATATTTTTTGGAGTATAAGACACACTCCCCCCAAAAAAAAGTGGGTGAAAATTTTGGTGCGTCTTATAGACTGAATATGGGCCCATTTTTGGGCTCCCAAACCCTCCGTTCATCGCATTTTTGCCCTCCCTGACCCCCAGAAGCACTCTGCAGGCCAAAAATGGGCGCATTTTTGGTGAAAACGGGACATGTGGAGGGTTCGGGAGGCCAAAAATGGGCCTGTTTTTGGCCTGCAGAGTGCTTCTGGGGGCCGGGGAGGGCGAAAACGGGACACACAGAGCAGGGGCGGGTTGCTTGCCAGTGCGCTGCACATGCATCTCCATGTTTCAGGCGCGCACGCTTGCTACGCACACGCGCCCCCTTGAGCGATTTTGCTTCTGCATGTGCGGAAGCAAAATCTCGCTGAAATCTCTCTTGCGCGCGCGTCCCCTCGTGAGATTTTAGCGCAATTTTGTTTCCACGCATGCGCAGAAGCAAAATCGCCCAAAATTCACCGAAAAAGATGGCAACGCGCGCAACGGACCGGCGGAGAGGGCTCCGGAGTGCTCGCGCGCAAATTGCACAATCCCACTACACACTGGACAGCTCTGGCAGGAACCCACCTCTGACACAGAGGAAAAAAACCTATTTTTTTTCTTGTTTTCTTCCTCTAAATCTAGGTGCATCTTATAGTCTGAAAAATACGGTATATCTGGTAAAAGGGGGGGGCACCTTTATTTTATGATAGAAGGTACAGTATCTGGGACAGGGTGTCAATAGAATATTGACTCATAAAAACAAAGCATAGTTATGGCCTTGAGAGCACATAATCAATCAACCAATCAATCAAATGAATGATGAATAACAATCATGCTGCATAACTCTCATCTTTATCCTACCACTCCACCTGCTACTAACCTCCCAGCCTAAGTGATCCTTATGCCACTCTTTGGACGTCATTATTAAATTTAACCTCTTGATAATGGAATACATGTATTAATCAGTTCTCTGGGAAAATTTAAAGGCAGTCCTACAGTATGAATGTTTGTTGTCTTAAAGAAGGAAGAGAGAAGTGAAAGCAAGCCTTAGTAAGACCACACCTAGAGTCCTGCATCCAGTTTTGGTCACCACACTATAAAAAAAGATGTTGAGACTCTAGAAAGAGTGCAGAGAAGAGCAACCAAGATGATTAGGGGACTGGAGGCTAAAACATACGATGAACGGTTGCAGGAACTGGGCATGGCTAGTCTAGTGGAGAGAAGGGCCAGGGGAGACAGGATAGCAGTCTTCCAATATTTGAGGGGCTGTCACAGAGAGGAGGGGGGCCAAGGTATTCTCCAAAGCACCCGAAGGCCAGACAAGGAACAATGGATGGAAACTGAACAAGGAGAGATTCAACCTAGAAATAAGGAGAAATTTTCTGACAGTGAGAGCAATCAACCCATGGAACAGAAGTTGCCTTCAGAAGTTGTGGGAGCTTCATCATCACTGGAAGCTTTCAAGAAGAGACTAGATAGCCACTTGTCAGAAGTGGTATGGGGTCTCCTGCTTGAGCAGGGGGTTGACCTACAAGGTCTCTTCCAACTGTATTCTGATTGATTGATTGATTTGATAAAAATATATTATTATTGCACTATTATTCTATAAGACAAATAATTTTGCTTCCTATTCAACCCTAGAGACTTCTCCAAGATTCTGTCTCATATTTTAGACCCTGTTTGATGCTATCTACATTCAGCTATGGATGAAAAACATTGAAGCATCTCAGGTTGTCCCAATTTTAGTAAAAAAAACAGGAAACGAACGTCTTCTTCCCTGTTCAGTCGCTAGGCGGCCTTGCTTGTTTTTAATTTTACCATTCAAACGTACAGTAAGCCCACCAGGTAGGGACTTTGGAGGGTTTTGCGGGTACAAAGAGCAACTCTAAGAATCCCCATCAGTTGTTCACCCTTCTGAAACAGTTCAGATCAGAGGTGGGTTTCAGCAGGTTCTGACCTGTTCTGGAGAACCGGTAGCGGAAATTTTGAGTAGTTCTGGAGAACCGGTAGTGAAAATTTTGAGTTGTTCCGGAGAACGGGTAGTGGAAATTTTGAGTAGTTCTGGAGAACCGGCAGTAGAAGTTTTGAGTAGTTCTGGAGAACTGGTAGTGGAAATTTTGAGTAGTTCTGGAGAACCAGTAGTGGAAATTTTGAGTAGTTCTGGAGAACCGGCAGTAGAATTTTTGAGTAGTTCCGGAGAACCGGTAGTGGAAATTTTGAGTAGTTCTGGAGAACTGGTAGTGGAAATTTTGAGTAGTTCGGAGAACCGGTAAATATCACTTCTGACTGGCCCCGCCCCCATCTATTCTCTGCCTCCCGAGTCCCAGCTGATCGGGAGGAAATGGGATTTTGCAGTAACCTTCCCCTGGAGTGGTGAGGGAATGGAGATTTTACAGTATCCTTCCCCTGCCACGCCCACCAAGCCACGCCCACAGAACCGGCAGTAAATTTTTTTGAATCCCACCACTGGTTCAGATGGCTCTGTCCTCTAGGACAGGGGTCTCCAACCTTGGCAACTTTAAGACTTGTGGACTTCAACTCCCAGAATTCCTCAGCCAGCTGGCTGAGGAATTCTGGGAGTTGAAGTCCACAAGTCTTAAAATTGCCAAGGTTGGAGACCCCTGCTCTAGGAGGTACTCATGAATAGAGAAAGGTGATACACAATAATATATTCTGCATACAGTTCAGCATGTTTCTCAATTTTGGCAAATTAAGATATGTAGACTTCAACTTTCAGAATTCATCCGCCAACATGCAGTGTCCCTATCTAAGGCAGTCAAAGAAACTTTGACTTAGAACTACAGTCAAGGTAACAAACTTATCCAACATCCTTCGCCAACTTAACCAATAAACATCCTAGCTGGGAAGAGAGGAGTTACAGCCCAGCATAATTCTTATTATTTCCTGAGGTTGGGCACCAGGATGGTAAATGCTTCTGTAGATTTAAAAAATGTTATTCCAAAGCCTTGCTGATTTCACCCTGCAAATATGGTTGACTAGGCAAAAAAACCCATGCCAAATGTGATCTTCAGGTCTTGGAGGTCGCTTACCCTATCTGTTGCTTATTTATTTATTTATTTATTTATTTATTTATTTATTTATTTATTTATTTATTTATTTATTTATTTATTTATTTATTTATTTATTTATTTATTTATTTATTTATTTATTTATTTATTTATTTATTTGTGAGATTTATATACCGCCTCACAGTGCAAGCACTCTCTAAGCGGTTTACACCAGTAAGCAATGTATATATTTATATTGCCCCCAACAATCTGGGTCCTCATTTTACCTACCTCGGAAGGATGGAAGGCTGAATCAACCCTGAGCCGGAGAGATTTGAACCGCTGACCTGCAGATCACAGTCAGCTAAAGTGGCCTGCAGTACCCCACTCTAAACGCTGCGCCACCTCGGCTCTTGCAACCTTCTAGCCCTTGGAGATATGGAATCTATTGCTTTTGAAATAATAATAAACCTCTTGGCAATTATTTTATGCCAAGCCATACTGTTCAGTATCTTGGAGTTTTCCTTCCTAGCTGAACCTGTTGGCGATGGGATCTAACATGGCATCTATCATCAGGCTATAGACCATGGCCAAGCCAAGCATCACTTTTGACCATGGTTATCTCAAAATAATGTAGGACGGGTGCCAAAGCCCACTGCTTCATCGGTTGAAATGCAGCTTGCCAGCTTACAGACTGGCCTAAAACTAGCATAGCCAGGACATCGGAGAGGTAGCTAAAGGGAATGCTTAGAATAACCCAAGCCACAACATACGTGTCCATAGCCTTGAGTGAGTATTGCAAGCTGACGACACGCTTGTAGGCATAGATGCAGGAGAAATGTATGACAATCACATTGCTCCTGGTGATCACACCATGATCTTCCCGGTCTGACTGAATCATGTTGGTGTAAGACACGTGAGAACCGTTGACCTGCAAAAAGAACCAGAAACTAGATTAAGGGCTAAGATCAGAATTGTGGCTGAAGACTTTAGTAATCCAACACCCGAAGTGGCCATTTCTAAATTGGATGAGCTCCAGAGGTGGGTTCCTGCCGGAGCTGCCCAGTGCACAGCTCCGGTAGGGAGTGGCAACCGCTCCGGAGCCCTCTCTGCTGGTCCATCGCACGCGTCGCCATTTTTTCCCGTAAATTTTTGGGCGATTTTGCTTCTGCGCATGCGCGGAAGCAATATTGTGCTGAAATCTCGCGAGGGGATGCGCATGCGAGATTTTGGTGAGATTTTGCTTCTGCGCATGCGTGGAAGCAAAAGCGCGCCAAAATCTCACGCATGCGCGCTCGTCCCCTCATGAGATTTTGGCACGATTTTGCTTCCGCGCATGCGCAGAAGCAAAATTGCATGAGGGGGCGCACACACGTAGCGAGCACGCGCACACCCGAAGCGAGCATGTGTGTGTTTGAAGTGTGGAGATGCACGGGCAGCGGTAAGGCAGCAACCCGCCGCTGATGAGCTCCTATGAGTACCATCAAGGGGCTTAAGATTAGTCCTTGCTCTTATGATCATTGCAACCTTCCCGCGGTCATGTAATCACAATTCGGGAGCAGTTATTTAAAACAATTGCAGCATTCAAGGGTGTTCTGACCCAGCTCCCCAAACACGACAATCCCTCTGAAGTGAACTCAAAGATTCCATTATTAGGAGCACCAGCAGCTCCGGCAAAAAGTTTCTCTCTCACTGCAGGCTAACAAGTCTGTCTGGCAGGGAGATGAATAGTTGTCTGCCACTTCTATTCATCTCCACCCCCTGCCTTTTATCCCCAGAGCTAGGGTGGGGCTTCGCTAGCAGCTGTGGCTCTTCCGTCCCAAGGACCGGCTCATAGATTTCCACTGCTCTTCTCTCCTCTGCCTTCTGCGCATCTGCACATCAGGCACTGGACCCAGCTGTTCCTCCTCTTCCTCACCAGCCACTTCCAGACCTAGGGGCTGTTGACTCTCCATCTGAGGGCTGACGGACGGCCCAGACTCTGCCTCTCTCTCTCTCTGACAGCTCCATTCCCTCTTCCTCCTCGGAGCTCTCAGGTTGCCTTGATGCTGACCCTGACTCCCTCGTCTCCTCCTCTGATTCGGCTGCTGGAGGGGCTGGTTGGTCAACAGCCAAAGGGTCACATGATCGCTGTTTGTGACCTTCCCAGCTGGCTTCCAACAAACAAAGTCAATTGGAGAAGCCAGATTTGCTTAATGACAAAAAAGGACATAACATTGAACCTGGTCACAGAACGACTCATTTAAGGATAGCAGTTGTGGTTGTAAGACCTATAAGTAGTCCTTGACCTACAACCATTCATTTAGTGACTGTTCGAAGTTACACTGGCACTGAATAAAGTGACTTATGACCATTGCAGCGTCCCCATAATCAAAATACAGAAGCTTGGCAACTGGCATGTATTTATGACGGTTGCAGTGTCCTGGGGTCACGTGATCACTTTTTGCAACCTTCTGACCTGCAAAGTCAGCAGCGAAGCCAGGTTTACTTAATAACTGTGTTACTAATTTAACATCAGTGATTGACTTCACAACGGTGGCAAGAAAGGTCGTAAAATGGGGCAAAACTCTCTTAACCATTGTCTCACTTAGCAAGGAAAATTTTGGGTTCAGTTGTGGATGTAAGTCGAGGACTACCTACTGTACCTGTATCCTCCCCTTACCTTGATCTCTGACCCACAGGCCGTGTGGTTTTCACCTGTCAACCTGGCTCCGAAGTAGCTTTCTCCATCCTCATCTTGCTCAGAAACAGCGCAGGAGCTATTACTGAGGTGTACCGATCTCAGGGGGACTTTCAGGGTCTCAAACACTTCCTTCCTCACCAGCATCTTCATATACTCCTCCTTGCACTGGAGTTTCACCTCCATATCTTAACAGAATAACAATAGAGTTGGAAGGGGCCTTGGAGGTCATCTAGTCCCACCCTCTGCAGGAGACCCTATCCTATTCTGGACCAATAGCTGTCCAGTCTCTTATTAAAAGCCTCCAGTGATGGAACATCCACAACCTCTAGAGGTAAGATGTTCCACTGGTTAATTGTCCTCACTATTAATTCTAGGTTGCTTCTCTCTTTGGTTAATTTCCAACCATTGTTTCTTGTCCTGCCTTCTGGTGCTTTGGATAATAATTTGACCCCCCCCCCCTTCTTTGTGGCAGCCCCTCAAATACTTCCTTTCTCTAGACTAGCCATACCCAGTTCCTGCAACTGTTCTTCATATGTTTTAGTCTCCAGGCCTTTTAATTGATCTGGCCCCCTCCAGATCAAATGTTTATTGGGAAACAGAAAAAAAGAAAAACTCCAAAAGCTTCTAAGTTAAGAAAATTCCTTCCGAACATGGGAAATCTGTAGATCTTTGCACCCCAGAGCAGATGCATCTTACCTTTACAGAATTGTCCCGTAAAGCCGGTCTTACAAGTGCAATTTGCACTGTTGTCTACAACCCTACACACTCCCTGGTGAAAACAGGGGTTTGGAAGGCAGGGTCCCAGACTCCTGCGAACTCTCACCGCTTCCTCTCCGCTGGGTTTACGGAGTTCCATCAGGTGATCTAGAACAGAAGGGATCCATCAGTTGGTTAGTTTACCGGCAGAGAAAACCCTAGTTTCACCCTTCCACTCCAACATCTCAATTCTCTACACCTGTTACTTATTGCTGGCTCAGTTTCACTTTAGAGCAGGTAGAGCAATGAATTGGAAGTCTTATAAAAATATCCTCCCCATTATGTGCACCTCAATTCTGTACTAGGTATGCATTTGGAGGCACCAGGTTCAGCTGCACAGCTCCAAACACTAGATGGCAGCAGAGTTACTGTTTTCTGTGTTGCTTTGTTGCCATCTAGTGGTCCTTCATCTTTTGCAGCCCATGTCTGCAAGCCTCACACTAGCTCCATTGCTAACTTGCTACAAGGTATATGGCAGTGGTGGGTTCCTACCGGTGCGGTCCACTCTATAGCACTGGTAGCGGCCCGCTGGTGACGTCACAGTACCGGTGTGGTCGGTTGCCGGTGCCTGGGCGCTGCCATTTTTTTTAAAAAATTTTTTTTACATTTTTAAAAGAATTTTCTTCTGCGCATGCCCAGAAGCCGAGCTTCCGGCACTGCGCATGCGCTGCCTTCCTACCCCACAGTGAGTCCAAGCAGGGGAGGATGGCTGAGGGAGCGCGTGAGACGCTGAAAGAACGGGCGGCAGGAGCTATCTCCATTCCCCTCCCTTCAGCAGTCCGAGAAGCCACGAACGCGCGGTGATGATCCCAGGCATTTTTGCACGTTCGAGGCTTCTCGAGCTGCTGAGGGGAGGGGGAATGGGCGGCAGGACCTATCTCAATTCCCCTCCCTTCAGCAGTCCAAGAAGCCACGCCCACCCGGTCACATGGCCGGCAAGCCACACCCACAAAATAAGCTACGCCCACAGAGTGGTAGTAAAAAAAAATTAGGAACCCACCCCTGGCATATGGATGTTATAAACCAGGGGTCCCCAACCCCTGATCTGTGGACCAGCACTGGGACATGGCATGCCAGAAACCGGGCCATACAAACAAGCAAAGCCTGATCAGAGGGAGTCAGGCAGCACACAAAACCACGCCCTCTCCGGTTCACGGAAAACATCTCTCCATGGAACCGGTTCCTGGTGCCCCAAAGGTTGGGGGGGGGTGCTGTTTTATAAATGACCCTGATGATTTGATTATTTTGCTTCTACACCATCTATTCCATGAAGGCTCAGGACAGCTTACAAGAGGGACTCTCCACATTTTATAGTATGTCCCATTCCTTTGCAATCTCAAAGGTGCTGTTTTTTCAAGAGGCAACTGGACTTTCTTGTTTTTGTTTTTCTTTGAAGACGTTTCGCTCCTCATCCAAGAAGCTTCTTCAGCTCTGACTGGATGGTGGGGAATGGAATTCTTCAGTCAGAGCTGAAGAAGCTTCTTGGGTGAGGAGCGAAACGTCTTCAAAGAAAAACCAGAAAGTCCAGTTGCCTCTTGAAAAAAAAAAAGCACCGTTGGGACAACCATGACCTGGAGGATGGAGAATCTGCACAGATGTTCCTTTGCAATGCCCTTCCTGGCTGGAGAATTCTGGAATTGAATCTAGAGGGATCCCAGATAGATCCCTGGGTGATGGACTATCACACCTAGTTGCTAAAGTCATGTTGCCCTTGGCAAAGTTAGATTTGTAAGAAAACAGACACCTAATTCCGAGCTAGCAGGATCTGTGGAACCTCCTGCTACAGGTAGTCCTCAAGTTACGACAGTTCATTTAGTGACCTTTCAAAGTGACAACGGCATTGAAAAAAGCGACATATATCAAGTTTCCACATGACTGTTGCAGCATCTCCATGGTCACGTGATCAAAATTCAGATACTTGGCAACTGACTCACATTTATGACGGTTGCAGTGCCCCGGGGTCATGTGATCACCCTTTGCAACCTTCTGACAAGCAAAGTCAATGGGAAAGCCGGATTCACTTAACAACCATGTTCCTAACTTAACAACTGAAGTGATTCGCTTAACAACTCTGGCAAGAAAGGTCGTAAAATGGGGCAAACCTCACTTAAGAAATATCTCACCTAGCAACAGAAATCTTGGGCTCGATTATTTATTTATTTATTTATTTATTTATTTATTTATTTATTTATTTATTTATTTATTTATTTATTTAAATAGATTTGTATGCCGCCCAACTCCCGGGGGACTCTGGGCAGCTAACAACATGTCAAATCCATTTATAAGTATAAAATCATATAACAATTAAAAACTACAAAAGTTAAAAGAACATCTAGCATTCATAACCAGGGGGGGAGACCCATATATAGTCTGATTGGTCTCACTTTCACCTTTCACTTTCACTTTCTTGTTTTAAGTGGAGGACTACCTGAATTGCGTGCATTTAATCTCTGATGAACAATGACGTTAACAGATTGAACAATTTAGATATACAACTGAGCGGCAATTTTTTTGGAGATTGTTTTTCACTTGTCCTTCTGGAGGACCAGGTTATGCATCTCTGGGTGAGAAAAACCTTGGAGACTAGGCCAAGAGACGCTGCTAAGGGAACGCTGATAAGAGACAGCACGGCCCACAGCTGGGTGGTGGGTGGGGCAAGCAAGACGCACAGAAGAGACCCTCCCTAGTTTCTCAGGCTGCAAGGACCCTGTTAATTGCAAAATTCTGTTAATGTAACTCCACAGTAAGGACAGAGCTAATACTCCTGGTCTTGCTTCTTCTCAAGAATAGCCTAAACTCGCAGGGGTCTCCAACCTTGACAACTTTAAGACTTGTGGACTTCAACTCCCAGAATTCCACAGCCAGCAAAGCTGGCTGTGGAATTCTAGGAGTTGAAGTCCACAAGTCTTAAAGTTGCCAAGGTTGGAGACCCCTGGGCCCTAAAGGACCAAGATGGTAGACTTAGAGGCAGCTGGAGGTTCACCCACCCTCCCTCTACCAAACCTTTTACAAGCAGGAAACCAGAAACTTACAGTCAGAGCTCTGAATCACAGGGAAGAAGAGAATTGGAACTATAAGCCAGAACATCATAATCATATCCTGAAAGAAGAAGAAGAAGGTATTTATGATCAAGGTCAAGTTTCCTTCAAATTGAAATGAATTCCTGGGTGCTTCGATGGAGCTTTGGTAACCATATAGAAAAATTTGCCATCAGAATCTTCTAGCACTTTTTTTTCCAGCTTCCCTAATCTTCTCCTGACGATCTTCTATCTAATCAAGTCCAACCAACCATGCTGAGCTTCCAGGTTCAGACAAAGTCACCCCATTTCTGCAATCTGAATATTTTTTAACAGTGTCCCATAATTCTGGGGTGATGCCACACATAATCCTGACTGGATGCAAAGCAAACTGATTTTCATAATCAAAGACATTCTTTTTTTATTTGCAATTTTAGCCATGTTGCTGAATATGCTAAGAAAATATTTAAAAATATATTGATTTAATTTTTTTTAAAAAAAATGCAGATGAAGTATCTGCAATTGAAAAGGGATGGAATTAAAAATGACTAGAGAGGCCAAAGACTCGTTCGCTGATCTCTATACTCACCCTTATATCTTGTTGCAGCTTCAACCTGCCTTACCTTCATAGTTTCCTCCCACAGGCTGAATTCGCTTCCCAATAGATGGATCGATCTATGCCCAAGGTTCACACACCTTGAATTGCAGGTAGCGAACCAGAGATTGGGGGGGGGGGAGTTAAAAAAATTGAGATGGTGGCCATAGCCATGTGACTTAAGCCCCTCCCTCTTTTTAAGGTGCTGAGTGCAAAAGACTTACTTAAAAAGGGTAGGCTTTGAATGGCCGCCATCTTAACTTTTCTGACTCCTTTGAGCAGAGGACTCTGGTGTGGGCATGGTAGAGGTTGCGGGTCCTTCATCCTGAATAGTTGTGCAACTGAGAACTTTCCTCACCAAGGGTGACCTAGTGACATTCTCAGTTCACTTACACTTCCAAGAACTACAGTCCCACCCTCTTCCTTCAAATCTGGCCACCGTGATATTCATCAGCTGCCTTTCAAAAACACATCCATTGTTAAAGAGAACCTTGGCTTATTCAGCTCAACACTTTCCTGCATACTCGAGACACACTGAACCACAAACAACCTTCACTGTTGACATTCACATGGCAGGCTAAGCTACAATAATGGTTAGCTAGTTTGTAGTTCAGAGTGCCATTCAAACACAGCCATCGTGAGGAGAGTTGGGAAATTCTCTTCTGTGTTTAGTGACTATATTTAGTGCAACACATTTTGGGTAGATAAATTAACTACAGGTTCCAAAATTAATTTTCTGTATTCTCAGAGCATCTGGAGCCACAAATGATCAACTTAACCACATTGATGGGTTTGTAGGCCAGAACTGATTAAGATTACTGGGTAGTTTGTGTTTTAGGACATCCTAGAGATACAGCCAATTGTATTTACTGTACACGTGTTTATTCAGATTGACTGAACTGTGGGTTACATAATGACTCCCGTCTTGCATTCAGACATTGCATTGGCTGTTCAATTAATTGAATCCAGTGTTCCTGGTTCACACAACACAATGAATGATAAACTAATTTCATTGGCTAGTTTTACTAGGTTAGTTTGTGGCTCCTAGTAGCCCATTAGGGCAAGCCACATTAACAAATAGCACAGAGGAGAAACTGACTATTGCAATATATCTTATCTTAAAATACCTTCTATGCCACAGACATTTTCAAGCCGGCAGTTAGTTTATTAATTGGTATTAATTCAACTTATTTAATTACTCATATGTGATTCAGAGAGGCATACACAATTAAAAGCAACAAATAACCCACTCAAATATATATATATATATATATATATATATATATATATATATATATATATATATATATATATATATATATATATATATATATATATATATATATATATATATATATATATATATATATATATATATATACAGCCATTGAGATATTATAAAACCGAGAAGAAGCATCAGAATTTTCAACGTATTTGTTCTACAATTACTTAAACCTGAAAAAAAAAATCCTTCCCCAATCTTAATTTAAAATGTATGAATTATTCTGTCTAACAGTAGATAAAAGTATTTTCAACCACTTGTTTCCTAGGGTGGCCATCATTTTAAAAATATTTTCTACTTCAACGAAGAGAGGCAATTATAGCCCGAAGAAGACTCTTTTGCCTTTAAATGCATTTTACTGGTTCAAAACAAGCAAGGATATTCCCATTACATCATCTAGGTGAAATGTGATTAAAAATCTGCCTTTCAGACAGCTGTTTAAAACAATTAATCTCCTCAACATTTTGAAGGTCAGAGAACCGAAATGGCGAGTGGGAGAGCAAAGTGTCTAATTTTGAGAATTGCTCTAACTCAAAGGACGGAGATTGTGTAGCTGTCCTGTCTCTTGAACTCTAGTGAAGGATAATCACAACAAAGTTTTAAAAAAGTGATTTAAAAGAGGAATCCTTCCAATGTAATACCCATAACAAGTCATTCTGGGATTCAGAAGAAATTCAGAGAATAATCCTGCAAAGGGAACTTTTGAAAAATTCAATCTCTCTCTCTCTCTCTCTCTCTCTCTCTCTCTCTCTCTCTCTCTCTCTCTCTCTCTCTCTCTCTCTCTCTCTCTCTCTCTCTCACACACACACACACACACACACACACACACACACACACACACACACACACACTCCTCATGAAAGAAATGTGTAATTCTCAAAAGCAAAAAAAAAGGGGGGGGGGAACTCCATCGGTTTCTTTAGTCAATTTCTCTGAAGAAGAACAAGTTATTCCAATACCAAAACTAAAAGCAAACCTAAAACAGGAAGATGAAAAGATGGACTGCACATTAGCACAACCCAAAGGCATTCCTTTGAGGAGATGCAATGTAATGTTTCACTTACTTGCAAGTAAGCCCTGCTGGACTTCAGAGTAAGGACAAACAGGTTGCTCCTGGTCTTCTCTCTTCCTCACCATAACAGCTGGCAACTCACCAGCGTCTATGGGAGATGGCACCGACTTTTCTCAGCTCTGCCCTTATATACTGTATATTATCTCCAAACCAGCTGATCCCCTCCTTCCAAGGTTCTTGGGATGACTGTTCCTTTGCCAGATCCAGACCTTCTAACGCCTCTGAAAATACTGTCTAATCACAGCAATCCAAGGCCATAAGCCACTGTTTAGAAGCTGGGTTGTATTTTTGGGTGTCTGGCTTTCCGGGGCGTAGAAAATTTATTTATTTATTTAGTGACATTTATATACCGCCTCACAGTGCAAGCACTCTCTAAGCGGTTTACACCAGTAAGCAATGTATATTTATATTGCCCCCAACAATCTGGGTCCTCATTTTACCTACCTCGGAAGGATGGAAGGCTGAGTCAACCTTGAGCCTGGTGAGATTTGAACCGCTGACCTGCGGATCAGTGTCAGCTAAAGTGGCCTGCAGTACTTGCCTCTAACCGCTGCGCCACCTCGGCTCAATAACTGACTAAATTAAATTCTTGGTTCTTCCCTACTTTTGATCTCCTTCTCTCTTTTTAAAACTGCTTTGAGAGAGAATCTTCCAGATGATCCTTTTAGATCAGTGTTTCCCAACCTTGGCAACTTGAAGATGGCTGGCTGGGGAATTCTGGGAGTTGAAGTCCAGACATCTTCAAGTTGCCAAGGTTGGGAAACACTGTTTTAGATCTTGTGAAGAGAATCAGGGCAAGATTTAATGCAGACCCACCCGCCGCTCTATCTAAGTGACAGAAATAATCATAGATGAAATTTTTATTTATTGATTTATTTTGCTGAAAACCAGTGGCTATGTTGAGTTAGGAAAGAAAGAAGGAGATACCAGGAAATTAGAGGAGACACAACAGTTACCCTTCTCACAGGGACTGGAAGTTCCAATTATTCGGCTAACGTTCAAGTTTCAAACATTTCTTCCTCTGAAGGAGCATGGGTGAGAAAAGAAACAGAATTTTAAAATGTTAAAAAAATGATGATATGTTTATGACACAATGGCAAGTCCCAACACAAGGCATTTAGCACGGATGACACATTTAGAGAGTAGATGCAAAGGGAAGCAAATGTGAAAATTTATGTACATTTAGTTCTCAATTTACAAACATTCGTTTAGTGACTGTTCGAAGTTACAGTGGTACTGAAAAAGTGGCTTATGACTGTTTTTCACACACCTATGACCCAGTAATGGCTTTCACTTACCTTTGATACCGGTTTGGAGATGTGCGCGCAGATCGTCCGTGATGACGTCCCGGCAGGTGGGCGGAGCCTCCACCACCGCCGCTATCGGTTCCCCCGAACCAGGGCGAACCGGTAGCAACCCACCACTGCTATGACCATTGCAGCATCCCCATAATTCATATGCTTGGCAACTGACATGTATTTTTGATGGTTGCAGCATCAGATCACGTTTTGTGACCTTCTGACAAGCAAAGTCAATGAGGAAGCCAGATTCCCCACCCTAGGTACCCTCAACAGCCTCAATAAGGATAGTGCACCCTCAATAATGCAGTAATAGTTGGGCTGTAAGTAATAATGTGTATGTATGTTTATTGTTGTTTCAGGTCTATCCTTCTTCTGGGGGGGTCGGCATGTCAAGACTGACTCGAACTTTCACCTATATTTTGTTTCGCTCGCAGCTTGACAAAGAACGGGAGAGGTTGGGGTGGATTGGATTGGAATTCAGGGATGGGGGGAATGGCATCCAAACATCGTCAGTTCCCACGAGACATTGCTCTCCCCTCAAGGACACCCAGAGCAGATGACACAGCGTGATCGGCTGGTTCCCAAAACAAAATGATTGGTGGATGTAATGGACTGTGGATGGCCCATGGGGAAGAGGGGGAATGAACTAGGGGCGGGTTGCTCACTTACCTTGCTGCCGGAGCCATGCACGCGCATCTCCATGCTTCGGGGAGGGTGCGCTCGCTACACGCGCGCGCCCCCTTGCGCGATTTTGCTTCTGCGCATGCGTGGAAGCAAAATTGCGGCAAAATCTCATGAGAGGACGCACACGCACGCGAGATTTCAGCGCGATTTTGCTTCCACGCATGCGCAGAAGCAAAATCGCCCGAAAATCACCGAAAATCAACGGAAAAAAATGGCGACGCACCGGGTGGACCGTCAGAGAGGGCTCCGGAGCGGTTGCAAAATCCGCTGCTCCCTACCGGAGCTGCGTACTGGGCAGCTCCGTCAGGAACCCACCTCTGGAATGAACTATGTGTCCCCAAAGCTGGTTTCGCTTTTTTTGTGCCAATGTGGATTTATTCAGTAAAGTTTGTACTCTTGGTAAAATAATGTCCCAGGACTTTCTTTTTCTGGATTTGCCAACTGGACAGTTGACACTTAACAACCGTGTTACTAATTTAACTGCAGTGATTCATTTAACAACTATAGCAGGAAAGGTCGTTAAACATGGCAATAGCAATAGCACTTAGACTTATATACCACTTCACAGTGCTTTACAGCCCTCTGTAAGCGGTGTACAGAGTCAGCCTCTTGCCCCCAACAATCTGGGTCCTCATTTTACCAACCTCAGAAGGATGGAAGGCTGAGTCAACCTTGAGTCTGTCAGGATCGAACTTCTGGCAGTGTGCAGAGTCAGCCTGCAATACTGCATTGTAGCCACTGTGCCACCAGGGCTCCTAGGACAAACTCACTTAACAACTGTCTTGCTTAGCAACAGAAATTTTGGGCTCAGTTGTGGTCATAAATTGAGGACTACCTGTATTAGTACATCAAGAAATCCATTTGAATCAATCTATGCTGGTGTCTCCTTTATTCGTGGCTACAAGAACTTCACAAAATGTTTTATTTTGAAGCTGTGTAATGGCCCACCAATACAGGTACTACCAGGCTTATGAACACAATTGAGCCCAACACTTCTGTTGCTAAGCAAGACAGTTGTTAAGTGAGTTTTTGCCCCTTTTTGCGACCTTTCTTGCCACAGTTGTTAAGTTGGTAACACGGTTGTTAAGTGAATCTGGCTTCCCCATTGACTTTGCTTGTCAGAAGGTCACAAAAGGGGATAGCAATAGCAATAGCACTTTACTTATATACCGCTTCATAGTGCTTTACAGCCCTCTCTAAGCGGTTTACAGAGTTCAGCATATTGCCCCCAACAATCTGGGTCCTCATTTTACCCACCTCAGAAGGATGGAAGGCTGAGTCAACCTTGAGCCTGGTGAGATTTGAACAGCTGAACTGCTGAACTAGCAGTCAGCCTGCAATGGCTGCATTTAACCACTGCACCACTTCAGCTCCTACACCTGGACCCCAGGACACTGCAACCGTCATAAATATGAACCAGTTGCCAAGCATCTGAATTTTGATCACATGACCATGGGGATGCCGCAATGGTCGTAAGTGTGAAAAATGGTCTAATGTCCCTTTTTTTTTCAGGGCCGTTGTAACTTCGAACAATCACTAAATGAATGGTTGTAAGTGACGAACTATCTGTAATGTGAGGACCGTTTGCAGCCTTTCCTGTGGGTTTCTCATAAGCAAAATTAATGGGGGAAGATTTGCTTAACGACTGCAGTGATTCGCTTAACGACTGTGACAAAAAAAACCTTGTAGTATCAGGCAAGATTCACTTAACAACTCTGCTGCTTAGCAATAGAATTTCTGGTCGCAGTTGTGAGCTGAGGACCATTTATATTGACTTATTATTGAAGCTTGTTTGCCATAACAATTATTTTTCTATTGATGTAAACCGCCCTGAGTCCTTCGGGAGTTGGGCGGCATATAAGAATAACAAAATAAATAAATAAATAAATAAATTAATGTAAACCGCTCCAAACTTGACTGCAGAAAATACGACTTCAGCAACAGAGTGATCAATGCCTGGAATGCACTACCTGACTCTGTGGTTTCTTTCCCAAACCCCAAAAACTTTAACCTTAGACTGTCTACTGTTGACCTCACCCCATTTCTAAGAGGTCTGTAAGGGGCACCATTGTGCTTACCTTCCCTGTCCTACTGTCCTATTGTCCTCTTTTATCGGTACTTTTTACTTATGTTATGTTTATACAAACAACTACTATCCTGTACATGTTTCACAAATAAATAAATAAATAAAATAAAATAAATGATATAAAAAAGGTAAGGGGAGAATCCGAAATTAAAACAAAACGAACAGGTGAGTTTTATTGATTGCTATTGCAGAGGAAGTGCTGGGCTGTTCTCTTAGAAATCCTCCAGAAATTTCATTCTGTTTTCATATGTTTGCTTCTATCCCTGTTTAAGCTGCTTGAGGCAAAGGAGCAAACTACGACTCCCAGAGGCCTCTGCTTCCGGAAGCTGGTTGTCATGGAGACGGAGATCAACAGATCTTGCAGGAAAGAGGAGAGACTTGGAGGTCAGTAGGAGGGAAGAGTGACCCATCCTTCGTGTGAATTTAGAAAAGGGACAAGCTCGTTTAAGGTCAAAGAAACAAGGAGGAACGAAGGGCAAAACTGCTAGTGCAATTCACATGCCTTTAACCATCATTGCTTTGTTAGATGCAGGCATGGAAGCCTTGACATACTTTTAACTTTTCCAAAGTTTAGAAGCTTGGGGGAAAAAAACACGTGCTAGAAATATTGCAATCTTCTCTTTGCACTAATTTATTTTTAAGGGGATGCTTTTTGCTACTTGCTGTGTCTTAAGCCCAGACTTCTGTTTTGCTTTGAAAATAACCATAATTTTATCCTGGTCGTATTTTTTTTCTCTCTCTCTGCCATTTAGCTTAGAGTCTGTTCTATTTGTTAGCCAAAAACGCTGGAAAGCTGGAAGAAAACGGTGCATTTCAGTTGCTAGAAACCTTCATTTCTCAACAAAAAGAACAGAAAACAAACAAACTGAAAAAAATGGGAAGTGGAAATTATAGTTATCGAGCTGAAAATGCCAGAGATCTCAGAAGTTTTAAATCTCTGAAAGGAGAAATTTAAAAAAAAAACACATTTCCTCCCCCCCCCCCCCCTTTAGCTTGTCATATTATTTCCTTAGCAGGGCTTAATTGAGAAACATAACCACAGTGGTGATTACGGATATCTAATCTTAAAATAATCTTCCGGAATAACGGTCTGTATTTTCTACACAAATAATGTTAAATCAAGGATGTGCTTGAAGGCTAGTCTCTTTCTTTCTATCTTCTCAGATGGAAACGGACAAAATCAGGAGGGAGGGAGGGAGGATTGGGAGGAACAGTTTGACCTGTTGTAAAGTTGCCAGCCCTTTTTATATATATATATTTCTGCTTTGCTGTTTACAAACCTCCTTGGAATTTCTTGTTTAAGAAGGACACGGCGGAAGGCGGGGGATGCGTGGAGACAGAGATAAGGCAAACACATCCATGGTTATTCATCTTGATTTGTACTTAGGAAAAAACAATTCGCTTCAAGGTTTGTCCACAACCATTATTGAGAGGTGGTGGAGCATTTCCTTCCATGAATGGTTATCTGAGGTTTTTGGATAGTCAACTTTCATCCCATAGAGCAGTGATGGCAAACCTTTTTTTCCTCGGGTGCCCACACACATAATTCAAAGCCCCCCACTTGCCCCACCCCCCTGCGCATGTGTGCACGACCCCCCCACTCCCCCATTTCCCGACTTCCAGTGGGCCCGGTAGGCCCATTTTTCGCCCTCCCCAGTCTCCAGAGGCTTTCTTGGAGATTGGGGAGTGCAAAAACGCTCCCCCCCCCGCCACCCCGGAGGCCCTCCGGAGGCCGAAATCACCCTCTCAGAGCCTCTGCGCAAGCCAAAAATCAGCTGGCGGGCACGCACATGCGCGCTGGAGCTGAACTAGGGCAACGGCTCGCGTGCCAGCAGATATGGCTCCGCGTGCCACCTGTGGCACCCGTGCCATAGGTTCGCCATCACTGCCATAGAGCTAAATTCCTGAAAGATGTTCATTCACACAACATGTGAACAAGCAGGTTATGTTGACACCAGGGTTGCAGGTTGTCCTCAAGTTACCACCACAACTGAGCACAAAATTTCTGTTGCTAAGTGAGACAGTTGTTGAGTGAATTTTACCCCATTTTACGACCTTACTTGCCACAGTTGTTAAGTGAATCCCTGCAGTTAGTAACACAGTTGTTAAATGAATCTGATTTCCCCATTGACTTTGCTTGTCAGAAGGTCGCAAAGGGGGATCCCATGACCCCAGGACACTGCAACCGTCATAAATATGAGTCAATTGCCAAGCATCCGAATTTTGATCACGTGACCCCGGGGCTGCTACAGTGGTTTTAAGTGTGAAAAGTGATCATAAGTCACTTTTTTTAGTGCTGTTGTAAATTCGAACGGTCACTAAATGAACAGTTGTAAGTTGAGGACCATCTCTATACCTATTTTCTATAGATTTTTTTATTATTCATCCCATTTGATCCTAAAAGGCTTAGGAGTCACGTACCACCATCCTACGTCCCTTTCTTTCCAGAACTGGTTGAGTGGAATGCATCAAAATAATTTCAAACAACTCATCTGTGAGATAAGACTATTAAAGATTTAGCAGTAAATCCCACAATTTGAGAAACAAATTTCTCAAATATTGTCTGCTGTCTTGGAAACCTGGTTCCAAAAATAAATGGGCCTTTAAAGATCATGCTGATCACATAGATCAGGGGTGGGGAACCTTGGCCCTTTTAGGAAATAGAATAGAATAGAATAGAGCTGGGAGCAGAGGTGGGTTCCTGCCTCTGATTGCCGGTGCGGTTAATAGCTGTTGTTCGGCGCAGAGCCGAAGACGCTGCTGCCGTTCGCAGAGCGGGAGCTTTCCCCGGGCGCTTTCCCCGCCAATTGCATTCTTTTGCCCTCTGCGCATGCGGAACGCTTTGCGCATGCGCAGAGGGCAAAAGAACGCAATTGGCGGCATCCATGCGGGCGGGGAAAGCGGCCGGGGAAAGCTCCCGCTCCGCGAACGGCAGCAGCATCTTCGGCTCTGCGCCGAACAACAGCTATTAACCGCACCGGCAGGATCCCACCTCTGGCTGGGAGGGACCTTGGAGGTCTTCTAGTCCAGCCCTCTGTTCAAGTAAGGGAACCTATACCATTTCAGACAAGTGGCTGTCCAGTCTCTTCTTACGAAGTAAAATAATGTTTGCCTCTCAAACCCTCTTTCATGGGGCCGAAGAAGAGGGTTTGAGAGGCAAACATTATTCCAGTGACGAGGAAGTGAAAACTGCAGTGAAGAAATGGCTCAAAGAACAGTCAACAGAATTTTACGAGGCAGGGATACATGCTCTCATTCGAAGGTGGAACATTGCTATTGAGAGAAACGGTGACTATGTTGAGAAGTAGGGATGTGATCCACAGAGGACCAGCTTCATTTAATGTATGCTACATGTTCCTGTGTTGGTAATTATACCTGTCCTAAAGAAAATGGAATTACTTTATGACTCACCCTCGTACCATGCTGGCTCAGGAATTCTGGGAGTTGAAGTCCACAAGTCATAACAGGGCCATTATTCCCCACCCCTGCCATAGATGAACAATATATCCAGAGAGTGAGGGACATCTTTTGTCCTGTAGGTATGATTTTGCTTTCTATGACTTTGTCACCCAGGTTTTTTCAGACAACCTGTGCTGTTATGAGCAGCAAGATGGAGGGCAGTGAGGAAAAATCTGGATCTCCCCAAACGGGAGGTGAGAAAGACTTGCAAAGCCCTTCAAAGCTCATGGATGAAGTCCAAGACCTGGAGAACCAGCTGTCACGGATCAAGGTCCATGTTCCTAAAGGTGTATGGTAAGCAATATCTAACTTTGGAGGCAGAGGTAGGTTCCTACCGGTTCTAACCGGTTCTATAGAACCGTTAGTAAACCGGTGATGATGTCATGGAGCCGTTTCTGTCGGTGCTGGTCTGTGGCCACCGCCATCTTGGTTTTGGCTTCTGTGCATGCGCAGAAGCTCAGTTTTCGGCACAGCGCATGTGCGCGCCCGCACGGTGTGGGCACGCGGTGCGCAATACGTGCGTAGCCACACAGCGCAGGAGGAAGTGAACCGGCAGCGAGGTAAGTTAGAACCCATCCCTGTTTGGAGGTATGAAAGTTACTGGTAATTACTATATTGAACCACTTTCTGGGTTCTCACAATAGCTTGTACTCTAGGCCTACTAAATGGCATGAAATTTTACAATGTGAAATTGATTAGCCCATTGTGAAAATGCACATTGAAATTGATTAGCACAGTATGAAAAATCTATGTTGGAATGTATTAAACCAGGTTAAAATTGACACTGAAATTTATAACATATTGTGAAAATCTACATTAAAATGTATTAGCATGTTGTAAAAATCCATGTGGTAGCATGGTGGGAAAATCCATGATGAAATTTATTATCCCATTGTGAAAATCCACATTGAAATTAGCACAGTATGAAAATCTATGTTCAAATGTATTAAACCAAATTAAAATCGACAGTGAAATTTATAATATATTGTAAAAATCTACACTGAAATGTATTAGCATGTTGGGAAAATCCATGTTATAGTATGCTGGAAAATCCACGATGAAATTTATTAGTTGTGAAAAATCAAAATTTAAATTTATTAACACATTGAAAATATGCTAAATGGTTGATCTTGGTTAACCATCTTGTATAAACACGGATCTCTATTCAAATTAAAGAGGGGTGCAGTTACCTCCTGTCTCACTCACCTTTTTAAAACTATCTCAATTAATTAACTACAGGTAGTCCTTGACTTACAACCATAACTTAGCCCAACATTTCTGTTGCCAAGCAAAACATTTGTTAAGTGAATTAGCCCCATTTTACGACTTTTTTGCAACAGTTGTTAAGTTATTCACTGCACTAAGTTAATAACACAGTTGTTAAGTGAATCTGGTTTCCCCATTGACTTTGCTTATAAGAAGGTCGCAAAAGGGGATCACATGACCCCGGGACACTGCAACTGTCATAACTATGAACCAGTTGCCAAGCGTCTGAATTTTGATCACGTAGCGATGGAGATGCTGTAATGGTCGTAAGTGTGAAAAATGGTAATAAGTTGTTGTTTTTAGTGCTGTTGTAACTTTGAACTGTCACCAAGTGAATTGTAAGTCAAGGACCATCTGTAGTTAGCCATATTTTAGTCTTGTTTACTGGCCAAAAAACCAGTCCAGGAGTTAGTTTATGGTGTGATGTGCCCGTTGTCTCAGGAATTTTAGCCATCAGATAATGTATTATGAAAATTAGCTCCGGTTACAATATTTTCTCTAGGATCAAATCCTTTGTCTCTTTTTGGCTTTGCACACAACATAGCAATAAATATCAACTCCCCGGACATTTAATTTTGAGTTCAGAACTTGCTCATAGATATGACATGGCTGGGCAAAATGCTGTACTGCAGACAAGAATGAAACCATGTCCATGCAAATTTCTATTTAATGCAGTACCCAGAAGTCAACGTTATTACAGCGGTACCTTGGTACTCAACTGTTTTGAAACTCATCGAATTTGGTACATAGCACATTTTGACACAAAATTTTTGTCCCAGTACTTATCATTTGTTTGGTACTCAACGCACAAGCTAGAACTTGTCGGTGTAGGCTGCCTTGTGACTCACTAACTATTTATTTATTTATTTATTTATTTATTTATTTATTTATTTATTTATTTATTTATTTATTTATTTATTTATTTATTTATTTATTTATTTATTTATTTATTTATTTATTTATTTATTCATTCATTCATTCATTCATTCATTCATTCATTCATTTCTTCCATTTCTATGCCGCCCAACTCCCTAGGGAGACTGGGCGGCTTTTTTTCCTTTTTGGGAAAAAATTGTTTGGTATTCATCGTTTGTGGCACTCCTCGTGCCTCATAGAACCAATTAACAATGAGTACGAGGTACCACTCTAAATACCCAGTTTTGTGGACTGATCTTGTAACTAAAATTACTTATATATTTAGTTCTTTGTCACCTAAAGCTCCCCATGGCATAAAAACATCGTCGGAGACATTTTTTTCCTGCCAAATCTTCATGAGATTTCTTTCATCGCCAACCCATCCACAAATCCACACATCCACACATCCACAAAGAGCCGAGGTGGCGCAGCGGTTAGAGGCAGTACTGCAGGCCACTTTAGCTGACTGTGATCCGCAGGTCAGCGGTTCAAATCTCACCGGCTCAGGGTTGACTCAGCCTTCCATCCTTCCGAGGTAGGTAAAATGAGGACCCAGATTGTTGGAGGCAATATAAATATACATTGCTTACTGGTGTAAACCGCTTAGAGAGTGCTTGCACTGTGAGGCGGTATATAAATCTCACAAAAATAAATAAATAAATAAATAAATAAATAAATAAATAAATAAATAAATAAATAAATAAATAAATAAATAAATAAATAAATAAATAAATAAATAAATAAACAAACAAATGAACAAATGAACGAACGAACGAACGAACGAATAAATGAACGAATAAACAAACAAACAAACAAACAAATAAATAAATAAATAAATAAATAAATAAATAAATAACTAAATAATAAATAAATAAATAAATAAATAAATAAATAAATAAATAAATAAATAAATAAATAACATTTTCTGACTTATTCTAACACATCTGAGGCCAGCATCAAAGTAGATATGAGTTTCAATTTTACCAAATTTGGAGCAGCATAGACAAACGATGCATCTCTCCATTCTTCTCAAAATTAGGAATTTAAACTTGCACATGGATTCATCAGTCTTGCTCATATGCCCTGAACCATGGCAGAAGTATGGCCCGGTAATATCTTGTTTCTCCCACAAATGAGAGAGCCTGGGAATTGTGCTAAATTGCTTTTCCCTTTCTTCTGACCTCATTCCTGGCAGACTCAAGGTGTGTGAAATCTCTCAAGTGTTATCACCGTTTATTTTGGAAGTCAGGGCTACATGGGAACAGAAGCAAATGAGGCAGGAGAGCGATGGGCCAAGCGGAAGCCTATCTTGTGCCAGCTGTTTTCTGCTGACTCAAGGATGGGTGAAGGTTGTTTTAATGTGATAGCAGGGAAAAGCCCTTAGCTGAAGTCCTTTGTTCTTATGCTGTAAGGAACTTTTTAAAAAACTGTTTTCAACTTCAGTGGAATTGCACCGTGATGGAACAGCACATTAACACAGCACCTTGAACTGTAGATGTTCAGAGAGAGTTCTGTTTCTGGCTTAAATAAAATTAAAAAAAGATGTCACTTTTAGTCTCCTATCAGGAAGTTATTCCCTGAAATCTCAGCAAATTGCTAGGTATCAGTACAGATAATCCTCGACTTTCGACCACAATTGACCCCAAAACATATGTTGTTAAATGAGACATTTGTGAAGTGCGTCTTGCTCCATTTTATGACCTTTCTAGTCACAGTGTCAGGGTTCCAAAAAACACCCCCAACGAAATAAAACTCCAAGGCTAGAAGTTCCTCAAAGTTCCAATTTATTAGAGATGTTTATTGGCACAGCTGAGAAAACTCGAATCTGAAGCGTCCAGGTTTTGTATTTAATTTGTATTTGTTTACTTGTCAAGCATATATGATTATAAGCAAAGTATAAACAGTAAAACATGATTGAATATATATGTAATAGTGCAAGCATGAATAAGAGTAAAAGAGGTATGAATATATGGACCACATCCTACCACATACCTCCCTACGACCGGTTAGGTCCCACAGAGAGGGCCTCCTCCGGGTCCCATCGGCCAAACAATGTCAGTTGGCAGGGCCACGGGGGAGGGCCTTCTCTGTGGGAGCCCCATCCCTCTGGAACCAACTCCCACCAGAGATCCGGACTGTCCCCACTCTACTGGCCTTCCGTAAAGCCGTGAAAACATGGCTCTTCCGACAGGCGGGGTGAACAAGGAGATCAGATTCCCCCATGAATGTTGTTTTTATAATGTTTTAATTATGCTTTTAATTTTTAAACTATGATAATTGTTTTTACTGTACGTTTCTTATCCATGTTGTACGCCGCCCTGAGTCCCACGGGATTGGGCGGCCTATAAGAGCGTTTATTAAATTAAATTAAATTAAATTAAATTAAATTAAATTAGGACAGGAACGGTAGGCACGATTGTGCGCTTATGCACGCCCCTTACCGACCTTTTAGGAATGGGGTGAGGTCGATGGTAGATAATCTGAGGTTGAAGTTTTTGGGGTTTGGGGAAGAAACTACTGAGTCAGGTAAAGTGTTCCACTTTGACAACTCTGTTGTTGAAGTCGAATTTTTTGCAATCAAGTTTGGAGCAGTTTACATTAAGTTTGTATCTATTGTGAGCTCGAGTATTATTGCAGTTGAAGCTGAAGTAGTCGTTAACAGGTAGGACATTGTGGCAGATAATTTTTTGAGCTACACTTAGGTCAGATTGAAGGTGGCGTAGTTCTAAATTTTGAAGTCCCAAAATTTCAAGTCTGGTTTCATAAGGTATTCTGTTGTGAACAGAGGAATGCAATACTCTTCTTGTGAAGAATCTCTGGACATTCTCAATTGTGTTAATGTCTGATATGTAGTGTGGGATCCAGACAGATGAGCTGTATTCACAACCTTGCCCCACACCCACAAGTTCATCGCATGGTCCAATCCAATCTTCACATTCAACTGGAGACAATCCCCAGTCAGTCCCATCCAGGTGCAGACAAGTGTCCTTGACTCCCAGAGTAAAGAATGTTGCTATGGCTAATCTTCCACCGCTCCAATCAAAGCCCCCTCCCACTTTCCCTGGCTAAAATATGTGGCAGTTAGGAAGCTGAAAGAGAAAAGATGGCTTCCAAAACTGACACACAGTTGATAAGTGAATCGTTGCAGTTGTTAAGTGAGTAGCACGGTTGTTAAGTGAATCTGGCTCCCCCATGGACTTTGCTTGTCAGAAGGCCACAAAAGGGGATCACATGACCCCGGGATTGTTAAGGTGAGAATAAATCTCATAGAGGCGATGTGGATCTTTTCTTGGAATTCAGACATTCAGAAATAAAGCCGAGATTAAAAATCTAATAGAAAATATTTATTTCGGTACAAAAACAATAAATCATGAATAGTTACATCCTTGCTAATAATCGTGACCGTTCCGGTCAGAATCAAAGGCAGAAGAGAATAATGGAGTATCAGGAATGCACACATGCGCAGAAGATCACATCACGTGTCCTGCTTGTATTAAAATGTACCATAATATTAGGATAGGGGTGCATCACATACAACTCGCAATATTCACACCGTGACAGGGATGTTGCAACCGTCATAAATATGAGTCAGTTGCCAAGCATCCGAATTTTGATCATGTGACTAGGGATGCAGCAATGGTCGTAAGTGTGAAAAACGGTCATACGTTGCTTTTTTCCAATGCCGTTGTAACTTTGAATGGTCACTAAATGAACTATTGTAAGTGGAGAACTACCTGTATTTCCTTCTTTCTTTTTCTTTCCTGCATATAGTGAATTTGATTGGAGCAAGATTGACACCGCCCACTTACCGGAGTCCTACAAAACCAACACACCCAAGGAGCAGTTGCTTCTGGAAGTGGCTGATAATTTTCATCGGCAATACACACACCTTTGCCCGGACCGTGTACCCCTCTTCCTTCACCCAATCAACGAATGTAGCATGGAAGTAAGTCAGGCAAAGAACTCTAGAAAGGAACTTTCAGGTTGCTCCAAGAATCTATAAAGCCTTAGTAAGACCACATCTAGAGTACTGCATCCAGTTTTGGTCACCACACTATAAAAAAGAGGTTGAGACTCTAGAAAGAGTGCAGAAAAGAGCAACCAGGATGATTAGGGGACTGGAGGCGAAAACATACGATGAACGGTTGCAGGAACTGGGCATGGCTAGTCTAGTGAATTGAATTGAATTTATTTATTGATTAGCCCTTGGGGGCTAGTCTAGTGAAGAGAAGGACCAGGGGAGGCATGATAGCAGTCTTCCAATATTTGAGGGGCTGCTACAGAGAGGAGGGGGTCAAGCTGTTTTCCAAAGCACCTGAAGGCCAGACAAGGAACTGTGGATGGAAACATTAAGGAGAGATTCAACCTGGAAATAAGGAGGAATTTTCTGACAGTGAGAACCATCAACCCATGGAACAGAAGTTGCCTTCGGAAGTTGTGGGAGCTTCATCACTGGAGGCCTTCAAGAAGAGACAGGATTGCCATCTGTCAGAAATGGGGTAGGGTCTCCTATTTGGGTGGGGGGTTGGACTAGATGATCTACAAGGTCTCTTCCAACTCTGTTAATCTGTTAAATATGGAAACTGCAGTTTGATGATCAGGCTGAGAATGGTCTGCTAGGAATGGTTATAATGGAATAACACAGACCCTATACCAGTGATGGCAAACCTTTTTTTCCTCGGGTGCCGAAATGCATGCGCGCTCTCTATTGCACATGCGCGAGTGCCCACACCCATAATTCAATCCCCGGGGAGGGCGAAAACGGGCTCCCCTGCCCCCCGGAGGCCTTCTGGAGGCCGGAAATGGCCCATTTCCTAACTGCTGGTGGACCTGGTAGGCTCATTGTTTGCCTTCCCCAGGCTCCAGAGGCTTCCCTGGAGCTTGGGGAGGGCGAAAATGGCCTCCCCCACCCCTGGAGGCCCTCCAGAAGCCAAAAACTCCCTCTCAGAGCCTCTGTGCGAGCCAAAAATCAGCTGCCAGTGTGCACATGCACACTGGAGCTGAGCTAGGGCAACGGCTCGCGTGCCAGCAGATATGGCTCCGCGTGCCACCTGTGGCACGCGTGCCATAGGTTCACCATCACTGCCCTATACCATTCTGGACAAATAGTTGTCCAATCTCTTCTTAAAAACCTCCAGTGATGGAGCAGCCACAACTTCTGAACTTCTAATCCAGTAAATAATTTTTCTCACTGTTAGGAAATTTCTCCTTAGTTCCAGGTTGGGTCTCTCCTTGATGTCTGTGGAGAATCCCCACCATCCAGGTTATCGTTGCCTCAAAGGTGTTCTTTTCTGTCTTCAAAAGGCAACTGGGCTGTTTTTTCCTTCTGAGAAAGAAGAAGGAAACCTTTTGCTTCTCATCCAAGAAGCTTCATGGGTTATGATAGTGGGGGGATGGAAGGAGAGGTTCTGATAGGATGGGGGGTGTATGTGTGGGGTGGGAGAAATGCAGCGGTCAGTTGCTCCCGGTTCGGCCCGGTTCAGCAAACCGGTAGCAGCGGCAGCGGGAGGCTCTGCCCACCTGCCCGGGACGCTTCTGCACATGCATAGAAGAGTTGCACGCGCGAGCAAACCGGTAAGCAACGGGATTTAGAACCCACTACTGGAAAAATGGAAGGATTGTATTTCTTTGAGAGCTCTTGAAGTCACTTGGGGATTTATCTGTGCCCTTAGGGTCACCTGAATCAGGGTCCAATTGCTTGAGGAATCTTCTTCGAACTGCTTCTTCTTCTAACTTCTTCAGCACCTATTATTCCAACCCCCCTGCTATCAGAACTGATGAAGCTTCTTGGATGAGAAGCAAAATGTTTTCTTCTTAATTAGAATAGAATAGAATAGAATAGAATAGAATAGAATAGAATAGAATAGAATAGAATAGAATAGAATAGAATAGAATAGAATAGAATAGAATATGGAATGGAATGGAATGGATGGAATGGAGTGGAGTGGAGTGGAGTGGAATAGAAATAATAGAAATAGAAATAGAAATGGAAATGGAAATGGAAATGGAAATGGAAATAGAATAGAAAGAACGGAACAGAACAGAATAATAGAATATAATGGAATGGAATGGAATGGAATGGAATGGAATGGAACAACAGAACAGAACAGAACAGAACAGAACAGAACAGAACAGAACAGAACAGAACAGAATAGAATAGAATAGAATAGAATAGAATAGAATAGAATAGTTGGAAGAGACCTTGGAGGTCTTCTAGTCCAACCCCCTGCTCAGGCAGGAAACCCTATACAATTTCCGGCAAATGGTTGTCTAATCTCTTCTTTAAAACTTCCAGTGTTTCTTCTTCCTGAAGAGAAAACTGTCCAGTTGCCTTTTGAAGAAAGAAGAAGCACATTTGAGTTTCTCCTTGATGTTTCCATCTGTTATTTCTTGCCTTGCCTTCAGGTGCTTTGGAGAATAAGTTGACTCCCTCTTCTCTGTGGCAGCCCCTCAAATATTGGAAGACTGCTATCATGTCACCCTAGTGCAGTGCTTCTCAATTATTTTCTGTTACGCCCCCCCCTAGGAAGAAGTAAACATTTCGCACGCCCCCAACTCTCCGCTGGGATGATTGTTTGCAATATTTGGCACGTTTTCGCTGAAAAAACTCAAGCGGCTTATCAGTGTGATTGGGGTGTAATGTGTTTAAGTGACGCCTTAATTAATTGGCTTCATGCTGTCCGCTGCCAACATTTTTAGACACAGTAAACATACCGGTCTTTCCTCGTCTCCCACCGTAGTCACAGTGAAGCCAAGCGCTATATATGCTTCATCACATTTCCTCGTCTTAGCTTTCAGGAGACTTACGTTTGTCTCATTATCTCCATATCTCTCCTCCTTTCTTTTCATCCCTGTTAAATATTTTTCCATGGTGTTTGTTATCTGCACTTCATATCTCCTGATCTGTGCTGTGTGCTATTGTTCGGTGCAAAAAACCCCTACTCCCTGCGGCAAAAAAAAGCCTGTTCCCCGAGGTCATGCGCCCCCCCCCAGCATCGCTCCGTGCCTCCCCAGGGGGGCCCGCCCCACTATTTGAGAAGCACTGCCCTAGTGTTACACTTGTGTGAAATCTCAGAGTAATTCCCAAGGAGAAGAAATGATTATTCAACTGGTCGATGATGGCCGATTTCCCCCCTTGACCAAAGCACAAACAGCGTCTTTCTTTTCTGTCCATAATTTGTCCTTATCACTCATTTTCTTAGAGACCAATTAGTGGTGTCACCAGAATTATATTTGAGAAGTATGGGAGGCACACCCATTTTGAGGGGAACCACTATTCGGTACCCACAATTTAGCTATTTTCAAAGCTGTTACTTCCCCATCTCTCTGTGGCACCCATTTTTTTTTTTTTTTTTTTTTTGCTGCTCGATCAGCTTTTAACAAAATAGAGGAGAACAAACTTTTACGGCCAGCTTGTTAAAAATGCAGAGGATTTTTAATGAAGCAAATCCAAGAAGTGAATTTCCAGGAATTCTCTAAGGTGGTTTTCCCAGGAAATTGCAGGGGGGGGGGGGGGGAGAATAGTGTGTTTATAATAAATACCACAATCTTTCACTGCTTGTCCTCCACATCCTAATTTGTAAAGTTCTCTTCCGATGCTGTTTTTTTTTTAAGTGGAATGTTGTTGAATCTTTCAAAGGACAACTTTTATATTTGCTTATCTGTCGGCAAAGCGGGTGACCTCCCAGCTGCAAAATTATAATGGTGTAAAAGTTGCCCGCAATCAGGATAAGCAAAAAATCTGTACATTCCTTCCTGGGATGAACTTCTGCATGTCATTTGCAAAATCTGCTCATCCTTTTGCATGGAGCGAGCAAAGAGCAAACAGCAGCTGGCAAACCTATTTTTAAAAATATAACTTTTACATGTCCTGAGTTGTTGTTTTTTTTAAAAAAAATAAGCTCAATTATTTTGCAGAGTATCTAGAATGTTATACTGACCTACAAAAACAGGAGATTTTCCCTGAACTTGCTTATCTAGAAACTCACAGGAAATTAACAAGTTGAAACAGACTTTTAAACACCATTTTTTTTAAAAAATGACAGAGCCTGTGACCAGATTGTGAGATGATAATGCTTAATACAACCCATTTTGAAAAACCAAAGATTAAAAAAAAACCATCAATTTTACCAAACCTTTTTTTTTTCAGGGTTTGGTTGATATTTTGGAAGCATTTATTTATTTTAGCCATGAAGAGCCATAGGCTTTGTGTCACATCTAAGAATATTTTGTTTATATGTTTGATGCATAATATGGAAATGCTAGAGCTTTTACAACATTTTTAAAAAATGTTCTTTAGTACACCTTTATTATTTTTATAAATAACTCGAAACACACACAATGCTCCTTCCTCCTATTTTCCCCACAATCACAATCCTGTGAGGTGGGTTGGGCTGAGGGTCTTGGCTCAAAGTCACTCAACTGGATTTTGTGCCTAATAGCAATAGCAATAGCACCTAGACTTATATACCGCTTCACAGTGCTTTACAGCCCTCTCTAAGCAGTTTACACAGTCAGCCTCTTGCCCCCAACTATCTGGGTCCTCATTTTACCCACCTTGGAAGGATGGAAGGCTGACTCAGCCTTGAGTCTGTCAGGATCAAACTGCTGGCAGTTGGCAGAGTTAGCCTGCAATACTGTATTCTAAACCCTGCATCACCAAGGAAAGGAAAGGAAAGGAAAGGAAAGGAAAGGAAAGGAAAGGAAAGGAAAGGAAAGGAAAGGAGGAAGGAAGGAAGGAAGGAAGGAAGGAAGGAAGGAAGGAAGGAAGGAAGGAAGGAAGGAAGGAAGGAAGGAAGGAAGGAAGGGCAATATCAATAGCACTTAGACTTTTATAATGCTTCACAGCGCTTTCCAGCCCTCTCTAAGCAGTTTACAGAGTCAGCCTCTTGCCCCCAACAATCTGGGTCCTCATTTTACCCACCTCAGAAGGATGGAAGGCTGAGTCAACTGTGAGCTGGTGAGATTGGAACTGCCGAACTGCTGGCAGTCAGCAGTCAACAGAAGTAGCCTGCAGTACTGCACTCTAACCACTGCACCACCGCGGCTTATGTGGGACTAGTGATTGGTTCATAGTCACCCAGTTGGCTTTCATGTCTAAGAAAGAACTAGAACTCACCATCTCCTGGTGATTGGCTCAAAATCCCCAAGTAAGGCAGGTCTAGAACTCACAATTCCCTGATTTCTAGCCTTCACCTCTAGACCAAATTGGCTTCCTGAGTTCAAATCTCAATTCGATTGACAGGACATTATATTTCTTTTCTTTTTTATAAATTTTTTATTTTTAATATAATAATTCCATCTTCAGTTGAACAGTGTGTTGTCTAGGTACAAATATCTTTGTTGACCAATAATCAAAATTTGCAACATTATTCATTACATTGATATTAATTCTACAATGTTAAAATAGTAATATTCCACATATTAATTCTACAATATTAAAATAGTAATATTCAGCATACTAATCATAATATTTACTTATCTCTTTTAACATATCTTCTTTATTTTGTTTCCCTGTTTCTAACTTCCATTTTTATTATTTAATCATTGATAAAATAGATCCCATATCATATAGTATTCAGTTTGCTGTTTCTCCTTAATTGCCAATGTTAGTATCTTGTCTAGTTCTGTTGGTTCTTTATAAAAACCATATAGTTTGCATCTTTCTTGTATCCAGAATGTATCTGCACTTGTGAATACCGTGTCATATCAATCCCTTGATCGCTCAATTCTTGTTTATTTTTGACATGACATTATATTTCTGATGAGCTTAGAGTCCTGATTGGTTGATTTATATTTTGTTCTTTGTTTGTAAAAGTAACCCAATGCTTTTTTGTTGCAGAAATTTGTAAGCACAACGGTCCGGCCAACTCTGCTCCCTTACTCAGAGTTGTACAACTGGGATAGTGCTGCCCGTTTTGTTTCTGATTATCTCAACATGGAGCCTCTTCCTTCTCCACTAGCACCGGTAAGAAATAGGAGCTGCATGGGTGATCCGAAGGTCCCATTGGAGATCTGATGCAAAGAAGAACTCAAAGCCATGTGGACGTGGTGTTGTTGGAAGGAAAATACATCTGGTTCAGTTCCATGCTGGGAGAAAGATGCTGGAAATCAAATGGAGGCTAGAGGCTGGTTGGAAAGAGGGTAACACAACCACCAGGGTTTGTGGTTCTGGGTCAGCTGACAAAATGGAGTTTAGAGTGGGTGGGTTTTATACAGTACCTTCTGGGTTCCTAGGGGGTCATGTAGGGGTTATGTAGGGGTCATAGCTGACTCTATAGGCCAGTGATGGCGAACCTTTTTTCCCTCGGGTGCCGAAAGCGTGTGTGCGCACGCTATCGCACGCGCGCGAGTGCCCACACCCAAAATTCAATGTCTGGGGAGGGCGAAAACGGCCTCCCCCGCCCCCCGGAAGCCCTCTGGAGGCCAGAAATGGCCCATTTCCCGACTTCCCTGGAACCTGGGGAGGGCGAAAATGCCCTCTCCCGCCCTCCGGAGGCCCTCCGGAAGCCAAAACGCCCTCCTAGAGCCTCCGCATGAGCCGAAAATCAGCTGGCCGGTGTGCACATAAGCTAGGGCAACGGCTCGCGTGCCAGCAGATATGGCTCCGCGTGCCACCTGTGGCACGCGTGCCATAGGTTCGCCATCACTGCTATAGGCAAAAGGGGAAATGTAAGACCTAAGTGTTTATCTGAGCTAATGTTGTCAACCTTTTGTTTGTTGCTCATCTGAGTTTCTGTCTTGACCCAGTCTTTCTGAATGGATTAACAAATCTGCATTTCTAAAAGCTGGCCTCCTCAGTTTCTGCTTGGGGCAGGGAAACTGGGGCTGGTTTCTGCATCTCTTAAGATTTTTCCCCATTTCTCCTTTTGGGGAAATATTTTATCCTTCCTTTTTAAATATTTCCCAAAATGTCAGATAGGAATTTTCCTATGAAGAGGCGATTTAGAATCTTGCTTCCCTGAAGTCATTCGTACTTAGAAAATAAAACCGAGATTCAATTCTAATTAACAAAAATATTTATTTTAGTACAAAAATAACAAAAGAATAAACCCTTAATAAGCTACATCTTCTCAGCTAATGGATTCACGTCTGCCTCGGGCGAGGCATCGAAGAAGAAGGGAGGTAGAAGGAGACAAACTCCTGGAATGCACGCATGCGTAGTAAAACATATCACATGTCTGCTTGATTAGGAAATACAGTAAATCTAGAAAACAGTAGAGATGCACAACTGGCAATTATTCACACCGTGACACAAAATATTTCATTCTTCTGCGGGAGGGGCTTCCCAGAGTGCTAAAGATGGCCTAAGGCAGGCTTACTCTTACTCTTCCCCTTAGTGTATCCTAATTGTTAGATTGTGGGCAAGGATCAGTTAGAGGTCAGTCAGAACACAGCACTAATGGTTCAAGGCCATTCACACATACTATCATTGGTACTATATTTATATACGTCATAAGGGGTGTGCATAAGAGCACCATCGTGCCTACCGTCCCTGTCCTTCTGTCCTATTGTCCAAATTTACCTATACCTACTTTGCTTTTGTTTATGTTTATATCATACCTGTTATCTTGTACACGTGTTGACAAATAAATACATAAATAAAAATAAATAAAAAAATAAAAAAAATAAGATCTAAAAGGTTAAGGACATTGTCTTGGAGAAGGTCCATCTATGTGGTCACTACAAGTTGACACCCAATTCATATCTCAAAGGTGCTTTTTCAAGAGGCAACTAGACTTTCTTGGTTTTTCCTTTACTTCTCATCCAAGAAGCTTCTTCAGTTTCTTGGATGAGAAGCGAAAGGTCTTCAAAGAAAAACCAAGGAAGTCCAGTTGCCTCTTGAAAAAGCACCTTTGGGACAACCATGACCTGGATGGCTGAGAATCTCCATTGATACTGAATTCACAGCATATAGAGCTGTGGTAGTGCAGTGTTTAGAACGTAGGACTGCAGGTTACTTCTGCTGACTGCCGGCTGCCAGCAATTTGGCAGTTTAAATCTTACTAGGCTCATGGTTGACTCAGCCTTCCATCCTTCTGAGATCAATAAAATGAGGACCTAGATTGTTGGGGGCAAATGCTGACTCTGTAAACCGCTTAGAGAAGGCTGTAAAAGCACTATGAAGCGGTATAGAAGCCTAAGGGCTATTGCTATTTTTCTTCCTTCCTTCCTTCCTTCCTTCCTTCCTTCCTTCCTTCCTTCCTTCCTTCCTTCCTTCCTTCCTTCCTTCCTTCCTTCCTTCCTTCCTTCCTTCCTTCGCACAATGATTAGAATGCAGTATTGCAGGCTAACTCTACCCACTGCCAATAGTTTGAATCTCACCAGGCTCAAGGTTGACTCAGCCTTCCATCCTTCCGAGGTGGGTAAAATGAGGAGCCAGATTGTTGGGGCCAAGAGGCTGACTCTGTAAACCGCATAGAGAGGGCTGTAAAGCACTGTGAAGCGGTATATAAGTCTAAGTCCTATTGCTATATAATCAATTGGTCAATCAGTTACATTTATTAACTGATATATTGTAGGATAGAGTTATAAAACATTCACAGTGAAATCAATAGTAATCAATAATAAAAATCGACAATGCAGAGAAGTAAAATGTTGCAGTAAAATGTTTAAAAATCACAGCAGGTCAAAGGATGTGTGTCTTCTCTCTCCAGCCCTGCTACTTATGTTCACCAACAACCATCTTGAGGTACCAGAGAGGAAACTGCTTTGATTTTAGCGTGCTTTTATGCTCTCTGCTAATTGGGGCAGGCTATGATGCCTACTGTGTGAACGGCTATGCCACCAAGGACATCTGCATGATGGATGAGTCCAAGGAAGAGTGCCCACTCTTACAGAAGCCGGAAGAGGTGAGAACGGGACTTGAGGGGGATCCAGGGGCAGTTTGGCCTACTGGTTAATGCACCAAGCTAGAAACCAGGAGTTGGTAAGTTCTAGTCCTGCATTAGGCACGAATGCAAGCTGGGTGACTTTGGGCCGATCACCAGGAGACAGTGAGTTCTAGTCCCACTTTAGACATGAAAGGCTGCTGGGTGACTTTGGGCCGATCACCAGTGAGTTCTAGTCCCACTTTAGACGTGAAAGCTGGTTGGGTGACTTCGGGCTGATCACCAGGAGACAGTGAGTTCTAGTCCCACTTTAGACATGAAAGGCTGCTGGGTGACTTTGGGCCGATCACCAGGAGACAGTGAGTTCTAGTCCCACTTTAGACATGAAAGGCTGCTGGGTGACTTTGGGCCGATCACCAGGAGACAGTGAGTTCTAGTCCCACTTTAGACATGAAAGGCTGCTGGGTGACTTTGGGCCGATCACCAGTGAGTTCTAGTCCCACTTTAGACGTGAAAGCTGGTTGGGTGACTTCGGGCCGATCACCAGGAGACAGTGAGTTCTAGTCCCACTTTAGACATGAAAGGCTGCTGGGTGACTTTGGGCCGATCACCAGGAGACAGTGAGTTCTAGTCCCACTTTAGACATGAAAGGCTGCTGGGTGACTTTGGGCCGAACACCAGGAGACAGTGAGTTCTAGTCCCACTTTAGACGTGAAAGCCGGTTGGGTGACTTTGGGCCGATCACCAGGAGATGGGGAGTTCTAGTCCCACTTTAGACGTGAAAGCCGGCTGGGTGACTTTGGGCCGATCACCAGGAGACGGTGAGTTGTAGTCCCACTTTAGACGTGAAAGCCGGTTGGGTGACTTTGGGCCGATCACCAGGAGACGGTGAGTTGTAGTCCCACTTTAGACGTGAAAGCCGGTTGGGTGACTTTGGGCCGATCACCAGGAGACGGTGAGTTGTAGTCCCACTTTAGACGTGAAAGCCGGCTGGGTGACTTTGGGCCGATCACCAGGAGACGGTGAGTTCTAGTCCCACTTTAGACATGAAAGGCTGCTGGTGACTTTGGGCCGATCACCAGGAGACAGTGAGTTCTAGTCCCACTTTAGACATGAAAGGCTGCTGGGTGACTTTGGGCCGAACACCATGAGACAGTGAGTTCTAGTCCCAGTTTAGGCATGAAAGGCGGCTGGGTGACTTTGGGCCGATCACCAGGAGACAGTGAGTTCTAGTCCATCTTTAGGCATGAAAGCCATCTGGGTGACTTTGGGCCAATCACCAGGAGACGGTGAGTTGTAGTCCCACTTTAGACGTGAAAGCCGGCTGGGTGACTTTGGGCCGATCACCAGGAGACAGTGAGTTCTAGTCCCACTTTAGATGTGAAAGCCGGCTGGGTGACTTTGGGCCGATCACCAGGAGACAGTGATTATCCCCACCTTGCTGGCCTTCCGAAAAGCTATTAAGACATGGCTCTTCCTGCAGGCGGGGTGAATTCAGAGACCATTGAATATCCTAGGTCTCCCCCATGTACGTATGGTTTGCATGTTTTTAAATCTTTTTAAAGTGTTATTAATTTATTAAATATTGTTTTATAGTTGTTCTTTACATGTTGTACGCCACCCTGAGTCCCCAGGGAGTAGGGCGGCATATAAGAACACTAAATTTAAAAAAAATGAAAAAAAATAAAAAAAGCCACTTGCTTAGCAACGGAGATTTTGGGTTCAGCTGCAGTCTTAAATTATGGACTCCCTGAACATTGTCCTTGTTTCGAATCCTGATTTCAACCTTGTGGTTTTAACCCTGCAGCTCACCAAAACTTCCGTCTTTTCCGGGTATTGGTTTGTTGGGAAGGGGTCCTACTAGACTCCACCTATTTTGGGGCTACCATTGATTAATGTGACTCTCCTCTTACAATTATTACTGCCCTCCCCCCGCACACCTTAGTGGTGGGTTCCTACCAGTGCGGTCCACTCTATAGCACCGGTAGCGGCCCGCTGGTGATGTCACAGTACCAGTGCGGTCGGTTGCCAGTGCCTGGGCGCCCCCATTTTTTTAAAAAAAATTTTTTACATTTAAATTTTTTTTTTCTTCTGCGCATGCCCAGAAGCCGAGCTTCCGGCACTACGCATGCACTGCCTTCCTACCCCACAGTGGCAGGGGAGGATGGCTGAGGGAGTGCGTGAGACGCTGAAAGAACGGGCGGCAGGAGCTCTCTCCATTCCCCTCCCTTCAGCAGTCTGAGAAGCCACGAACGCGCGGTGATGATCCCAGGCATTTTCGCACGTTTGAGGCTTCTCGAGCTGCTGAGGGGAGAGGGAACAGGCGGCAGGACCTATCTCAGTTCCCCTCCCTTCAGCAGTCCAAGAAGCCACGCCCACCTGGTCACATGGCCGGCAAGCCACACCCACCGGTCACATGGCTGGCAAGCCACGCCCACAAAATAAGCCACGCCCACAGAGTGGTAGTAAAAAAATTAGGAACCCGCCCCTGGCACACCTGTTTTCAAGACTGGAAGTGCAGCAAAAGTGCAGTGCAATTCAGAAACGGGTTCAACCTTATTTGGAAATCACAGAAAAACCCACAGAATCCCCCCCCCCCGCCCAAAGAACCAAAAAAGAAACAGGAACTCCCAGCCCTGCATGCGAGCTCTGCACACTTCCTTTCTTCAAAAGTTCATTTCCAGCCCCTCCCCACCTCAAAATTGTCCTCACAAGTCAATTTGTGACATTTGCATCCACTGCCTGCAGAGCCTTGAAGAGGTCAGCATCCTTTCGATTTGCAGAGAGTAAAAGAAAGATAATGTCATTTTTCTTTTCAAAGTGTGTATTATGGTTGAATGATATCACTGAGGATAGTTTATAATAATTTTTTATTGTTGTATAATTTAGATAATGCTTTCTATGGTTTTGACACAGTGGTCTTTGATTAATACAACGTGATGCAATTAATTAATATAATCAGTTAATTAAAGGTTATTAACACTTTAATTTTAGATAATATATATCAGTGTTTCTCAACTATGGCAAGTTGACGATGTGTAGACTTCCTGGGACTTAAAGTCCACACATCTTCAATTTGTCAAGTTTGAGAAACAGTGACTTAGACTATTGAGAAAGGAAGGAAGAGAAAGAGAAGGAAAGAAAGAAAGAAAGAAAGAAAGAAAGAAAGAAAGAAAGAAAGAAAGAAAGAAAGAAAGAAAGAAGAGAGAGAGAGAGAAAGAAGGAAAGAAAGAAGGAAAACAAGGGAGAGAGAGAGAGAGAGAGAGAGAGAGAGAGAGAAAGAAAGAAAGAAAGAAAGAAAGAAAGAAAGAAAGAAAGAAAGAAAGAAAGAAAGAAAGAAAGAAAGAAAGAAAGAAAGAAAGAAAGGATGGAAGGAAGGGAGATGGGAAGGAAGGAAGGAGGGAAAGAAAGAAAGAAAGAAAGAAAGAAAGAAAGAAAGAAAGAAAGAAAGAAAGAAAGAAAGAAAGAAAGAAAGAAAGAAAGGAAGGAAGGAAGGAAGGAAGGAAGAGAAGGAAGGTGGGAGGAAGGAAGGGAGATGGAAGGAAGAAAGGAGAGGAAGGAAGGAAGGGAAGGAAGGAAGGAAGGAAGGGAAGGGAAGGAAGGAAGGAAGGAAGGAAGGAAGGAAGGAAGGAAGGAAGGAAGGAAGGAAGGAAGGAAGGAAGGAAGGAATTATTGCTGGAAACCAGCAAAACATTTAGTGAATTGCGGTCACATGACCGCAGAACACCATCATGGATCATGAAGCTGGCCTGCCTAACAAATGGGCACATGCCTGTGGGGGCCAACCATTTACAACAGCTGGGCGTGCTTTATGGGTCGTAAAGCACACCCATTCCCTGGCCGTCGTAACTGTGAAAATGTCTGGTTGTTAAGTGAGGACTACTTGTACAAATGTAGAAAAAAAACGAAACAACTCAGTGACCAAGTCCAAGTCCAAAACTCCTGGCCATAAGCAGACTTTTGTGGTGGGGGTGAATAATTTCCAAAGATTGGATTAAAAGGGGGGATTCTTTCTGGCCCCAGGTCCAAGTCGAAGCGAAGAAGGAGAAGGCGAAGAAATACGCCATCAAGCCCCCGCGTGACCTGCGGAGCAAGTATGAGTTACGCCAGGAAGAAAAGCAACAGGCTAAAGAACAGGCTGCAGAAGACAAGAAGCAGAAGGAGGAGGAAGAGAAGAAAGCCGTACGTAGTTTAGAAGAGACTTGTGGTTCTGGGGTGGCTGACTTGAGTGTTGGGGGAAGGCATCACGAGATCAAGAGACAGGTGACAGTTCAGCCATGGGGAACGCTGGTTAGAAGCGTTGTAGATCCCCCCCCCTTCCCTCCCTCCCTCCCTCCCTCCCTCTCTCCCTCCTTCCCTCCCTCCCTCTCTCTCTCTCCACAATGTAAAAAAAAATGCGGAGACCCTATACCAGTGTTTCCCAACCTTGGCAACTTGAAGATGTCTGGACTTCAATTCCCAGAATTCCCCAGCCAGCGAATGCTGGCTGGGGAATTCTGGGAGTTGAAGTCCAGACATCTTCAAGTTGCCAAGGTTGGGAAACAATGCTCTAGAAAGAGTGCAGAGAAAAGCAACCAAGAGGATTAGGGGACTGGAGGCCAAAACATACAATGAACGGTTGCAGGAACTGGGCATGGCTAGTCTAGTGAAGAGAAGGACCAGGGAAGACATGATACCAGTCTTCCAATATTTGAGGGGCTGCCACAGAGAGGAGGGGGTCAAGCTATTTTCCAAAGCACCTGAAGTCCAGACAAGGAACAATGGATGGAAACTGATCAAGGAGAGATTCAACCTGGAAATGAGGAGGAATTTTCTGACAGTGAGAACAATCAACCGATGGAACAGAAGTTGCCTTCAGAAGTTTTGGGAGCTTCATCACTGGAGGCTTTCAAGAAGAGACTGGACTGCCAACTGTCAGAAATGGTGTTGGGTCTCCTGCTTGGGCGGGGGGTTGGACAAAGAGACCTGGAGGTTAGGGGACTGGAGGCTAAAACACACGATGAACGGTTGCAGGAACTGGGCATGGCTAGTCTAGTGGAGAGAAGGACCAGGGGAGACATGATACCAGTCTTCCAATATTTGAGGGGCTGCCACAGAGAGGAGGGGGTCAAGCTATTTTCCAAAGCACCGGAAAGCCAGACAAGGAATAATGGATGGAAACTGAACAAGGAGAGATTCAACCTAGAAATAAGGAGGAACTTTCTGACAGTGAGAACAATCAACCGATGGAACAGACGTTGCCTTCAAAAGTTTTGGGAGCTTCATCACTGGAGGCTTTCAAGAAGCTAAGGACTTCCGGTAGGCCCGTTGGGCCATTTTTCACCATCCCCAGGGTTCAGGAAAGCCTGCTGAAGCCTGGGGACGGCGAAAAATGGGCCAACGGGCCAACCGGAAGTTGGATTTTGAACTTCCGGTTGGTCTGTTGGGCCGTTTTTTGCCGTCCCCAGGGTTCAGGAGGCTTTCCTGAAGCCTGGGGAGAGCGAAAATGGCTGAAAAGGTGGCTGAAAATCAGCTGGCCAGCGCGCACATGCACGCTGGAGCGGACATAGGGCAATGCCTCGCGTGCCCTCAGATATGGCTCCGCGTGCTACCTGTGGCACACGTGCCATAGGTTCGCCATCACTGGTGTAGGGTCTCCTGCTTGGGCGGGGGGTTGGACTAGATGACCTACAATGTCCTTTCCAACTCCTGTTATTCTGTTCTGTTCTCTCTCTCCGCTGCAGCTGGAGGAGAAGCCAATACCAGACCGTCTTCAGGGTCTCCGTGTCCACGCCTGGGTGCTTGTTCTCTCCGGCAAGCGGGAAGTGCCGGAAAGTTTTTTTATTGACCCTTTTACTGGAAAAAGCTACAGCACTGCTGACAATCACTTCCTGGGTATTGAGAGTCTGTGGAACCATCGAAATTATTGGATCAACATGCAGGATTGCTGGAATGGTTGCAGGGTAAGAGTCTGGTTGGGCCTTCCTACTCGGAGGGGATCTCAAGTTTCTTTTTTAATTACAAGCCATAGATTAGAACGTAGAACACAGAATCCTAAGGCTGGAAGGGACCTTGGAGGTCTTCTAGTCCAGTGGTCTCCTTGGCAACTTTAAGACTTGTGGACTTCAACTCCCAGAATTCCTCAGCCAGCAAAGCTGCCTGAGGAACTCTGGGAGTTGAAGTCCACAAGTCTTAAAGTTGCTAAGGTTGGAGACCCCTGTTCTAGTCCAACTCCCTGCTCAAGGCAGGAGACTGTCCGAAGAATAATTTGGCATTCCAACTTGAGCCGGGGTTGTGCAAGAATAAATAAAAATGACATCCAGACAGCTGTGAGGAAAGGAGAAATATTTATTCCCCAAATCAAAGACGTTTGCTTTGCAGAGAAAATGGGTACAGAGATATTGCTTTATAGTGTAGCTTGTCCTGGTTGTGAAAATGTGTGCGTCGTTGATTCTAGGGCAGTGATGGCCAACCTTTTTTGGTTCACGTGCCAAAAGGGGGGGTGCGCAGGGGGGCATGTGCGTGTGCCTACACCCATAATTCTATGTGCCCCCGCGCATGCACGTGTGACCCCCACCCACTCCCGGAACGCAATGGCACACCCTTTTTTCTCTCTCCCCAGGCTTCAGAGCCTTTCTAGGAGCCTCGGGAGGGCAAAAATGGCCTTCCCCACCCCCCGGAGGCCCTCCGGAAGCCAGAAATAGCCCGTTTCAAGTTGGGAAATGAGCCATTTCTGGCCTCCAGAGGGCCTCCGGGGGGGAAAGGCATTTTTCGCCCTCCCCAGGCTCCTAGAAAGGCTCTGGAGCTTGGGCAGAGCAAAAAATGGGCCTTCCCCACCCCTTCCGAAGGCTGGAAACAGCCTGTTTCCCGACTCCCAGTGGGCCCAGAAGGCCCAAAAATCAGCTGGCCGACATTTGCATGTGCGCCCGACCTGAGCTCGCGTGCCCATCGATATGGCTCCGCATGCCACTTGTGGCATGCGTGCCATAAGTTCGCCATCACGGTTCTAGGGTGACACTTGAGGGGCATGGGTACATGCAGACCCCAGAGAAGGGGTTTGAATAAATCAAGTGATGTGGATCGAGTCTCTTCGTTTGAATTGTGAGCATTATAATTACGTTTACATCGTGTTAATTGAGTTTTGTGTGTTTGTTTGTGTTTGCAATTTAAAATAAGTGTTGAATTAATTCTGATGTTTGTGTAATTTTAAAGGATTTTGGAGGCTGTAAATGAGTAACTTTGTGGAGACCTGAGTCAGTTAACATAAGATTCCCTACAATATTTCTAACACAGTTTATAAAATTTATAAATTCTTCCCACAAGACCCTATAACAGGGATGGCAAACCTATGGCACGCGTGCCACAGGTGGCACGCGGAGCCATATCGGAGGGCACGCGAGGCGTTGCCCTGTCAGCTCCACGGCAAACCAGAAGTTCGGAAAAACGCACTTCCGGTTTGCCGTTGTGATGTTTTTCACATTCCGGAGGGTTCAGGGAAGCTTCCTGAAGCCCCGGAATGCAAAAAACGACGAAACGGGCAAACCAGAAGTTCGGGAAACGAACTTCCGGTTTGCCATTGGGCTGTTTTTAGCACTCCGGAGGGTACGAAACGGAGAAACCGGAAGTGTGTTTTCCGAACTTCCGGTTTGCCCGTTTCGTCGTTTTTTACCGTCCCAGGCTCCGGTAAGGCCTTTGCGCGGGGGTGGGGGTGTGTGCACATGCGCAGGGGGCAGCATGGGGGGGGGGGTTCTGCGCATGCGTGGGGGAGAGGGAATGGGTGTGGGCATGCTTGCGCGTGCTAGCGCACGCAGCCCCCCTTTTGGCACATGAACCATCACTGCCCTATAACATTCTGGACAAAGAGCTGTCCAGTCTCTTGTTGAAGATCTCCAGTGATGGAGCAGCTACAACTTCTCGACTAGAGACTAGCTGTTCAACTGATTAATTGTTCTCACTATCAGGAAATTTCTCCTTAGTTCCAAGGAAGGATCTCTCTTCGATGACCTTCCACACGTTATTTCTTGTCCTGCCCTTTAACAATTAATTATTAATTGTATTAGTAATTTAATAATTAGATTAACAATTTCATAATTTGATGACATATTAATATAGTGATATTTTTGAACATTACAATTGCAGCAATAAAAACTAATGTGAATTGCAAAATTAAAAGATTAAAACAAGATAGAAAGTACAGAACAGAAAGAAAATAGAGAAAGAGAAAAGAAAGGAAAAATAAGAATATAATAAAGAAAAGAAATAGTAACTTCCCCTTCATCCCAACAAGCATAAATAATTTTCATAACTTGTCACATTTTCTTAAAATACAAACATATGGTCTCTCCTGTTCATATCTCATCTCTTATCTATAAACAAATCCATAAAGAATATTCATTTTAGTCCTGATGTCAGCAAATGTCCATAAAGGAGTACCAAGGATAACAATATATTTTATCCAGGTCACTCTCTTGATTTTCTATTTGCATATGTCTTTCAATTATTAAGATAGCAGACAGTTTCTTTTGTATGTCCATTTTACAGTAAATCTTTTTCTATATAACTCTATGTAGCCTGTCATTTTTAAATCTACTTTCAAGTCAGCCGTGATCTTGTCAGATAAAATTTGTTCCTCTTCCATAATATTTTTAAATATAGTACATCTATCAAAACAGACACTGTTAAAATTAACTCCTGGGTCCATTGTTCAACAATACCATTTAATATGTCCAATGTTAAAATAGTTTGCTTCATTCTGTAATTGTAAATTGAGTTTGAGCAGTCTTTTGAAATTATAATCTTTAGTTCCTTTAGTTCCCTCTAGTGTCCAATTTTTAAAGTCTTATTCTGCTATTCTTTTTTAAAAAAAAAAATTCTGAAGGAAAGCAACTTGGAAGGAAAGATTCTTTATAAATAATTCCAAAATCTTATTTCATATTTACCTGGATCCTTAGTCCATTTGTAATTTTCTAAAATCAAAGTTTTAATCACCTTTTTGCCATTTATTGCAGAATTCTTTTATTAAGTTCTTAAACGTGTAGTTAAAGCTTTCTTTTGCTAAGGATGGAAGGAAACTCATCCAGTGCTGTAAAATCTTTTGATCCAGAGGTTCCTAATAGCTCAAAAGCACTTCATAAGCTAATTCCAAAAGTGAATGGAAAAGGAAGTAAGCAGACATAATTTCCTTTCAACCATGGTTTCAACAAGCTGCATTTTCACTCACCTCCCAAAGCATTTAACCCCCAAAAAATCGATAAAGGAGAATAATTGTAGCTCAGGGTTCAAATGCGGGGTCCTTGGTGCTCACTCAGCGTGGAGAACACCAAGACCCCCTCCGCCTCCAGAGACCACTGTGTTACATGAAGAGCAACTGTCTGGGCCAGTGGTGGGTTCCTACTGATGCGGTCCACTCTATAGCACCGGTAGCGGCCCGCTGGTGACGTCACAGTACCGGTGCGGTCGGTTGCCGGTGCCTGGGCACCGCCATTAAAAAAAAATTTTTTTTTAAAAAAATTTCTTCTGCGTATGCCCAGAAGCCGAGCTTCCGGCACTGCGCATATGCTGCCTTCCTACCCCACAGTGAGTCCAAGCAGGGAAGGATGGCTGAGGGAGCGCGTGAGACGCTGAAAGAACGGGCGGCAGGAGCTATCTCCATTCCCCTCCCTTCAGCAGTCCGAGAAGCCACGAATGCGCGGTGATGATCCCAGGCATTTTCGCACGTTTGAGGCTTCTCGAGCTGCTGAGAGGAGGAGGAATGGGCAGCAGGACCTATTTCAGTTCCCCTCCCTTCAGCAGTCGGAGAAGCCACGGCCACCCGGTCACATGGCCAGCAAGCCACGCCCACCCGGTCACATGGCTGGCAAGCCACACCCACAAAATAAACCACGCCCACATAGTGGTAGTAAAAAAATTAGGAACCCGCCCCTGTTGTGGGCCATCTCAAGTCCTCTCCTTGTCTGGAGAGCAATCCCAAAGAGCTGGTCTGCTCACCAGCTTCTCATTCTGCCATAGTTGGCTTTACTTTTGTTCATGGAGCTGTCTTCAATTTATAATTTTTTCCCCAGAAATCAGAAATCTCAAGCCTCCACACTTGCAATATTGCATCTGTAGTTTTGGTCGTCACAATATAAAAAAGATGTTGAGACTCTGGAAAGAGTGCAGAGAAGAGCAACCAAGATGATTAAGGGGCTGGAGGCTAAAACATACAAAGAACATACAAAGAACGGTTACAGGAATTGGGTATGTCTAGTCTGGTGAAAAAAGGACTAGGGGTGACATGATAAACTTCCTAACAGTGAGAATAATTAACCAGTGGAACAGCTTCCCATCAGAAGCTGTGGGTGCTTCATCACTGGAGAATAGAATAGAATAGAATAGAATAGAATAGAATAGAATAGAATAGAATAGAATAGAATAGAATAGAATAGAATAGAATAGAATAGAATAGAATAGAATTCTTTATTGGCCAAGTGTGATTGGACACACAAGGAATTTGTCTTTGGTGCGTATGCTCTCAGTGTACATAAAAGAAAAGATACATTTGTCAAGCATGGTTGTCACAGAGTTCAAGTAAACAATCAGGAAACAATCAATATTAATATGAATTGTAAGGATACAAGCAACAAGTTACAGTCATACAGTCCTAAGTGGGAGGAGATGGGTGATAGGAACGATGAGAAAAACTAATAGTAATAGTAATGCAGCCTAGTGAATAGTTTGACAGTGGTGAGGAAATTATTTGTTTAGCAGAGTGATGGCGTTTGGGAAAAAACTGTTCTTGTGTCTAGTTGTTCTGGTGTTCAGTGCTCTATAGCATTGTTTTGAGGGTAGGAGTTGAAAGAGTTTGTGTCCAGGATGTGAGGGGTCTGTAAATATTTTCACGGCCCTCTTTTTGACTCGTGCAGTTATACAGGTCCTCAATGGAAGGCAGGTTGGCAGCAATTGTTTTTTCTGCAGTTCTGATTATCCTCTGAAGTCTGTGTCTGTCTTGTTGGGTTGCAGAACCGAACCAGAACAGTTATAGAGGTGCAGATGACAGACTCAATAATAAACTGGAGGTTTTTAAGAAGAGACCGGACAGTCACTTGTCTGAAATATAGTATAGGGTCTCCTGCTTGAGCAGGGGGTTAGACCAGAAGGCCTCCAAGGTTCCTTCCAGCTCTATTCTGATTGATTGATTGATGCCAAACCTTGTGGTTTCAAACTGAATTACAGAACACTAGAGTTGGAATGGACCTTGAAGGTCTTCTAGTCCAACCTCCTGCTCAAGCTGGAGACCCTGTACCATTTCAAGTGGCTGTCCAGCCTCTTCTTAAAAGCCTCCAGGGATGAAGCATCCACAACTTCATGTTGTGGGTGCTTCATCACTGGAGATTGTTGGGGGGAAAATATATTCAAGCCACTTGAGTGCTACCATGTTAGGATGAGAATAATATTTCATAGAGGCGATATGGATCTTTACTTGGAATTCAGACAGTTGGAAATAAAACCGAGATTAAAAGTCTAATAGAAAATATTTATTTCAGTACAAAAACAATAAATCCTGAATAGTTACATCTTTGCTAAGAAACACGACCGTTCAGGTCAAGAGCTAAGGCAGAAGAGATTAATGGTGGCTTAGGAATGTGGACATGCGTACATGAACATCATATCACGTGTTCTGCTTGTATTGGAATGTACCATAATATTAGATAGGGGTGCATCACCCTGCATAGACTCACAACTGACAATATTCACACCGTGACAGAGATCACACAGGCTCAGGTTTCCATTTTCAAGGAAGCCTCCCACCCTAGAAATTTCTGCTAAATTGTTTGGACCAAGTCTATTACGTAAGCAAAATTCTAGAAGTTACTACTTTTCAACTTCTTGTTCTGATTCTACTGAAAAGCTACTCCAGATGTTCTGTTGCAAATCTCCGAGACCGCCTGCTGCCACAAACTACCTCCCATCGACCAGTGCGCTCCCACAGAGAGGGCCTCCTCGGGGTGCCATCAGCCAAGCAGTGTAGGCTGGTGACGCCCAGGGGGAGGGCCTTCTCTGTGGGAGCACCCACCCTCTGGAATCAGCTCCCCCCAGACTTAAGAACCATTCACGACCTGTCCACCTTCCGCCGTGCCCTCAAGACGTATTATTTTTATCAAGCCGGGCTGGCGTGAAAAAGTTTTTGGGGTTTTTAAAATTTTAAGATTTTACCAAATTTTAATTGTATTAAATCACGGCCACATCGAATATTTTATTTTAATTGTATATATATATTAATGTTTATATTGTGTTTTTACTTGGCTGTTCACCGCCCTGAGTCCCCTGGAGAAGGGCGGTATATAAATCTAATTAAACTAAACTAAACTAAATGACAAAGCTCAGGGGAGGTGGCAGACCCCTGCAGACACCAATTTAGCATCAATAGCAATAGCACTTAGACTTATATACCGCTTCATAGTGCTTTACAGCCCTCTCTAAGCAGTTTACAGAGCCAGCCTCTTGCCCCCAACAATCTGGGTCCTCATTTTACCCACCTCAGAAGGATAGAAGGCGGAGTCAACCTTGAGCCGGTGAGATTTGAACAGCTGAACTGCTGAACTAGCAGTCAGCTGGAGTAGGTTGCGGTGCTGCTTTTAACCACTGCGCCACCTCGGCTCTTCAAGAACCTTTTGGGTGAGCTGATATTGGTCTGAACACAACTATTTCTTGTAGAGAATTAATTGGCATCTGTTGTCCTTCTAGGATCTTGAGTTTGATCTCGGAGACCCTGTGCGATGGGAATTCATGCTCCCCACCACCGACAAACCTTTGTTGTCCTTGCCAGAAATGGAGGAGGAGGAAGATCTGGGTGAAGATGACGTGGAAGATTTGGTAAGGTCTGGGACGACCAAGCATGACTCCCGATACCAACAGTTTGGCTGCTAAGATAGTGCAATCCAGTTTCCCAGATCACTTAATCAGAACAGAGCTGGAAGGGACCTTGGAGGTCTTCTAGTCCACCCCCCTGCTCAAGCAGAAGACCCTATACAATTTGAGACAAGTGACTGTCCAGTCGCTTCTTTAAAACCTCCAGTGATGAAGCACCCACAATTTCTGAAGGCAAGCTGTTCCATTGGTTCCACTCTCTGAAATGGTAGAGTCTCCTGCTTGAGCAGAGGGTCCAGCTCTATTCTGATTGAGTGATTGATTGATTGATTGATTGATGGATTGATTGAATCTTGCACTGATATCTTCATCAATATCAAAACTCAAGGGCAAAATGCATGGGCCATCTCTCTTTCTTCTGTCATGCCTTGTTGCCGTAAAGGTAGCGCACCAATGATCAGTAGAAAGTTTCTAAAAATAAAGCAAGAATTTCTGTTCAGAAAAGTAATTCAGGCTGTCAAATGCAGATCAGGAGTTAGATAACATGGACTTTGGTAGATGAGCATTCTCACAGTCTTGTTTCTTGCATCCTGGTAGATGAAGGAAGAAGAATCAAAGAGTTTTGACATGCCTGCATCTTGGGTGGAACAGATCCATATATCTCCCAAAGGTATTCTTGTTTTCCCCCCATCTTTACCTGTCTTCAGTAGACAAGCTTGGCAAGGAAGTGACATCAATGTGATCTAACCATCTTAGAAGGCATCAGTTTGTAACAAACTGCCTATAATTGAAGGGAACACTTAACTCCTTCTCCTTCTCCTTCTCCTTCTCCTTCTCCTTCTCCTTCTCCTCCTCCTCCTTCCTCTCCTTCTCCTTCTCCTTCTCCTTCTCCTTCTCCTTCTCCTTCTCCTTCTCCTCCTCCTCCTCCTCCTCCTCCTCCTTCTCCTTCTCCTTCCTCTCCTTCTCCTTCTCCTTCTCTTTCTCCTTCTCCTCCTCCTTCTCCTCCTTCCTCTCCTTCTCCTCCTCCTTCTCCTCCTCCTTCTCCTTCCTCCTCTTTCTCCTCCTCCTCCTCCTCCTCCTCCTCCTCCTCCTCCTCCTCCTCCTCCTCCTTCTCCTCCACTTCCTCCTCCTCTCTGAGGTAGCTTCTCTGTAACTTAACATGGAGACCTTAGAAAAGAAATCTCGGATGAAGCTTAGAAGAAAGTCATCATGTTGAGCTCACCTGCTAGATTTGAAGGGAAGGTGATCTTTAACACTCATGGTTTTATGAAGGGAAGGATCAGGATTAGGGTAGTTTCAATATTTGGGATCAAAGGAGGGATTGGATTTTGGAAGAGCTAAGCATAGTTATAGTAAGGTAGAAAAGTTAAATATGACTTCTCACGTCAACAAAATATGAAGTCCATGTGTCCATGTTCCAAGTAATGCACCCATAGAAAGCAGAACTCTGAGGCAGGTAGATTCCTCAAAGAACATTTTTATTGGATACATCATATTGGCACAACTGGTGAAAACTGACTCTGAAAGTTCCCACGGTTTCCACCTAATTAAAAGGGAAAGTTTTCCCCCTTCCCCAAGTCATCAGTCACATGGTCCAATCGGGGTGGTGACTGGTTGCTTGGTTACTTTGCTCCTCCTCTCCCAGCCACCTGTTGGAATGACCTTGGTTCCCACAGGAAAACCTTTTATTTTGACTGCAAAACCCCAGCTAACTTTCCCTCCCCCTCCCACCTAGTGGCAATCCGGAAGCCTCAAAGACGGCTCCAGCCAGGTACGCTTCAGGGTTGACACCATGCGTGCAGTCAACCTGGTAAGTAGATAATTCAACCAAACCAGTCTGTTTTGGAGTCAATCAGGCATCCAAAGTGCAGCTCAGTCGGCAGTTAACCGTCAGACCAGTACTGTTGATAGTCAGGAAAAAAAGAAATTATATTCCATCAATATTTGGAGAACCTCAGTTTCTCATTCTCACCATGTATGGCTATCAATGTCTTCTCTGTTCTTATCTCTAGAATTTGAGGCTCGCTGTCCTCAAGGCAAGAAACTGATTCAATATAAGAATGCCAAGTTGGAGAAATGGGCCCCATATCTTAATGCCAATGGCCTGGTCACCCGACTGACACTGTATGAAGATCCAGACTGTAAGTAGATGGAAAACTGAAGATCCTTTGGGAGAAGAGTCACATTTGGTTTGATGTAGTGTTTGGGGATAATTCTGTTTGTCTTATAATAATTTTTATTAAGAGTTTTAAAAATAATAAAGGATAATACAAACCAAATTTAGAAGAAAAGGAGAAAAGGAAAAGAAAGAAAAAGAATAGAAAGTACAAAGAAATGAAATGGAAAGAAAGAAAGAAAAAGAGAAAGAGAGAGAGAGAGAGAGAAAGAAAGAAAGAAAGAAAGAAAGAAAGAAAGAAAGAAAGAAAGAAAGAAAGAAAGAAAGAAAGAAAGAAAGAAAGAAAGAAAGAAAGAAAGAAAGAAAGAAAGAATAAAGATGGGGTTCAGTTCAGTGGTGGGTTGCTACAGGTTTGCACCGGGTAAGGTGAACTGGTAGTGGCGGGAGGCTCCGCCCGCCTGCCCTGATGTCATCAAAAAAGCTCTGTGCATGCGCAGAAGTGTTGCACGCGCGCAAAGCACCCACGTGCACCTGCACGCTCCCATTCCCGAACCGGTAGCAAAGGTAACTGAAACCCACTACTGGTTCAGTTCCTACCCAGAATTAAATTCTCGGACCTTTGGACTTGAGATGACTTTATAAGACTTTAAGACTTGTGGACTTCAACTCCCAGAATTCCCCAGTTGGCTGGGGAATTCTGGGAGTTGAAGTCCACAGGTATTAAAGTTGCCAAGGTTGGACATCCCTGGCATATATAAAATCTGTCAGAATGGTATATAGAGTCCACTTTTCCTTAAACTTTCAGAGCAGAGAAATATAGAGTCATTTACGTGTTCATTCATACAGTAAGTTTTTAGTCTATAATTAAATCTTGTAATTTTTAATTGTTGCAGCAACTGATAGCTTTTCCTCTGTGAAAGACATGCAGACACCAGTATGTATGCTGGGAGCCCAGCCTGGCTGTTGTTTAATTGCACTTCTGCTGATCTACATGACCCCCCAGGCTTATATATGATTGTAGAAACGTAAGAAGCAAAGGGACCACACCAGTGGTGGGATTCAACCGCTGTAACAACCGTTCGCTGAGCGTGCACGCATTGCGTTTAAAAACAGCTATTCTACTGCAGCCCTGGTGAGAAAAACAGCTGAGGCGCGGCAATCCGCTCTGCCATGCCTATCAGCTGGGCTTCAAACAAAGGAAATATAGGTCAGTATAATGCAGGGGCAGGCAGGCAGGCCCACCTGATCGTCGGAGCGAACCGGTTTGCTCTCAGCTGATCGTCGGAGCTAGGAGTTCGCCCAAACTGGTCCGAACCAGTAGAATCCCACCCCTCGACCACACAGGAATAAACAATAGCAACCAACCAATATTCTCACTCAAGAGGAATTTTTTCTTTCATTTTTGGAAGGCCTCATCTCTCTTGTGCCCACCACAAGCTGATTACAGATTAACAGAGTTGGAAGGGACCTTGTAGGTCATCTAGTCCAACCCGCCGCCCAAGCAGGAGACCCTACACCATTTCTGACAAAAGGCAGTCCAATCTCTTCTTGAAAGCTTCCAGTGATGAAGCTCCCACAACTTCCGTAGGCAACTTCTGTTCCATTGGTTGATTGTTCTCACTGTCAGAAAATTTCTCCTTATTTCTAGGTTGAATCTCTCCTTGATCAGTTTCCATCCATTATTCCTTGTCTGGCCTTCAGGTGTCTTGGAAAATAGCTTTACCCCCTCCTCTCTGTGATAGCCCCTCAAATACTGGAACTGCTATCATGTCTCCCCTGGTCCTTCTCTTCGCTAGACTAGCCATGCCCAGTTCCTGCAACCATTCATTTGTATGTTTTAGCCTCCAGTCCCCTAATCATCCTGGTTGCTCTTCTCTGCACTCTTTCTAGAGTCTCAACATCTTTTTTAAAGTGTGGTGACAAAAACTGGACGCAGTATTCTAGGTGTGGTCCAGTGGTAGGTTCCTACCAGTGCGGTCCACTCTATCGCACCAGTAGCGGGGGACTGGTGATGTCACCAAGAGGTTACCGATCTGGTGCGGTCGGTTGCCGGTCCCTAGGAGCCGCTATCTTTTTTCCAGAATTTCTGGGCTTTTTTTCTTCCTGCACATGCGCGGAAGCAAAAAATTGCCAAAATTGCGCGTATGTGCGCGTCCCCTCACGAGATTTCGGAGAGATTTTGCTTCCGTTAATGCGTAGAAGCAAAATCGTGCGAGGGGGCATACGTGCGTAGCGAGCGCATGCATGCATGAAATGTGGTGATGCACGTGCAGCGCACCGGTAGCAAGGTAAGAGAGCAACCCGCCCCTGGTGTGGTCTTACTAAGGCTTTATAGAGTGGTATTAGTACCTCACTTGATCTTGATTGTATCCCTCTGTTAATGCAATTTAGGATTGCATTGGCTTTTTTGGCTTCCGCCACACACTGTTGGCTCCTATTTAGCTGGTTGTCCACTAAGACTCCAAGATCCCTCTCACAGTTACTGCTATTAAGCCTGGTTTCACCCAGTTTATTCTTCTTTTTCTGCCATCAGATACCAAGGTGCTTGAAGTGAAAGAGTGGTTCAAGTACCGTGAAGATAAGTTGAACATTCGAGAATTGAATAAGCAAACCAACATCATAGCAGAGCAATTCCTACCTGGACATGCCCTGGGCCTGAAAGGTATCTGCTCCAAAGAAGGGCCTTGATTTGTAAGGATACAAGCAACAAGTTACAGTCATACAGTCATAAGTGGGAGGAGATGGGCGATAGGAACGATGGGAAGACTAATAGTAACAGTAATGCAGCCTTAGTGAATAGTTTGACAGTGGTGAGGAAATTATTTGTTTAGCAGAGAGATGGCGTAATTTGTTTAGCAGAGTGATTCTATTCTATTCTATTCTATTCTATTCTATTCTATTCTATTCTATTCTATTCTATATTTACTCTACTCACTACTCTACTCTACTCTACTCTACTCTACTCTACTCTATTCTATTCTATATTCTACTCTATTCTACTCTACTCTACTCTATTCTATACTATTTTCTATTCTATTCTATTCTATTCTATTCTATTCTATTCTATTCTATTCTATTCTATTCTATTCTATTCTATTCTATTCTATTCTATATTCTACTCTACACTCTACTCTATAGTCTACTCTACTCTATATTATATTATATTCTATATTCTACTCTACTCTACACTCTACTCTATTCTACTCTACTCTATTCTTTCACTGCCTACTCCCTTTAGTGTTTTGTAAAAACACAGGTAGTCCTTGACTTACAAAACTTGGTTATTGGATCAATGTTGGAAGTTACAACAAAACCAAAAGAAAGTAACTTATGAACATTTTCCACACTTACAACTGTGCAGCATCCCCATGATCACATGATCAAAATTCAGACGCTTGTCAACTAACTCATACTTTTGACGGTTGCAGTGTCCTGGGGTCATGGGATCCCCTTTTGCGACCTTCTGACAAGCAAAGTCAAAAACAAGCAAAGGGGAAGCCAGATCCCCTTAACTAACTTACTAACTTAACAACTGCAGTGATTCACTTAACCACTGCGGCAAGAAAGGTGGTAAAATGGGGCAAAACTCACTTAGCAACAGTCTTGCTTAGCAACAGAAATGTTGGGCTCAATTGTGGATGTAAGTTGAGGACTATCTGTACTCCAAACAGTAACATGTACAATGTGTACACATTATGTACAATGTGCCAGTCCTTGAGCCACCAGAAGAGCATCTTGGCACGCATCATTCTCTCTCTAGAAGTTCTACCATATTATTTGGGCTTTGCTAGTTTAGAGCAGGAGAAGAAAAGAAAAAAGGATGGAAATCCATCTGATCAGCTCTTCCGTACACTCTCTAACTCAGAAGTCTTCAAACTTGGCAACTTTAAGACTTGAGGAATTCTGGGAGTTGAAGTCCAAAAGTCTTAAAGTTGCCAAGTTTGAGGACCCCTGCTCAGAGGTGGGTTCCTGCCGGAGCTGCCAGGTGCGCAGCTCCAGTAGGGAGCAGCAGATTGCGCAACTGCTCCGGAGCCCTCTCTGCCGGTCCATCGCACGCGTCGGCATTTTTTCCCGGTGATTTTGGGTCGATTTTGCTTCTGCGCATGCGTGGAAGCAAAATCACGCCGAAATCTTGTGAGGGGATGGGCGCGCGTGCGAGATTTTGGCGAGATTTTGCCTCCACGCATGCGCAGAAGCAAAATCGTGCCAAAATCTCTCTCACACGCACGTCCCCTTGTGAGATTTTGGTGTGATTTTGCTTCTGCGCATGCGCAGAAGCAAAATCACGCAAGGGGGCACACGTGCATAGCGAGCGAGCGCCCCCTCGAAACTTGGAGATACGTGCACACACACCGGCAGCGGTAAGACGGCAACCCGCCACTGCCCCTGCTCTAACTGGAGATTCCATCCTGGACCTCTCTTCGCTTTCCCAGGACACATGTACAAGACCATGGAACCGGAGACCGAGCGCACAATGGAGTTCTACAACGAGACACGAGTGGACGGCCTTCAGAAACGCACAGAAACTTCCCAAGAAATGGCAGAATATTTTGAAGGCCGCTTAGATTTCCTCAGCTACCGTCACGCTGAGTTTGGCAAAAGAATCAAGAAACTTACCAAGAAGATGGCTACCACCGAAAGCAATGCCCGGCCAATTTTGGTAAGAACAGCTTGTTGGCGGTATTCGGTTGCTGTCCCGTAGTCCTTCAGAGACAAGACTTAGAAGGTAGGAAGCCCCCCCCCCCGTAGGAACCTTTTGGGAAGGGGTCTTTTGAAGAGGGGTATTGTTGTCATAGATTTCCAGTTCCATCGAAGTGGCCTCCACGATAAGTCTGGGGGAGGCAGTTTTCGCCCTCCCAGAGGCTCAAGGAAAGCCTCTGGAGCCTGGGGAAGGTGAAAATGCCCTCCACCCCGTCGTGATGCAGGAGGCTGACTAGGCCACACCCACCATGGCCACGCCCACCCAGCAACCAAGCAGAGAACCCGTTGCTGAAATTTTTATTATTATTTTTTATTTTTATTTTTTATTCAAAAAGTTTTATTAGTACAAAGTACAAACATTTTCCTCTTTTTCTCCCCCCCCTTGCCCCCATCCCCTCCCCCCCTCTCGCCCACCCCCCACCCCGACTTCCCAGAAAAAGCACAGGGCATATTATTCATTACAATAAATTTAAATTATACTAAAAATATTCTTAATTTCCACATTTCTTTAAATCTTTAACTCCGTGTTGTTCAAAACTTTTTAAGCATAATCTAAGAATCAAGGATATTATTAATCAAACATCATTGCAATATTTCCGGCTGCTAATTTATTCCACTAAATATCTTTCCTTTATATAATCTTTGTATAATCTAATATAATAATAAAAAAAAGAAAAGAAAAGAGGGGGAAAAAAGAAGAAAAGAGAAAGAAAAGAAGAAAAGAGAAAAAAGGGAAGAAATCTTTCTTTCACCATTTCATTCAATTATAACCATCAACATCATTTCCTCAATATTAAGTAAAAATTTAGTAAATATTAAGTAAATATTAAGTAAAACTACCTTCTTCATTATACCTCATCAATATACATAAAGATTTAAAATATTCTAGCGAAATGTTACTTCCAATATTTCTAGATTCCTTTAATCCCTTTTAACTCAAAAAAATTTAAACTTAATCTTAAAGTCAAACACATTATTAATAACCTAACATTACAATATATCAGGTTACTAATTTCACAAAAATTCTAAATCTTTGATTATTTTGAAATATAATAATAAAAAGAAGAAGGAGAGACAAAAACAAAACAAAACAAAAAAGGAAAAACACAACCATCAAAATCATTTCCTCAATAATCTTCTTACTGCAAAATGTCAATTTACGTTCATCTCTCCATCTGTCCTATAACGTCCCACACTAGCACCAAACTCTAGTCGTTCCTTCCTCTCAGTCAAATTTTAAACCTGGTTCTTGCAGACTTTTGTAGCTTGGCAATTTTTGATTTGTCAGCTCTACTCTTGTCTGACTCTGATCCTCTGTCTCCTTTTCCACATTATAAACATCTCTCTGGCTCTGTAAATCACCTTGATTCATCAGCACTCTTTCCGTTTGAGCAACAATCGGTGACTCTCCTTTCTCCTCTTCTGTTGCTTTCATGCTTCTTCCTTCTGGAATTTTGGAGATATCGGCCTTTAAAACTTTAACATAAAAATCAGTAGCTTTCATTATCGTGTTGAGCCGGTATCTCTTTTCGAAATATCTCACCACTATCCCCGTTGGGGCATCCCATTTGTACTGTAGGTTCTGTTTTTTAAGTTCTTCCATGAGAAAGGTATAACCCTTTCTGGCTCTGAGCATTTTAGGAGGAATTTCTTTCAGTGTCATTACTTCCTGTCCATTTACTTGGAGCTTATTCTTGAAGGTCACCTGTAGGATTTTATTACGTAACACCCTTGTAGTAAAATATATTACAATGTCCCTTGGCAGATGTTTTTGTTTGGCAATCCAAGAATTAACACGGTATATCTTATCAATTTGCATGACCAATTCTTCTTTAGTCATTCCCGACACCTGCACCAGAGCTTCCAACATCCTCCCTTTCAGATCTTCATGTTTTTTCTCTTTTAAACCTCTTATTCTTAAGGCAAATTCCATGCTTCTGAATTGGATCATTAACACCTCTGTTTCAAAATTTTCAATGTTATTTTGAGTTTTGTCTATATTTTCCCCCAAGGTTGTCACAGACTGTTTAATTACTTCCATGTCCTTTTCCAGAATTTCCATATTTACTGCTATTGCTTGAAATGCAAATATCATATCCTTCCTCAGTTGTTGTTGTCTAATGGCCATCTCCTCTAGGGCAGCCTGCATTTTTTATTAATTGCTGAAATTTTTGAAGCCCACCCCTGCATTCCACTACTTACAGTCTCTGTCTAGTCTATCTTCTTTCCTTTGACATGCAGAAGGCATTTCTGAGCCCTTGCAAGTGCTCCTTTCCTTCAATTTATTCACCATAGCAGCTGAGGGTAGGACAAGAAGCAATGGTTGGGAGCTCATCAAAGAGATATCCAACCTAGAAATAAGGAGGAATTTCCTAACAGTCAGAACTATTGCAGCGTGGGCCTCCTGGAGCATTGTGGATGCTCCATCGCTGGAGGTCTTCAAGAAAAGATTGGGTAAACATTTGTTTGAGATGGTGTGAGGATTTCTGCCTTGGGCAGGGGGTTGGAGTAGATTAGAAAACCTCCAAAGTCCCTTCCAGCCCTATGGTTCAATGGCTTTATGATTGCACAGAAATTAGTCACTGACAAAACAATGATCTGCTTGCAATTTGGCAGTTCAAATCTCACCAGGCTCAAGGTTGACTCAGCCTTCCATCCTTCCGAGGTGGGTAATTGTCCTTCCTTCCTTCCTTCCTTCCTTCCTTCCTTCCTTCCTTCCTTCCTTCCTTCCTTCCTTCCTTCCTTCCTTCCTTCCTTCCTTCCTTCCTTCCTTCCTGTTAGAATGCAGTATAGCAGGCTAACTCTGCCCACTGCTATGACTTCGATTCTCACTGGCTCAAGGTTGACTCAGCCTTCCATCCTTCCGAGGTGGGTAAAATGAGGACCCAGATTGTTGGAGGCAAGAGGCTGACTATATAAGTCTAAGTGCTATTGCTATTGTCCTTCCTTCCTTCCTTCCTTCCTTCCTTCCTTCCTTCCTTCCTTCCTTCCTTCCTTCCTTCCTTCCTTCCTTCCTTCCTTCCTTCCTTCCTTCCTTCCTTCCTGTTAGAATGCAGTATTGCAGGCTAACTCTGCCCACTGCCATGACTTCGATTGGCTCAAGCCTTCCCTCCTTCCGAGGTGGGTAAAATTGTTGGGGGCAAGAGGCTGACTCTGTAAACCGCTTAGAGAGGGCTGTAAAGCTCTGCAAAGCGGTATATAAGTCTACGTGCTATTGCTATTGCTATCTCCTATTTTCATGAAGACTCATATACCGACAATAAAGTTGAATTATTGATGTGCCCAAATACCAGCAGAGCTATCTAACTCTCTACAACCCAACCAACTCATTGTAATTATTGGTGGCTTAATACTACCTTATCCTCTTCCATTTGCATACTTTCTAGAAAATCACCGAGAGGTTCCACAGGAACCCAAGCAAGCCAGCTGACGAAGACGTGGCCGAACGTATTTTTTTGATCTCAGAGGATAAGATCATTCTGACCTACCATTGCCAGGAGAATTACATCACCCCTTCCACGAGGGAGTTTAATAAACATATCGATGTGGACAGCAAGGGAAATAAGATTATCATGAGCCGGGATATGTGCATCAGTTATCAGGTGAATGAAGCATATGGTATGCGCAGGTCATGGTGGATCCAAGCTGGCATGATGGGCGGTATTTAAATGAATGGTTGCAAGATGTAAATACAAATAGTCCTTGACTTACGACCACGATTGAGCCCAAAATGTATGTTTGTTAAGTGAGACATTTGTGAGAGTTTTGTCCCATTTTACGACTTTTCTTGCCACAATTGTTAAGTGAATCACTGCAGCTGCTAAGTTAGTAGCAAGGTTGTTAAGTGAATCTGACTTCCCCATTGACTTTGCTTGTCAGAAGGTCACAAAAAAGGGGATCACATGACCCCGTCATAAATGTGAGCCAGTTGCCAAGTGCCTCAGTTTTGATCCCATGACCGTGGGGAATGCTGCAATGGTCATAAGTGTGGAAAATGGTCATAAGTCGCTTTCTTCAGTGCCGTTGTAACTTTGAACGGTCACTAAATGAACTGTTGTAAGTCGAGGACTATCTCTAGACGTTCTGGTTGAATATCCGTCGCTTAGAACCAGGGAGCTGAATTCTCTTCAGCAAATAATGTGGGTTGGTGGGATTCTTGGTGGCTTAGTTAAGAGCTCCCTCACTTCATTGTTGGAGACTGAAACTACAAGTAGTCCTTGACTTACAACAGCTTGTTTAGTGACCATTCAAAGTTACAACATCACTGAAAAAGTGACTTATGACCATTTCCCACACTTATGGCCATTGCAGCATTCCCCATTATAGTATCCCCATGGACACTGATTGAAGGATGCTGGGCAATTGACTCATATTTATGACAGTTGCAGTGTCTCAGGGTTATCCCTTTTTGCGACCTTCTGATCAGCAAGGTCAATGGGGAAGGCAGATTCACTTAACAACCACATTTCTAACTGAACTGTAGTGATTCAACTTAACAACTGTGGCAAGAAAATTCATAAAATGTGACAAAAGTCACTTAACCAATGTCTCACTTAGCAATAGAAATTCTGGCCTCAATTGTGGTCATAAGTCGAGGACTGCCTATATACAGGTAATCCACAATTTACAACCATTTGTTTAGCAAACATTCAAAGTTACAATGGCACTAGGGGAAAATAGCAATAGCACTTAGACTTATATACCGCTTCATAGTGCTTTACAGCCCTCTCTAAGCGGTTTACAGAGTCAGCCTATTGCCCCCAACAATCTGGGTTCTCATTTTACCCACTTCGGAAGGATGGAAGGCGGAGTCAACATTGAGCCTGGTGAGATTTGAACTGCTGGCAGTTGGCAGAGTTAACCTGTGATACTGCATCCCAACCCCCTCCATCACCAAGGAAAGGAAGGAAGGGAGGGAGGGAGGAAGGAAGGAAGGAAAAAGGAAGGAAGGAAGGAAGGAAGGAAGGAAGGAAGGAAGGAAGGAAGGAAGGAAGGAAGGAAGGAAGGAAGGAAGGAAGGAAGGAAGGGCAATAGCAATAGCACTTAGACTTATATACCGCTTCATAGTGCTTTACAGCCCTCTCTAAGCGGTTTACAGAGTCAGCCTATTGCCCCAAACAATCTGGATCCTCATTTTACCCATCTCGGAAGGATGGAAGGCTGAGTCAACCTTGAGCCGGTGAGATTTGAACAGCTGAACTGCTGAACTACCAGTCAGCTGAAGTAGCCTGCAGTGCTTCACTCTAACCACTGCGCCACCTCGGCTCAAAAAGGACCACGGCAGCATCCTTACCGTCAAAATTTAGGTGCTTAGCAATTGGCATATGTTTATGATTGTTGCAGCATTCCAGGGTCACGTGATCCCCATTCATGACCTTCCCGGCTGGGTTTTGACAAGCAAAGTCAATAGGGGAAGCCAGATTTGCATAACAACCACCTGATTCACTTAACGGAGTGATTCACTCAACAACCATAGCAAAAAAAGGTTGCAAAATCGAGCATAACTCGCTTAACGATGGAAATTCTGCAACGGATAGTCCTTGACCAAGTCATAAGTCATAAGTCAAGGACTACCTGTAGTCTCTGCAATTGTCTTTTGTCCTGTTTATGGAGATTCTCAGTTATCCAGGTCCTGGTTGTCCCAAAGGTGCTTTTTCAAGAGGCAACTGGGCTTTCTGGTTTTTCCTTGAAGACGTTTCGCTTCTCATCCAAGAAGCTTCTTCAGCTCTGACTGGATGGTGGGGAATGGAAGGATTTATATTCCTTGCAGACAGCTGGTCATTTGCATTTTTTCAGAGAGTCCTTGAGGCCACTTGGAGGTTTGTCTGTTTCCTCGGGGTCACCTGAGTGGTGCAAATGGGTATGGAGCCTTCTTAGAACTGCTGAAAGGACTGAGTTGTAGACGTAGTCTTCCATTCCCCACCATCCAGTCAGAGCTGAAGAAGCTTCTTGGATGAGAAGCAAAACGTCTTCAAAGAAAAACCAGAAAGTCCAGTTGTCTCTTGAAATAAGCACCTTTGAGATTGCTTTCTGCCCTGGGAATTTATTTATTTATTTATTAGTGAGACTTATATACTGCCTCAAAGTGCAAGCACTCTCTAAGCGGTTTACACCAATAAGCAATGTATATATTTACATTGCCCCCAACAATCTGGGTCCTCATTTTACCTACCTCGGAAGGATGGAAGGCTGAGTCAACCTTGAGCCGGTGAGATTTGAACAGCTGAACTGCGGATCACAGTCAGCTAAAGTAGCCTGCAGTACTGCACTCTAACTGCTGCGCCACCTCGGAAAACATTGTAAAACAATGGCATGAATTCATAGGATAGTAAAACAATGAATTCAAATCAGTTGACAGAATTTAATCAGTCGCCTGTTTTGAAGCTCTGGGTCAGCTAAGTACAGATAGACCACAGTTTACAATTCATAAAACGTTTCCTCCCTTGAATACCGCCAAGTTAGATGTTTCCTGTTTAAGGAAACAGAATAAAACAGATGTTGGGCTTTGTGTATCTAGTGGTTAACTACTCAGTTTTGCCATGGCTGAGGAAGTATAGAAAGGACAAGCAAAATCTGGGTGTTCCCCTGTACAGTGGTAGCTTGTACTTGGGGCAGACCTCGGCTTACAACAGTTCACTTAGTGACCATTCAAAGTTACAACAGCTCTGTAAAAAGTGACTTATGACTATTCTTCACACTTACGACCATTACAGCATCTCTATGGTGAAGAATGGTTACAGGAACTGGGCATGGCTAGTCTAGTGAAGAGAAGGAACAGGGGAGACATGATAGCAGTCTTCCAATATTTGAGGGGCTGCCACAGAGAGGAGGGGGTCAAGCTATTTTCCAAAGCACCCAAAGGCCAGACAAGGAATAATGGATGGAAACTGATCAAGGAGAGATTCAACCTGGAAATAAGGAGGAACTTTCTGACAGTGAGAACAATCAACCGATGGAACAGCTTACCTTCGGAAGTTGTGGGAGCTTCAACACTGGAAGCTTTCAAGAAGAGACTGGACTGCCATCTGTCAGAAATGGTGTAGGCTCTCATGCTTGGGTGGGGGGTTGGACTAGATGACCTACAAGGTCCCTTCCAACTCTGTTATTCTGTTATAGTCACATGATAAAAATCCAGATGCTTGACAACTGACTATTCTTTCCCACATGAAGCCGTATATAAGTGCTATTGCTATTGTTCTTCCTCCCTCCCTCCCTCCCTCCCTCCCTTAGAGGGAGAATGTGGGTTAACTCTGCTGATTGCCAGCAGTTCAATACTGACCAACTCAAAGTTGCCTCAGCTTTCCATCCTTCCAAGGTTGGTAAAATGAGGACACAGATTGTTGGGGACAATTGACTGACTCTGTAAACTGCTTAAGGCTGGAAAGCACTGTGAAGTGGTATGTAAGTGTGCTATTCCTTCCTTCCTTCCTTCCTTCCTTCCTTCCTTCCTTCCTTCCTTCCTTCCTTCCTTCCTTCCTTCCTTCCTTCCTTCCTTCCTTCCTTCCTTCCTTCCTTCCTTCCTTTCTTCTTGTTAGAATGCAGTATTGCAAGCTAACTCTGCCCACAGCCAGGAGTTCAATCCTGACTAGGCTCAAGGTTGACTCAGCCTTCCATCCTTCTGAAGTCAGTCAAATGAGGACCCAGATTGTTGGGGGCAAGAGGCTGACTCTGTAAACCCTTCAGAGAGGGCTGTAAAGCACTATAAAGCAATATGTAAGTGCTATTGCTATTGCTATTCTTTCCCACATGAAGTGGTATATAAGTCTAAGGCAGTGTTTCTCAACCTTGGCAGTTTGAAGATGTGTGGACTTCAACTCCCAGAATTCCCCAGCCAGCATTGCTGGCTGTGGAATTCTGGGAGTTGAAGTCCACACATCTTCAAACTGCCAAGGTTGAGAAACACTGGTCTAAGGGCTATTGCTATAGAATATGCTATAGTTTGGTGTAATCTTAAGGCATCAGGCTAAAAACCTGCAGACTGTGAGTTTTACACCTAATTGAATGGACGGGGGGGGGATGTAGAATATACATTTTATGAGCAAATGGAATAAAAATGTGGGGATCCTTTCTGGAAACATTTTTTTTAAAAAAACACAGGCCCACAGAAAGGAGAAAACGGTCCAGCGATCTCAGGAGCACTGAGTAGGTTGTTCTGCCCCTGTCGGCAAACATCTGACCTGTTTCTGAAGCTACTTTGAATCTACTTAGCTCAATCTACTTTAAGGTTCATAAATCTACTTTCGGGTCCATTTGTTCTCAGGCGGGGCCTGTGGAGAAAGAAAAGAAATTGTTCCACCTCTATGAAATGCTGATGCAGCTAATCGAAGATGAGAAACGTTCCAAGCATCTAGTGTGGGAATCGGAGATAGAGGTACCGGTGGGGGGAAGATTTTTTTTTAAATTGCTGGTGGGTGGTGTACAGAGCCTTGCCTTCTGGTAAGTCTCTCTGGTTGAATGCAGCCTCGCCCACTTTCCCTAGCTACCCTGAGTTTGCACGCATAAATAGAGAAGTAATTGCTCCTTGCTTCATGCTTAATTACCCCTTGATGTTAGTTCCTGTTTCCCCAAGAAGGAGTCTGCAATCCTGAACTTCTTTTGATCATTCAATCTTTCCAATCATATGCCTTCCCCATCCCTCCCACCTCTTTAACCTCTAATCTCAAATGTCTATGGAGATTCTCAGTCCTCTGGGTCATGGTTGTCCCAAAGATGCTTTTTCAGGAGGCAACTGGACTTTCTGGTTTTTCTTTGAAGACATTTCGCTTCTCATCCAAGAAGCTTCTTCAGCTCTGACTGGATGGTGGGGAAGGGAAGGATTTATATTCCTTGTAGACAGCTAGTCGTTTGCATCCTTTTAGAGCAGTGATGGCGAACCTATGGCACGGGTGCCACAGCTGGCACGCGGAGCCATATCTGCCGGCACGCGAGCCGTTGCCCTAGCTCAGCTCCAGCGCGCATGTGCATGCATGCCAGCTGATTTTTGGCTTGTGCGGAGGCTCTGGGAGGGCGATTTTGGCCTCTGGAGGGCCTCCAGGGTGGCGGGGGTGGAGCGTTTTTGCTCTCCTCAAGCTCCAAGAAAGCCTCTGGAGCCTGGGGAGGGCGAAAAAACGGGCCTACTGGGCCCACTGGAAGTTGGGAAACGGGGGAGTGGGGGGGGGTCACGCACGCATGCGCAGGGGATTGAGGCAAGTGGGGAGCTTTGAATTATGGGTGTGGGCACGCACATGTGTGCGATAGCGCGTGTACGCACTATTTCGGCACCCGAGGGAAAAAAAGGTTCGCCATCACTGTTTTAGAGAGTCGTTGAGGCCACTTGGAGGTTTGTCTGTGTCCTCAGGGTCACCTGAGTAGTGCAAATAGGTGGAGCCTCTAATATGTAATGTTTTAGCACAGGGCTCTACAAACATGGCAACCTTAAGGCCACAAAGATCTATACTAGCTGGAGAATTATAGGAGTTGAAGTCCACAAGTGTTAAAATTGCCAAATTTGGAGAGCCCTGTTTAGCATAACACATTTGTTGCAGTTCCAAATCCCATTTTCTGAAAGACTGGAGTAAAAAAGAATATTTGTCGCTCTGGGTTGAATTATTGGTGCTCTCTGAGCTTGGTGGTTTTCTTTCAGATGTTTCATTACCAAACTAGGTAGCATCATCACTGCTTTGGTAATGAAACATCTGCAAGAAAACCACCAAGCTCAGAAAGCACCAAGGACCCAAGGTTTACATAAAACAAGAAAGCTAGATTAAACTTTCCTGACCATTTGCATTCCGTATATGTAAATGTTGGGAGTTATTTTCAGCCATCGTAATGGGGTTTTTATTCCAATGTGGATGGAAGCTAAAAAATGAGAAGACTGTTAAAGATTGTTAAAGACCGTTAAAGACCCAGGGAACCTGCCTCCCCAACATACCCTTACCTGGACGAACTTGCCTTCATTTTAAAACTTTTTAATTTGTTCTCCTCCTCTGAGACGTGGTATGGGTGTGATTGAGTATGGGGACGAGTGAGGTGAGTGAGATGAGTGTTTGACGGTTTAACGAATGTGTGTACAAAAAAGAAATGGAAAAGCCGGGGGCTGCGATCCCGACCCCCCTCGCCGAATGTAGAAGCAGAAGTGGGGGGGGCGGGGGCGCAGTGACCCCAGCCTGTGAGAATGGTATGTATGACCTGCAGGAAAGGAGGAGGACCAGCTGGGAGGGGGAGGGGGTCTCTGGTGGGGAGGAGAGCCGGAACATCTCGGTCATAATGGGAAGAGGCAGATATGGCGGGAGCAGAGGGGAGGGCCGCTCTCGGGGAATAAGACCTCGCTGTTTACAAGCGATCCCTTGTTCCGGCCCCTCTGATTTGGTTCCATCTTGCTCAACCCGGATACCTGGCAACCAGGGTTCTCAGGGCCCTGGGCTCAGGATGCTGCTGCTTAACGCCAGGTCAATTATCAACAAAGCCCCCCTGATACGTGATTTAATCACAGAGGAGGGGGCAGACCTGGTATGTGTTACCGAGACCTGGCTAGGGCAGGAGGGGGGAGTAGCCCTCTCCGAGATATGCCCAGCCGGTTTCTCGGTGCAGCACCATTCTCGACCCCAGGGAAGGGGGGGAGGAGTGGCAATTATAACGCGTGGAAATCTGCATCCTCGTAGGATCCCTGCCCCGGAGATTGTTGGGTGTGAGACGCTCCTTCTGAAGTTGGACTTAGGGGTTCAGGTGGGCCTTTTCTTAACGTACCTGCCTCCCAGCTGCGTAAGTAAGGCCCTGCCTGAGCTGCTCGAGGCAGTAGCCGGCTTGGCGGTTGAGTTCCCCAGGCTTATGGTGCTGGGGGACTTCAACTTGCCATCTGCTGGCGAAACCTCTGGGATAGCTCAGGAGTTCATGGATTCCATGACAACCATGGACCTGACCCAAGTAATTCAGGGTCCGACTCATGAGGGTGGTCACACGCTTGACCTAGTGTTTCTTTCGGGGCAGTGGAGAGATGATCTGAAGATAAGGGATATAGTCATCACCCCACTGTCATGGTCAGATCATTTCCTACTGAGGCTGGATTTCACAACCCCATTCCTCCCCCGCAGGGAGGCGGGACCGACTAGGTGGTTCCGCCCCAGGCACCTAATGGAGCCGGATGGATTCCAGAGGGAACTTGGGGAAATACCTGAAACCCTGGTACACAATTCGGCTGACTCCCTGGTGGCTGCTTGGAACACCGCAGCATCAGGGGCTCTAGACCGAATTGCGCCTAAGCGACCTCTCCGTGGCAGTGGATCCCGGAAAGCTCCCTGGTTCACCGAGGAGCTCCGGGAGATGAAACGCCAAAAGAGACGTCTGGAGCGCCGCTGGAGGACCAAGAGGGCCGAATCTGACCGAACACTATTAAGAATTTACATCAGATCTTATTTAGTGGCGATAGGGGCGGCAAGACGTTCCTATCTTTCCGCTCTTATTGCGTCCGCAGATTCTCGTCCAGCCGCCTTGTTTAGGGTGACTCGCTCCCTCCTTGGAAAAGGGGGGAGCGAGGAACACTTACAAGGCAGAGCTGAGGAATTTGCTGAGTTTCTGTCGGATAAAGTCGCTCAGATTCGGTCAAACTTGGACTCTGGCAGGGCAGAGTCCATAGAGTTGACGGGGGCTAGTCTTAGTCCATCATTATGGGAAGAGTTTGGGCCTGTTTCTCCCGAGGATGTGGACAGGGCTATGGGAGCGATGGGTACCTCCACCTGTTTATTGGACCCATGCCCCTCCTGGCTGGTCTCGGCCAGCAGGTCGGTGGCACGCGGCTGGATCCAGGCGGTGATCACCGCTTCTTTGAGGGAGGGATCCGTACCGCAGTCGTTAAAAGCTGCGGTGGTGCGACCCCTCCTGAAGAAGCCTTCCCTGGATCCAGCTGATTTGAAGAACTATCGTCCAGTCTCCAACTTACCTTTTTTAGGGAAAGTTGTGGAGAAGGTGGTGGTGACTCAGCTTCTGCAGCTCCTGGATGAAACAGACCATCTAGATCCTTACCAGTCGGGCTTCAGGCGCGGCTACAGTACAGAAACTGCCTTGGTCGCCCTGATGGATGATCTCTGGCGGGCCCGGGATGGAGGAAACTCCTCCATCCTGGTGCTACTTGACCTCTCAGCGGCTTTCGATACCATCGACCATGGTATCCTTCTGCATCGGCTCGGCGAGTTGGGAGTGGGAGGCACCGTTTTACGGTGGTTCTCCTCTTATCTTGCCGATCGGATGCAGTCGGTGTTGGCAGGAGGGCAGAGATCGTCCCCTAGGCCCCTATCATGTGGGGTGCCTCAGGGGTCGGTTCTCTCGCCCATCCTGTTTAATATCTACATGAAACCGTTGGGTGAGATCATTCGCAGACATGGGGTGTGTTTCCATCAGTACGCTGATGACACCCAGCTGTACATCACCACCCCGTCTGACTTCAGGCAGGCAGTTGATGTAATGTGCCGTTGCCTGGACGACGTTAAGATCTGGATGGGGAGGAACAGACTCAGACTCAATCCCGACAAGACTGAGTGGCTGTGGATATTGCCTCCTAAGGATCATGACAACTACCCCTCCTTGGTCTTTGAGGGTGCGAAACTGACTCCCTCAGACCTGGTCCGCAACTTGGGGGTCCTCCTAGATCCACAGCTAAAATTGGACCACCATCTTTCTGCTGTGGCTAGGGGGGCCTTTGCACAGGTCCGCCTGGTGCACCAGTTGCGGCCATATTTGGAGAAGGAGGCTCTACTCACGGTCACTCATGCCCTTGTCACCTCGCGCTTGGACTACTGCAATGCGCTCTACATGGGGCTACCCTTGAAGAGTATCCGGAGACTTCAGCTGGTGCAAAATGCGGCTGCGCGTGCTGTGGTGGGTGTGCCAAGGTACACCCACGTGACACCAATACTCCACCAGCTGCATTGGTTGCCCATCGGTCTCCGGGTCCAATTCAAGGTGTTGATCACCATCTTTAAAGCCCTTCATGGCTTAGGACCAGGATATCTTCGGGACCGCATTCTGCCTCATACTTCCCTCCGACCGGTTAGGGCCCACAGAGTTGGCCTCCTCCAGGTCCCGTCGGCCAAGCAATGCCGGCTGGCGGGCCCTAGGGGGAGAGCCTTCTCTGTGGCCGGCCCCGTGCTCTGGAACCAACTACCCCCAGAGACCCGGACCATCCCCACTCTGCTGGCCTTCCGAAAAGCCGTCAAAACATGGCTTTTCCTGCAGGTGGGGGGGACAGCTTAATCCACCTGAGATTACCCCCCAAGTATGTATGATGTTGAATGGATGTTGTTGTTTTTAATATTGCTTTTTTAAAAATTTGTATTTGTTTCTTTTTAATTACATGTATTTTGATTATTCTTGTATTTTTCCCTGTTGTACGCCGCCCTGAGTCCCTTGGGAGTTGGGCGGCATATAAGAATAACAAAATAAATAAATAAATAAATAAATAAGATTGCAAATGGACATCTAATTTCACAGGGTATAATGCTTTCAAAATATGGTCCTAAGTGTATGAAGGCAAATATACCGTATTTTTCGGAGTATAAGACGCACCTTTTTCCTCCCTAAAAGTGGCTGAAAATTTGGGTGCGTCTTATACTTCGAATGTAGCTTTTTTCCCCAGCCCTAACTAGGTGCTAACAGATCTTCCCAGCTCTTACCTTGCAGGCTCTTTCATTGTTACTCTCCCCGAAGAATTTTTTCCCAGCCCTAAGTCTTTGCAGAATTTTTTTTCATTGCTCTACTTGCTCCGAATAAGTTTTTTTCTAGCCCTAACCAGGTGCTAACTATCTTCCCAGCTCTTACCGGCTTGCAGGCTCTTTCATTGTTACTCTCTCAGAAGAAGGTTTTTTTAAGTCCTAACCAGGGGATAAAATAATGTGCTAAGTTGACCAGACTAAGGATGCTAGCCAGATGAATACCTGGTAGGCAGATTGTTTTCCCCTATTTTCCTCCCCAAAAACTAAGGTGCGTCTTATACTCCGAAAAATACGGTAGGTGTCTCGGGATAATGTTGCAGGATTCAATCTGGATCGGTCACCAGAGGTTTTGTCTTCCAAGCTTCGGAGCTTATCAGAGTAAACTCAGTTTGTGCTTTCTAACATGCTCTGTTAGAGCAGGGGTCTCCAACCTTGTCAACTTTAGGACTTGTGGACTTCAACTTCAACTCCCAGAATTCCTCAGCCAGCCAGAGGAATTCTGGGAGTTGAAGTCCACAAGTCTTAAAGTTGACAAGGTTGGAGACCCCTGTGCTAGAGAGAAGTTCCCTGAGGATGGGCTCAGCATGTGTCCGAAATCTCAGAAGACTAAACCTCTGGTCCCGGTGACCGACCCAGATTGGATCCTGCATTATGCCTTTGTTCATTGCAAAGAGATAGCATGGGTTCTAGTATAGTTTTTATCAAAATCACAAGATGCATGGGAAGAGAGTTTTACAGGTGACTCTCAACCTACAGCCGTTTCTTTACGAACTGAGTGGGACGGATGACGATCGGGAAGCAAAGGGGGGGAAATGACAGGGAGACAGGAACCAGAGCAGTGGTGGGTTCCTACCGGTGCGGTCCACTCTATAGCACCGGTAGCGGCCCGCTGGTGACATCACAGTACCGGTGCGGTCGGTTGCCGGTGCCTGGGTGCCGCCATTAAAATTTTTTAAAAAAAAAAAAAAATTTCTTCTGCGCATGCCCAGAAACCTGACAATTAAGTCTTTCCCCATCCCTTCGCTTGAAAATAATAAGAAGCTCGCATTTGACACTTTTCCTTCGCTTTTGCCTAAAGCTTCCCAAAGTGGGCGTTTTCCGAAAGCGTAACCTTTTATACTGTTAATTTTATACAGTTTTATACTGTTAATCTTTAGACGAAAACATTGAGGACTGTTAAAAGATACTGTTCTTTTAACAGTCCTCAATATTTTCGTCTAAGGAATCCATGACTGAAACCAAAAATGCTGTATGAGACTTGCTTGACTTTTAACTATAGCATTTTCTGCATATAAAGGTTGCTGTGTTGCCATGGTGTAACACGCACTTTGTATGCAAAGCTTTTCATGTAAGCTATAAAATAGCAAAAATGGTAGTAACATCTCTCTGAAATAACTAATATATGACCGGCAAGCCACGCCCACCCAGTCACATCGTTGGCAAGTCACACCCACAAAATAAGCCATGCCCACAGAGTGGTAGTAAAAAATTAGGAACCCGCCCCTGAACCAGAGGTGTCGAATCAGAACAAACCAGCTTAAGGACTAAGGATGGACCATGAGAAGGGAATGGGAAACTATCAAAAGATGCGAAATCTTGGAGCCATTTGCAGAACATCAGAAAGGAATGAGATTGGACACTGGTGGACTGTTCAGGAGGAGGGAGCCAAGGAAGAGGGGAAAACTGTAGACTTTCCACAGAAATATTCAAATCCAGTTTTGCTTTTGCGGTAACCACTCAAATTTAGTAAAAAAAAGTTAACCTTTCACTTCAATCATGGAGTCCAAAGGTCTTTGTTTCCTAAGTCCGTAGCTGGGCCAACTCCACAAACTGGGTTTTCCTGCACCTGCAGAAGTGGAATGAGATGGTTTTTGGGGTGATTTCCATGGTCAACCATCTCTCTCTGATATCTCCATCCCATCAAAGGTCCTGGACCTTCTGAGGATTCGAGGAGAGGAAGAAACCGCTAGCAAGCTGAGTGTCTCCATTTATGACACAGAAAGGAACGAGAAGAGTAAAGAACATCGTGAAACCATAGTAAGCTGGAGGTTCTTTTGGACCGACCTACACAGTATTTATTATCCTTGGAAATTATCAAAACTATAGAGGGAATTAGGGATTGAAATATGGGAAATCTTGGCATCTTAATTGTCACCCCAAGGTTCTTGAGAAAGTCAGGAGAACTATGGCTTAAGGGCAGGCAACATTTGTGTGTTCAAGTACAATGAATACCTCCCAAAGTTCTGGGTGTAGTACAAAGTCGCAATGATATCGCAGGAGGAATTGGAGTGAAAACCCTGAATTCACCAATTTTTCTGGAGGTTTTTAAGAGGAAAATGGGAAGGAGAGTCCTTTAGAAGGCAAACCTTCTTCCCTCATTAACCCATTAGAATTAATTTTTACACCTAGCCCCGGGGGGGGGGGGTGTTTTTTAGGGCCACGGCTGTCAAATTCTCGCACCACCATTTCTGAGTATTTTCAGCATGCCCTTAATCGTACAAATTAAAAGCAGACAAATTCGTTAATCAGTTGTAAAAAGTTTTTTTAAAAGAAAAAGAAAAAAAGAAAAGAAAAAAAATTGGCTGCCAAAATTTGGCTGTCTTACTGCAAATATCAGGGTGCTTCCTAGTTTTGAGCATTGAATATTTCAGGAACACTTCCTCTCTTTCCCAAGTGCCTTTAAATGTACAATGTTTTCTGGCCCCTGCACAGCCTCATCTCCTGAACAGTTTTGTGCATCAGGGATGCCAGGACGAGATCAGCAGAATCTGCGGTGGTTTTGAGTTTCTTGGTTCCTGTAAAGCAAGGGAGGGAAATGATGGCTTTTTTATGACTTGTGGACTTAATTCCTAAGGAATTCTGGGAGTTGAAGTCCACAAGTCATAAAGTGTCCATCGTTCCACACCTCTGCTGTAAGACAGTAGGGAAATGATTTCGATGGAGATACATAGGACCTGTTATCTGGGCAAAAGGAACTGAAGGGTTTTTTTTTTTTGAAGTCTAAACCAGGGGTCTCCAACCTTGGCAACTTTAAGACTTGTGGACTTCAACTCCCAGAATTCTGGGAGCTGGCTGAGGAATTCTGGGAGTTGAAGTCCACAAGTCTTAAAGTTGCCAAGGTTGGAGACCCCTGGTCTAAACAACAACAACAAGACGGGGCCAAGACAAAGACTTACCTAAAATACTGAACCATTTTTGTCGGGGATGGTATAAGGTCTCTTACCTCAGGCAGAAGGTTGGTTTAGAACAGGGGCTCTCAACATTTTCTTTGCCATGGAGCCTCTTTGAATACCTTTTGTGGCCACCAACCCTCATGATTTAAATCATAACATTTCTTCAAGCCTTCGCGGACCCCTGTGATGACATTGTGCCCCCCAGGGGTCCGTGAACCACAGTTTGAGAACCACTGGACTAGCAGACCTCCAAGGTCCCTTCCAGCCAGTGGTGGGTTGCTACCGGTTCGCACCAGTACGGCGAACTGGTAGCGGCGGGGGCGGGAGGCTCCGCCCACCCACCCGGACATCATCAAAAACGCTCTGCGCATGTTCCCATTCCTGCGCATTCCCATTCCCGAACCAGTAGCAAAGGTAAGATAAATCCACTACTGGTTCCAGCCCTGGGATTCTATGATCGATGATTCTATAAGAAGGAAGAGAAGGTGTACGGTAATCAGCCTTGAAAAATTCTGTGATTATAGCCAGTCTCAATAAAAGAAGTTTTAGCCTTTCTGTGGAATTGATTTTGTGGTCTGGTCTACCCAGTGGGGCTGCCATCAAGCTGCCCATCAAGCGTATCGGTGTGTCCCCTTTCTCTCCAGGAGCGCCTACAGCAAGAGGAGCGCCAGCGCCAAGTGGAGCAGGAGCTGGACTACCTGGCGCCCTTCCTGATTCAGGTGGGAGGCATCGAGAAGATGACCAAGTGGCTCGCTTTGCGCCTGAAAGAAGACTGCCTGAACGATTTCAAGCATCGTCTCGTTGACAAGGCCAACCTCATCCAAGCACGATTTGAGAAGGTACCTAGGCGGTCATTGGACCTCTGGCTCTCCATAGCCCAACGCAAGAGTTGGCTTGCCTAGATAGGCCTTTCTACTTCTATGGACCCAACTGCTCTCCAGAGGTTCTTGTCGATGTCTCTGTAAAACACCCTTGGCCCACTGGAACCATTAAGACCAGAGTTGGAAGCTTTCACTGGCTTTTCTCTGTGGAAGGGGAAGAATGGCCTATGGGAGTATGGCTAAGACAAGGGGGTTCCCCTGTCAACTTGCAAAGCTTTCAAGTTGCCATAAGAAGGAGTGGGGAGAGCTGACGGAGTAGCTGATTGCACTAACTGAAACTACATTCCACAAATGTGTCCTAGGTTACCGGAGTCAGAAGGAGGGGTGTGGGGTTCCCAGCCTGCCAACGTGGTTCATTGGAGAATGTGATTTATGACATGTCCAGGGAGAAGGGGGGGAAACAGGGTCATGAGGGCGCGTAACCTACGTGAGCTCAGTTCTGACTGCATCGGAGTATTGCCGAAATGTCGCTCCTAATAAATCGCTATATTTCCTTTGGAGTTTGGCTTGTGGCTCATGAATTAATTAGGGCACCTTTCGGAAACATCACATCCCCAAAGCTTCATGCTGCCACTCGGGTTCCATCAGTCTGATTCCATTTCTTTGTCTTCTCAACTGCTGGCACACTAGTTCCAAACAGGGATGTTTGCAGGAGATGGTCAAAAAAGTCAAGATAGTGGTAGTGACATTGAGAAGTGCTTCTCTGATTTTTTGGGGGCCAAACTCTGCAGATACCTTGATTCAGGCAGTTCTGACTTCTGAGTCTTCATCAGTTTTATCTAGAGCAGAGGTCTTCAAACTTGGCAACTTTAAGACTTGTGGACTTTAACTCCCAGATTTCTCCAGCCAGCTCTGCTAATTCTGGGAGTTGAAGTCCACAAGTCTGAAAGTTGCCAAGTTTGAAGACCTCTGCTCTAGAGAGCTGATGATTGAGATTGTGGGACACTATTACACTTTTTTCTTAGATTGAATCCTTGTTACTGACATGAGTTGCTGGCTCAGTGGCTAAGACACTGAGCTTGTCGATCAGAAAGGAAAGGTCGGCAGTTCGGCAGTTCAAATCCCTAGTATAGGTCTCCTGCGTGAGCAGGGGGTTGGACTAGATGACCTCCAAGGTCCCTTCCAACTCTGCTACTGTTATTATTATTATAAGCCTATGCATCATTTGTTCATGCAGAAGATTTACCCTTAGTGTGAACCTAGCCATTCTCTCACACACTTTCCATAGGAAACTCAAGAACTCCAGAAGAAGCAGCAGTGGTACCAGCAGAACCAACTCAACATGACCTTGGAGGATGAAGACGCCTACTTGAACTACTGCTCAGAGGCCATGTTTCGCATCCGCATTTTGGAGCTCCGACTCAGCAGGTATTGTGTGAATGAGACTTAAGCCCTGACAATGTAGGGACAAAAGTAAAATTCTGGGTCATTGAAACATGCAACAAATTGTTGAACTTTTTTACAGAGGCCAGACTAGACCAGACTAAAGTAGTCTAAACTTAACTAGACTAATCCTTTGCAAACTTTAGCACAGTTAGTGCGAAGAACAGCACCACATTTTCACTAAAAAGAAGTCCTCAATAAGGACATTAATCTAGTTTAGTGTTTCTTAATCTAGGCAATTTGAAGATATGTGGACTTCAACTCCCAGAATTCCCCAGCCAGTTGGCTGGGGAATTCTGGGAGTTGAAGTCTACATATCTTCAAGACGTCAAGGTTGAGAAACACTGGTCTAGTTTCACAGAATCATACAGCAAGAAGGATTGTTGAAGTTCATCTAGAATCAAAGGACAGTCTAAGTCAGTGTCCCTCAAACTTGACCGCTTGAAGATGTATGGACTACAACTCCCAGAATTGCACACCCAGCATAGTCACACATAGAAGTGAGTTAGGAACATCTGGGATGTACAAAACATTTCCCCTTGCCCAGCCACTTAAATCCCAGGCTGTGTTCACACCAGCTGCTAGACTAGACTAAAATGGCATTGGGTAGCTGGTAACTCAGTCTGTGGATGGTTTCAGATTGTGTGAGTCAGGCCACCTTATTAAGTATAATAAGATTTATTTTATTTTACTTTAGATGTGTGTGGTTGCTCATCTTAAAACACAACTTTGGGCAGCTCACAACACTAAAAGAACACCATAATCACTAACCATAATTTGGTTTGATTCGTAATCGTATCGCACTGATCTTTACCCCAAATCTGCAATTACCAAGAAATGAACTACTCTGAAATATTTGACTATCACATGTACTGTATGTCTAATCTGTAATCTTTTCTTATCTTGAATAAACATGATCAATTCTTTGATTTGTTCCCTGGAGGACTATTTTAGAAAGAGGTCTATTTAACCATGAAAATAATGACATTGACAACAAGGGGTACTTCATACATAGCTAGATGCTATGTTTATGATTTCTAAGCCATTAGATATGGCTTACATCATGAAAAAACCCCAATCAGCATCACTGATAACACACTGGCAAAACTGATTACTCTGATTAAAGAAAAGAACATACCGTATTTTTCGGAGTATAAGACGCACCTTAGTTTTTGGGGAGGAAAATAGGGGAAAACAATCTGCCTACCAGGTATTCATCTGGCTAGTGTCCTTAGTCTGGTCAGCTTCAGCACATTATTTTATACCCTGGTTAGGACTTAAAAAAACCTTCTTCTAAGAGAGTAACAATGAAAGAGCCTGCAAGCCGGTAAGAGCTGGGAAGATAGTTAGCACCTGGTTAGAGCTAGAAAAAAACTTACTCGGAGCAAGTAGAGCAATGAAAAAAAACCTGCAAAGACTTAGGGCTGGAAAAACATTCTTTGGAGAGAGTAACAATGAAAAAGCCTGCAAGGTAAGAGCTGGGAAGATCTGTTAGCACCTAGTTAGGGCTGGAAAAAAAGCTACATTCAAAGTATAAGACGCACCCAAATTTTCAGCCACTTTTAGGGAGGAAAAAGGTGCGTCTTATACTCCGAAAAATACGGTAAATACTTTTGTTTCCACATGGAAACCGCTTCTGAACTTCATGCTTGATGTGGAAAAGAATGAAACTTTTAGGTTTCACAGATTGACTGATAGACTTTTGTAGAAATGACTGGTTCATGCTATTATGGTAAAACAAAAAGTTGTGATTTGTTGTTAATGCCTTATTCTACTGCGACAGAATAGAGTTGGAAGTCAATGTTTCTTTTTCTTTTTTTTCCCCTACCTTTCCTCACTTTTCTTTCCCCTTTCCTCTTCCCCTTCACTGTCCTCTTACTTGCTTTTGTATTTTGTATTTTATAATACTTTATAACCTAATAAAAATGTATTCTGGCGCATCACTGGTAAGTCACAATTAGTGGAATTGAAACAGTAATTTCTTGTCTTTCTTCACCAGGCATAAAGAGAGAGCACCACTGAAATATATAGCATTGGAAGAGAAACTTTCCAAAGATCCTCGTCTCTGTGAACATCTCAAATTTTATGTTTAATTCTTCCGTGAGTCATTGCTGGGAAGTGCTCCACAAAAGCCAGATGAATTTGATGAAACTTCCGAATAACTTTGAAGAACATTTTATTTTTCTCAGGCCACTTTCTTCCTCTCCATAAACTTTTGCAACTTTCTGGTAAGAAAGCATCAAGGAGAAGGAACTTTAATTCTTTGCAATCTCTTAATGGAGCAACAGTTTAAAATCTCTGGGATTTGATAGTAAGACCCTCAGATTATTATTTCTTCTTCTTCTTCTTCTTCTTCTTCTTCTTCTTCTTCTTCTTCTTCTTCTTCTTCTTCTTCTTCTTCTTCTTCTTCTTCTTCTTCTTCTTCTTCTTCCTCTTCCTCCTCCTCCTCCTCCTCCTCCTCCTCCTCCTCCATCATCATAATATTTTGTTGCATGTTCTACTTCTTTCACAGTCGGTTCTAAATTGTTGTGCTTCCTCCTCACAGTGACAGGAAGCCATGTTGTCTGTATTCAATGGGATCAGAGAGTACTTTGGCCTACAAGATGTCTTAATTCTTCCCTTCTCTAATTTCATCATTAAAGCTTTCAAAAAGTTTTGAGTCGATGCCATTTTAAACGATTGCACATCAATATATTGAATATCAAATTTAAATCCCAAGTGTTCCCCTTCCTTTAAAATTTAAGAGAACTCGCTGTCTGAATTCTGGGAGCCTTCCGCTTGTTACTAGCTCTACGTGAACTGCTGTGGTGTCACTGAAGCAGGATAGGACAAATTCGTGAATGGTCAGAGCATCCTAATAGCCTCCTAGGTGTGCAAGCTAAAAAGAAGACTGTAGTTTGGTAAGCTCAGCCTGGAGAAAGGAGAGGAAAGGGTTTGCAGGAAAATGCCGAAACAACTAGAGAAGTGTGGTTGCAAGTAAACGTAATCTACAATTAAGTCCACAAAGAATGTAGTAAACATCTGTGATGCCATAGGATCCTCAGGAGATTCTCAGGAGGCAAAGGCCTGCGTAGGTAGTCAGAATCAGAATGGAAGGGACCTTGGAGGTCTTCTAGTCCAGCCCCCTGCTCAAGCAGGAGATCCTAACCACTTCAGACAGGTGACTGTCCAGTCTCTTCTTAAAAAACCTCCAGTGATTCAGCACCCACAACTTCTGGTGGCAAGCTGTTCCACTAGTTAATTGTCCTCTCTGTTAGGAAGTTTCTCCTTAGTTCCTGGTTGCTTCTCTCCTTGATTAGTTTCCACCCATTGTTTCTTGTCTTGCCTTCTGGTGCTTTGGAAAATAATTTGACCTCCTCCTCTTTGTGGCAGCCCCTCAAATACTGGAATACTGCTATCCTGTTCCTCCTAGTCCTTTCTTTTCTCTAGACTAGCCAAACCAATTCCTGCAACCGTTCTTCGTATGTTTTTCTCTCTAGGCCTTTAATTATCTTGGTTTCTCTTTTTTTCCACTTTTCCCAAAGTCTCAACATCTTTTTTGTAATGTGATCAAAATTGGATGCAGTATTCCAGGTGTGGCCTTACTAAGGCTTTATAAAGCGGTCCTAATACTTCACATGATTTTGATTCTATGCCTCTGTTTATACAACCAAGGATTGTATTAGCTTTTTTGGCTGCTGCCGCACACGGCTGGCTCATGTTTAAGTGATCGTCCACTAAGACTCCAAGGTCCCTCTCCCAGTTACTGTCTTACAGCCATTTGTTTAGGCAACACTTTGAAATTTCAATAGCATTACAAAAAGTGACTTACAGCCAGTCCTTGCACTTACAACTGTAAGAGCATCCTCACAGTCACACGATCAGAATCCAGGCGTTTGGCAACTGGCATAGATTTCATGCTTACACCATCTTAGAGTCATGTGAATCAGGGGCGGGTTCCTAATTTTTTTACTACCACTCTGTGGGTGTGGCTTATTTTGTGGGTGTGGCTTCTCAGCCATGTGACCAGGTGGGCGTGGGTCTCGGGAGCTTGGCAGCGGCCGGAGAAACAGGGGGGCATTGCCCACCCGCAACGCAGCCCCCCGCAGCGGAAGCAGCAAGACCACGGCAGCGGTTCTTCTAGGAGGCCTGAATCCTTCTCCCATTTGATGATCCTAGGCTCCTGCCACCCGTTCCCCCTCCCCTCAGCAGCTCGAGAAGCCTCAAACGTGCGAAAATGCCTGGGATCATCACCGCGCGTTCGTGGCTTCTCTGACTGCTGAAGGTAGGGGAATGGAGAGAGCTCCTGCCGCCTGTTCTTTCAGCGTCTCACATGCTCCCTCAGCCATCCTCCCCTGCTTGGACTCACTGTGGGGTAGGAAGGCAGCGCATGAGCAGTGCCGGAAGCTCGGCTTCTGGGCATGCGCAGAAGAATTTTTTTAAAAAAAATTAAACTTTTTTTTAAAAATGGTGGTGCCCAAGCACCGGCAACCAACCGCACCGGTACTGTGACGTCACCAGCGGGCCGCTACCGGTGCTATAGAGTGGGCCGCACCGGTAGGAACCCACCACTGATGTGAATGCCAGTTACGACCTTACCAGCCAGCTTTCAACAAACAAAATCAATGGGTAATGCAAGCATCACTCAAAACCATGTGATTCTCATAACAACTGGCAGTGACTCGCTTAATAATCCTGCCAAAAAGATGGTAAAATTGTCCATGACTCACCGAACAACTGCCTTGCTTATCTATGGAAATTCAGACCTCACCTGTGGTCATAAATTGAGGACTACCTGTAGCTAATCTAGGGGTGGAGAGGGGGATTCTGAAAAGAAAACCAACACAGTTTCTGAGACAGTGACCATCGTTTCCGGGAGTCCAGTGCCATTTGCTGAAAATAGAACACAAGTGAAAACGCTACACACCGGGTGTTATCCAGCCCAAGAGTTGACTTCAACCAGAGTCTGCCTTCTGATAACCTTTTGTGGGCTTCCAGTTCAAATGGAGAAGTTAGGGGTGTATTTCCAGTAGATGGATTTCAGTATTGCTCAGCTATGTTTCTAGCTAAATGTGCAGATTAATGACTTATGCAACACACAAGTTATTAATATTGCTTTATTAACCCACTTTTTTTCCTGGTAACTGGTTCAAGGTCATACCCAAAAAATATGGATGTTTTGCAGCTGTTTCAAAGTGTGTTGTAACCTTTATCTCTCTAAACGGACCCTGTTCTCTCAAACATTATCCCCATATTCATCCATCCATCCATCCATCCAGAGGTGGGTTCCTGCCGGAGCTGCCCAGTGCGCAGCTCTGGTAGGGAGCAGCTGATTGTGCAATTTGTGCGCAACCGCTTCGGAGCCCTCTCTGCCGGTCCACCGTGTGCATCGCCATTTTTTCCCAGTGATTTTGGGTCGATTTTGCTTTTGCGCATGCGCGGAAGCAAAATCGCACCAAAATCTCACAAGGGGACACGAGAGAGAGAGAGAGATTTCGGTGAGATTTTGCTTCTGCGCATGTGCGGAAGCAAAATCGTGCCGAAATCTCACGTCTACACGTGTCCCCTCACAAGATTTCAGCGCGATTTTGCTTCCGCGCATGCGCAGAAGCAAAATCATGTGAGGGGTCACGCGTGTGTAGCGAGCGCACGTGCACCCGAAGTGTGGAGATGCACGCACAGTGCACCGGCACCGGTAAGAAAGCAACCCGCCGCTGAATCCATCCATCCATTTCATCCATCCATCCATCCATCTCATTCATTCATTCATTTCAATTCATTCATTCATTCATTCATTCATTCATTCAGCCACCCAACTCAATCAACTGACTCTGAGTGGCTTAAATTTCTAAAATATTTCTAAATATTTCTAAAACAATTAAAATAATTAATAAAAACACTAAGACAATAAAAACATCCAGAAAATAAATACAAACAGCAGCTGAGATAATTAATCAACTAATAGTAAAGTCAAGACCGTTAACATAGTCCGAGCCCCAGGCTGGGTATACAGTATAGCAAGGTTTTTAGAGCCTTTCAAACCATAAATCTACTCTCCAAGGGGAGGATATTCCACAGAGCGGGGGCCACTGCAGAAAAGGCCCATTTTCTAGTCCCTGCCAGCTGACACTCGTTGGAGCAGATTGGGCATGTCCGCAGCGTGTCCAATCAGCTCCATCGAATTGGATGGGTAGAGACTCTTGGAGAAAGACTGTCTCTCCAGATAGCCCAGTCCCAAGCCATGCTAGGGTGACAACCAGCACTTTGAATTGCACCCAGAAACATACTGGCAGCCAGGCAGATCACAGAATAAGTGCGTGTGGCCAGTACCATTTATTACTGATGCAGCCACATTTTGCATCAGTTGATGTTTTATGAATGCTCTTCAAGGGCAGCCCCATGTAGAAAATGTTGCAGTAGTCTAACCGGGAGATTACAAGGACATGGTTATTGCAGAGGGGTGAGTTGAGGAAATGTTACTTAAAAGCAGACGTAGCCGCAGATAGCCCAAAAGGCAAGGCCTCTCTGCTCCAGCCAAATAGTGCAATGTGAAAATTACTATAAATTAGCTCCCCTCATACAATTTTCCTGATGTGAGAATCCACATTTTTGCCATGCTACCACTAACACAGTGGCGAAGAGAAGGACCAGGGGTGACATGATAGCAGTGTTCCAATACTTGAGAGGCTGCCACAGAGAGGAGGGGGTCAGGCTGTTCTCTATGGCACCAGAAAGCCAAACAAGGAATAATGGATGGAAGCTGACCAAGGAGAGATTCAACCTGGAAGTGAGGAGAAACTTTCTGACGGTGAGAGCGATCAACCAGTGGAACAGCTTGCCAGCGGAGGTTGTGAGAGCCCCAACACTTGCGACCTTCAAGGGGAGACTGGACTGCCATCTGTCTCAAATGGTGTAGGAACTCCTGCTTGAGCAGGGGGTTGGACTAGATGACCTACAAGGTCCCTTCCAACTCTAATAATAAATCTAAATCTAGATGGACACAATCTGCCCACAATCCAGTTGGGCATCTCCAATTGTCCCCTTCCTGCCCCCAACTCCAAAACTGTTATTAATGCAAATCTCCCACCTCCCCACCCATTGGAAAATGTAACCATTTTTTCCAGCATCTGCTGCACTCAGTTCTCCTGCAGAGATGAGAAGATAGAGAAGAGGGCAAGGAAAAGAAAGAGAGAAGGACGCCTGTCGGAAAAGAAGGTTGAGTTCCTTGCCAACAGGTGCTCTAAGTCTCACTTCCTGCTCCCTTCAACCGTGCCTGGCGGGTTGATCTGCAGACAGATCACTTCCGAGGGGATGCATCCCTTGAGAGAGAATTTCTAGCAGAAATGGATCTGGTCTGGGGCAGGGGCGGGTTCCTAATTTTTTTACTACCATTCTGTGGGCGTGGCTTATTTTGTGGGTGTGGCTTGCCAGCCATGTGACCGGGTGGGCGTGGGCCTCGGGAGCTTGGCAGCAGCTGGAGAAATGGGGGGCATTGCCCACCTGCAACGCAGCCCCCCTCAGCGGGAGCAGCATGACCACAGCAGCGGTTCTTCTAGGAGGCTCCGTCCGGCCTGAATGCTTCTCCCCATTCGATGATCCTAGGCTCCTGCCGCCCGTTCCCCCTCCCCTCAGCAGCTCGAGAAGCCTCAAACGTGCAAAAATGCCTAGGATCATCACCGCGCATTCGTGGCTTCTCGGACTGCTGAAGGGAAGGGAATGGAGATAGCTCCTGCTGCCCGTTCTTTCAGTGTCTCATGTGCTCCCTCAGCCATCCTCCCCTGCTTGGACTCACTGTGGGGTAGGAAGGCAGCGCATGCGCAGTGCCGGAAGCTTGGCTTCTGGGCATACGCAGAAGAAATTTTTTTAAAAAAAAATTTTAAAATTTTTTTTAAAATGGCGGTGCCCAGGCACCAGCAACCGACCGCACCGGTACTGTGATGTCACCAGCGGGCCGCTATCAGTGCTATAGAGTGGACCGCACCGGTAGGAACCCACCACTGGTCTGGGGAATGTTTCAGTTGCCATATTGTTATAATTGAATGTTGGCCTCCGAGAGGTTGGCTGCAGAAATTCAGATGACCACTAGGTGGAGACAGAGTTTCTTGGCTTTCTCTTTCCCTGGCCTTTTCTGCCACCTTGTGTTCTTCTGTGTTTTTGCACATCTGAAAGTCCCATTCAAGGCTCGCGAGGGTTTTCAATTGTCAACATCAGAAGCAATAAGAATATTGCCTAAACAATAATTTAAAAAAGAGATCCTTTCACCCCAGTGGAGAAGATTGGGTCTCAGTCTGATGCTTCCAGGTGCTCAAGCAAAGCTGCTTCTCCATAAAAGATGATTCTTTCAAGAGAAGGCTCTCCTCTGGAGGACATTGTGTCTAGATAAGCCATGATGGCTTCAGTTTAGAAGACAGGGTTGTCTATCTCTACCGAAACGGGAAAGCGGAGGCAGGCTGCAATTCTTCCATTCGTGGATAAACAGGTGAAGACTTGTCAAAGCAATGGGCTTTGAAATGAACCATCACTTTCATGGTAGGACCAATCTCAGGAAGAACTTCTGAAGACAACTCGCCTCTGGATACCTTCTCTCAGTGAAGGCCTGCAGGCTGGGTGCCTCTGTCTCCGGGCGCAGGCCGTTTTTTGCCCAGTCTCACTTCTGCATACACAACTTCAGTATCTGGCTGAGCTTCCCTTTTGTGGAATCTGATGTCAGCATATGTCACATCGCTCATTTGCTTGGTCAAAGGGTGCTGTTAGAAAGACAAGGGAGAGAAGAAGGAGGGTGGTTTTCACTGTGATCTTAAAAGCAGCAGGTTCCCTAAACAGGATCAAAAACCATCATGTGTTCTGAGACTCACCAAATACTTTTTCAGACCACAATTCAGTGATTTTCACTTTTAAAAGGAAAAAATAGCCCCTTTAGGTGCAGATGGAAAGAGATGTTGTTATGACAGGAAACAATTGAAAGTTGCGAAAGGAAGTTAAAATAAGTTTTTGAGAATAACCTCAATTGGATAGGTCTATTCTAGTGAAAAGAAGAACTAGGGGTGACATGACAGCAGTATTCCAGTATTTGAGGGGCTGCCACAAAGAAGAGGGGGTCAATTTATTTTCCAAAGCACCAGAAGGCAAGACAAGAAAAAAATGGATGGAAATTAATCAAGGAGAGAAGCAACCTGGAATTGAGGAGAAACTTCCTAACAGTGAGGACAATTAACCTGTGGAACGGCTTGCCACCAGAAGTTGTGGGTGCTCCATCATTGGAGGCTTTTAAGAAGAGACTGGACAGCCAGTTGTCTCAAATGGTATAGGGCAGTGTTTCCCAACCTTGGCAACTTGAAGATGTCTGGACTTCAACTCCCAGAATTCCCCAGCCAGCATTCGCTGGCTGGGGAATTCTGGGAATTGAAGTCCAGACATCTTCAAGTTGCCAAGGTTGGGAAACACTGGTATAGGATCTCCTGCCTGAGCAGGGGGTTCGACTAGAAGACCTCCAAGGTCCCTTCCACCTCTGTTATTCCGTTCTGTTCTTAATAAAGACACAGAAGTAAAAACTGTTTAGGGTAAGGTGACCAGATTTTATTTTTTGTAAAGCGGGACACCATTAACGGGGGGGGGGGTTCTATGGGAGCAAGATGGGAGGGGTCCGTCTCTCTTATCCTGCAGCTTTGTGCACCCCCCCCAAACACCCCCCCTTCATCGCAGCCAGGGGTGGGTTCCTACCGGCGCAGGCTTATCTGTTCGTCTCCGCAGAGCCGAAAAAGCTGGTGGCGTTCCGCTTTCCCCGGCCGCCGGGACACCGCCATTTGTGTTCTTTTGCCCTTTTGCCCAAAAAATGGCGGCGTCCCGGCGGCTGGGGAAAGTGGGCGGGGGAAGCCCCACGCCACGAACGCCACCAGCTTCTTTGGCTCTGCGGCAACGAACAGGCAAGACCGCCGCAGCCCCTTTCACTGCCCTCCCTCCCCGCCTGGCAGGAGGAGGCAGGCGAGGCAGGAGGCAGAGGGGTGTGCAGGGCAAATTCAAATTTAAATTTTTTTTGAAACGCCGCAGGACGCGGGACAAATTATTAAAAAGCGGGACTGTCCTGCCAAAAGCAGGACGTCTGGTCACCTTAGTTTAGGGTTAGCAAGCCAAGCTTTTGTAAGAGGATGTTTTATGCAACGTAATAATGGCCTTGAAATTCTTGTAAGCTTTAGATTCAGGAGTAAGCTCAGCAGTCCCTCACACACAGTGAGCAATCAATCATCAGTCTCTTTCTCTCTATCCAGCCAGCGTATGCGTTTTCTTGCTCTCTCTTTATATTCGTTAGTAAACAAACCTGGATTCATTTAAAGCACCACTGTCATATTTTACAAACTTGGATTAACAGTTTACTTTGATATTAGGAAACCCAATCTGGTTAGACATAGTCCTGACAGTTTAAAAAGAAAAGGCAAGAGAAAATACAAGCAATTTTGGTTAGGTTGGGAAAAAAGAAGAAGAATTATTTGAAACTGTCCAGAAAGAACAACTATTAGTCACCAAATTGGACTATTAACGCTGACAGAGATAGAAATAAAGCTGAATTATGCAAAGCAAGGACATTTTGAATTTCCAAATAAATCAGGAAAATGAGGGGCGCATGACTCACAAAAAGAGAACGAAAGTCAAGCGATACTGACAAGAAGGAAATACTGTAATGACAGGTAATGCAAATGTGCGAAAAGCGTTTCATCAATATTGTACAGGTCAAGAAATATTTCTAGATGAATATTTACGTGAACAGAATTTCCCGACAATCACAGAGAACCAAGCAAATGTTGAATGGACCTACAGAAATAAGAAGCTATTAAAAAGTCTAAAACAGGAACAGCATCCGCTCCAGAAGGCTGGACAGCCTTACTATAAATGCCTTGAGAATGAACTTTTACAACCTTTAAAATAACAGATGAGTAATATTTTACACAATGGAAAGATTCTGGATAGCTAGAAAGAGGCTAATATAGTGCTAATATTTAAAGAGTCTGCAGATCTGACTTGAACAAGAAATCATCAGCCAATATCTTTACAAGTTAGGGTCAACTCAACTTATAACAGTTCATTTAGTGACCATTTGAAGTTACAACACCACTGAAAAAAGTGACTCATGGCCATTTTTCACACTTACAACCAGTGGTGGGTTGTAAATAATTTTGCCACCGGTTCGTGCACGTGCTTGTGCGACACTTTTGCGCCTGCGCAGAAGCGTCCCGGGCAGATGGGCAGAGCCTTCCGCTGCCAGTGCTACCAGTTCTAAGAACCGGTCCGAATCAGGAGCAACCCACCGCTGCTTACAACCGTTGCAGCATTCCCATGGTCACGTGATCAAAATTCAGCTGCTTGGCAACTGACTCACATTTATGACAGTCACAGTGTCCCAGGGTCACGTAATGCCCTTTGGCAACCTTCTGAAAAGCAAAGTCGATGGGGAAGCCGGATTCACTTAACAACCATGTTACTACTGTATTTTTCAGAGTATAAGACGCACTTTAATTTTGGGGGAGGAAAATAGGGGGGAAAATCTACCTACCAGGTATTCATCTGCCTAGCATCCTTAGTCTGGTCAGCTTCAGCACATTATTTTATCCTCTGGTTAGGGCTGAAAAAAATTATCTTCGGAGGGAGTAGCAATGGAAAAAAGCCTGCAAAGACTTAGGGCTGGAAAAAAATTCTTCGGAAGGAGTAGCAATGAAAAAATGCAAGCCGGGAAGATCATTAGCACCTCTTTAGGGCTGAAAAAATCTTTTTCAGAGGGAGTAGGAATGAACAAATCCTGCAAGCTGGGAAGATCGTTAGCACCTCCTTAGGGCTGGAAAAACCTTTTTCAGAGGGAGTAGGAATGAAAAAATCCTGCAAGCTGGGAAGATCGTTAGCACCTCGTTAGGGCTGGAAAAAAGCTTAGAAAAAGCTACATTCGGAGTATAAGACGCACCCAAATTTTCAGCCTCTTTTAGGGGGGAGAACGGTGCGTCTTATACTCCGAAAAATACAGTAACTTAACAAATGCAATGATTCACTTAACAACTGTGGAAAGTCTCACTTAACTGATGTCTCACTTAAAAACAGAAATGTTGGGCTCAGTTGTGATCATCAGTGGAGGGTTAACCGTAATAAGAACTAATGAAAATGGAAATGGAGCAGAAAAAACAAAACAGAAGAGAAATAATAGAAAAAGCTAAAAAAGGAAAAAGGAAAAAAGGAGAGAAAAAAAGAAAAAAGCTATAAAGAATTAGCTTCCTATATTCTTCACAGTCATTACAATTATATTTTAACATTTCTCTCTATGAAACAACAATATGACTCTCTCCTTTCAATAATTTATCCTGTCGAATCCTCAAAACCATAAACCACAAATCCATTATTTTCATTTTGCACAAAAAGAGGTTTTCAGATAGCAACAAAGGTCAATATATTTTCTCTAATCAAACAAGTTAGTAGATCCATCTCAACAAGATCAATCTTGTGAGAAGATCACAAAAGGCGTTCGTCACATGACCTCAGGTCACATGCGACCGTCATAAATATGAGTCAGTTGCCAAGCGTCTGAATTTTGATCACGTACCGCAACGGTCATAAGGGTAAAAATAACGGTCAGAAATAACTTTTGTCCCTGCCGTCGTAACTTAAACAGTCACTCAATCAATGGTTGGAGGTCAAGGACTACCGGTATGGCTATTAAAACATTCAAGAAAAATTCCCTGTTTCCCCCAAAATAAGACATCTCCTGATAATAAGCCCAATCAGGCTTTTGAGTGCATGGCAATAAGGCCAAGCGCTTATTTTAGGGTTCAAAAAAATATAAGACAGGGTCTTATTTTGGGGGAAACACGGTATTTAAAATACCCCCAAAGTATTTAAATACCCTGTAAATGCCAAGAACAGGGACGGAGAGACCCCGGTATGACTTCATGATGAAGCAATCGTTCGATTTACCTTTTTGGCTTCTTTGGCCAACGTAGGCTCAACCTCCGAAGGGTTTTCTGATGCTCCTACAAGAGTGAAATAAAGAGGAACTCAAAACATTATTCCTCAATGACATTCAGGAATTGTTGTGAAGGAGTCAGATTAACAGATTAACAGAGTTGGAAAGGACCTTGTAGGTCATCTAGTCCAACCCTCCGCCCAAGCAGGAGACCCTACACCAGGGGTGTCAAACTCAAGGCCCGGGGGCCGGATCCGGCCCGCGGGTTGCTTAGATCTGGTCCATGGTCCCCAACAGTGAAGGACCGGCCCATGGTGCCTCTGCCAGCAAAACAGAGCTCCTGACAGCCGCAGGCAGTCTTCCCGAGCTCCGTTGTTGCTGGCAGAGGGTTGCAGGAGGCCGTCGCAGGTGAAAATGGATCTTGGGAGCCTGTTTTTGCTGACAGAGAGCTCGAGCCACCACAGACGCCCCCAACATGAGTGACGTTGAGCTGGCCATGCCCACCCTGGCCCCCCTGAGTCAAACACAACCCTGATGCAGCCCTCAATGAAATCGGGTTCGACACCCCTGCCTTACACCATTTCGGACAGATGGCAGTCCAGTCTCTTCCTGAAAGCCTCCAGTGATGAAGCTCCCACAACTTCCGAAGGCAACTTCTGTTCCACCGGTTGGTTGTTCTCACTGTCAGGAAATTTCTCCTGATTTCTAGGTTGAATCTCTCCTTGTTCAGTTTCTTGACACCATTAGAATAGAATAGAATAGAATAGAATTCTTTATTGGCCAAGTGTGATTGGACACACAAGGAATTTGTCTTTGGTGCATATGCTCTCAGTGTACATAAAAGAAAAGATACATTTGTCAAGAATGGTTGTCATAGGGTTCAAGTAAGCAATCAGGAAACAATCAATATGAAATAATCGTAAGGATACAAGCAACAAGTTACAGTCATACAGTCATAAGTGGGAGGAGATGGGTGATAGGAACGATGAGAAAAACTAATAGTAATAGTAATGCAGCCTAGTGAATAGTTTTACAGTGGTGAGGGAATTATTTGTTTAGCAGAGTGATGGCGTTCGGGAAAAAACTGTTCTTGTGTCTAGTTGTCTTGGTGTGCAGTGCTCTATAGCGACGTTTTGAGGGTAGGAGTTGAAACAATTTATGTCCAGGATGCGAGGGGTCAGTAAATATTTTCACGGCCCTCTTTTTGACTCGTGCAGTATACAGGTCCTCAATGAAAGGCAGGTTGGCAGTAATTGTTTTTTCTGCAATTCTGATTATCCTCTGAAGTCTGTGTCTGTCTTGTTGGGTTGCAGAACCAAACCAGACAGTTATAGAGGTGCAGATGACAGACTCAATGATTCCTCTGTAGAACTGTATCAGCAGCTCCTTGGGAAGTTTGAGCTTCCTGAGTTGGCGCAGAAAGAACATTCTTTGTTGTGCTTTTTTGATGATGTTTTTGATGTTAGATGACCATTTTAGGTCTTGAGATATGATGGAACCTAGAAATTTGAAGGTCTCTGCTGTTGATACTGTGTTGTCTAGTATTGTTAAGAGGTGGTAGGATGGGAGGGTTTCTCCTGAAGTCTACCACCATTTCTACGGTTTTGAATGTGTTCAGTTCCAGATTGTTCCGGTCGCACCACGAGGCTAGTTGTTCAACCTCCCGTCTGTATGCGGTTTCATCGTTGTCTCGAATGAGGCCAATCACTGTTGTATCATCTGCAAACTTCAGTAGTTTAACAGATGAATCGTTTGAGATGCAGTCATTGGTATATAGAGAGAAGAGAAGTGGTGAGAGTACACAGCCTCGGGGGGGCCCTGTGCTAATTGTACAGGTATCTGATGTGATTTTGCCTAGCTTCACCTGCTGCTTCCTTTCTGTTAGGAAGCTTGTGATCCACTTACAAGTGTGTTCAGGTACCGCTAGCTGATTTAGTTTAGTTAGAAGAATGTCCGGTATGATGGTGTTGAATGCTGAACTAAAGTCTACAAAGAGGACCCTTGCGTAGGTATTTGGAGATTCAAGATGTTGTAGGATGTAGTGCAGAGCCATATTAACAGCATCATCTGTTGATCTATTTGCTCGGTATGCAAATTGCAGGGGGTCTAACAGTGGATCCGTGATGGTTTTCAAGTGGGACATCACTAGCCTTTCAAAGGTTTTCATAACTACAGATGTTAGAGCAACTGGTCTGTAGTCATTCAGTTCCTTGATGGAGGGCTTCTTCGGCACTGGGATGATAGTGGAGTGTTTGAAGCAAGAAGGAACATGGCATATCTCCAGTGACTTGTTGAAGATTTGGGTGAAGATGGGGGCCAATTGGTCAGCACAGACTTTTAAGCAAGGAGTTATCTTGTCTGGACCTGGTGCTTTTCCTGGCTTCTGTCTGTGAAATAGATCTTGCACTTCCTTTTCTGTGATCACCAGGGGCTGTGAACCCAATGGGATGGGTTCAGTTGTAGGAGGTTTGGCTGTTGTTGGTGTGTCTGGGATGGAGATTGTGGAGATAGGTGGCTGTAGTTTCCTTTCAAACCTGCAGTAGAACACATTCAGGTCATCTGCCAGTTGCTGATTTCCTTCAGCTTGGGAAGGTGGTTTGCTGTAGCCGGTGATGTTTTTAAGAGTTTTCCACATGTTTGCTGGTTCATTTGTTGAGAACTGGTTCCTTAGCTTTTCAGAGTAGTTTCTTTTTGCTGCTCTGATCTCCCTTGTTAATACATTTCTGGCCTGATTGTACAGCATTCTATCACCTTTTCTGTAGGCTTCCTCTTTGGAACGACGTAACTGCTTAAGTTTAGCTGTGAACCAGGGTTTATTGTTACTGTATATTCGCAAGTTCCTGGTCGGTACACAAGGTATTCCTTGTCTGGACCTTCAGGTGCTTTGTCCATGCATGAACACCTCTGGGGGTGGCCACTGCTGTTTAAATCCCTCCCTGGCCATCCTTTGAAGGTGGACCTCTTCCTTTTAAGAAGTTCATACCTCACTGAGCTTCAGGCAGGGGTCTCCAACCATGGCAACTTTAAGACTTGTGGACTTCAACTCCCAGAATTCCTCAGCCAGCTTTGCTGGCTGAGGAATTCTGGGAGTTGAAGTCCACAAGTCTTAAAGTTGCCACGGTTGGAGACCCCTGCTTCAGAGCGACTTCTAATATTTTTTTTAATTGACCAAGCAATCATACCTCTCTCATAAAGTACACGGGAGGTTCTCTGACTTTATACACCTACATATATGTTTTCAGCAGCACAAACTGGAGGTCTCTTGGTAAAGGAAGATATCCACGTTAGAAACTGATGGAGATGGCATTGTTTTTGCAAAAAGCATGCACCCTTTTGAGAAATGTGTGTCTAGAGGTTCGATAGGGCATTGGGGCACTAGGAAAAGGTCAAGACTGAAAAATAGGAAAAGCAACCTGGAATTGAGGAGAAACTTCCTAACGGTGAAGAAACCAGTAGAACAGAAGTTGCCTTCGGAAGTTGTGGGTGCTCCATCACTGGAAGCTTTTAAGAAGAGACTGGACGGCTATTGGTCCAGAATAGTATAGGGCTATAAGACCACACCTAGAGTACTGCATCCAGTTTTGGTCACCACACTATAAAAAAGATGTTGAGACTCTAGAAAGAGTGCAGATAAGAGCAACAAAGATGATTAGGGGACTGGAGGCTAAAACATATAAAGAACAGTTGCAGGGATTGGGTGTGTCTAGTTTAAAAGAGGACTAGGGGAGACATGATAGCCGAGTTCCAATATCTCAGGGGTTGCCACAAAGAAGAGGGAGTCAAACTATTCTCCAAAGCTACTGAGGGTAGAACAAGAAGCAATGGGTGGAAACTAATCAAGGAGATTCAACTTAGAACTAAGGAGAAATTTCCTGACAGTTAGAACAATTAATCAGTGGAACAGCTTGCCTCCAGAAGTTGTGAATGCTCCAACACTGGAAGTTTTAAAGAAGATGTTGGATAACCATTTGTCTGAAGTAGTGTAGGGTTTCCTGCCTAGGCAGGGGGTTGGACTAGAAGACCTCCAAACTCCCTTCCAACTCTGTTGTTATTATTATTATTATTATCTCCTGCTTGAGCAGAGGGTTGAACTAGAAGACCACCATAGTCCCTTCCAGCTTTATTCTGATTGATTGAAATGTTATTCCAAGACAGAAGACTGATTTTGTTCATCAGAAAAGGGGTCACCAGATTCCTCCTCCTGGGTTTTTTTGCCACCAAGAGTCAAGTCTGACTCGCTCTGCACTTTCGCTCACAGCCAGACAACCGAAACCAGGAAGATGGGAGGAATGATTGGAATGGCTGGGTGGCTGGGAGGGAATTGAGGAATTCATGTGCACCGGTCTGTGGCCTGGGAAAATCTCGACACCTCAAGGTCGAAGGATGAGAGCCTTCTGAGCCGAGCAGACTGTTTCCCAAAACAAAGAGATTGCACTGGATTGGTGGACACTGAACAGTGGGTGGCCCCAGGGGGAGGGAGAAGGAGGGAATTTAACTCTGCAGCTTTTCGTGCGAAAACTTCAGAACTGGCTTTGCTTCTATTGTGCCTCTATGGATCTATCAGTAAAATTAGATTCTTGGTAAAATGATGTCCGAAGAGTTCCTTTTGCTGCATGTGCCAATGGGACGGTTGACACTACCAAGATTCTTCCAGACTCAAAACCATAGAAAGAGGCCTGTGGCTTGTTCCCTTCCTTCTGACAATGAAAAGTCTGAAAGGACAGGTGTGGAAGAAGGTCTCACCTTTATTTTTCCTCTTGGATCTCCACACCAAGACACCCAGAAGCAGCAAGAAAATGAGGGTGCCCACGGCTACTCCAACCCCCACAGGGATTCCGAGTCCACTCCCGATATTGTTTGGGGATGGACCTGGTGGCCTATTGTCACTCTCGATGTTGGTGATTTGTGATGGCTTCTCACGTCCTGCTTAAACAAGCAACACAAAATGAGCTGGTAATAATGAAGAGATGCTCTTATCTACAGGTAGTCCTCGACTTATTTGGCCACAATCGAGCCCAACGTTTCTGTTGCTAACCAACAGAAGCGAATTTTTCCCCATTTTGCGACCTTTCTTGCCACAGTTGTTAAGTGAATCATTGCACTTATTAGGAATACGGTTGTTAAGTGAATTTGTCAAAGGTCGGAAAACGGGATCCCATGACCCTGGGACACTGCAACCGTCATAAATGTGAGTCAGTGGCCAAACATCCGAACTTTTTTCAGTGCCGTTGTAACTTTGAGCGGTCACTAAATGAACTGTCGTAAGTCAAGGACTACCTGTACTCCTTGCTCCAGAGATACTCTTAGAATTGCAAACTCAACATCCTGGGAGGGGGTGAAAAGGGAGGAAAAAATATGAAACCCTCAGTGAAGACCTCTGTTCTCCCACACCCCATCCCACATCTTAGGCTAATACTATTGCCTCAGTCATTTGCACAACAACTTCACAACACACATGATGTCATTGTGACTTCTACTGCCCTACCTGCTCTGGTTTCCATCGTTTTCTGTGAGAGGCAAGTTTGTAGCAATAGCACTTAGACTTATATACCGCTTTATAGCCCTCTCTAAGTGGTTTACAGAGTTCAGCATTTTGCCCCCAACAATCTGGGTCCTCATTTTATCCACCTCGGAAGGATGGAAGGCTGAGTCAACCTTGAGCCTGGTGAGATTTGAGCTGCCAAATTGCAGGCAGCTGGCAGGCAGCAGAAGTACCCTGCAGTACTATACTCTAACCACTGCGCCACCGCGGCTTCTAACAGCAATATCAGATATAAAAAGGTAAAGGTAAAGGTTCCCCTCATACATATGTGCTAGTCGTTCCTGACTCTAGGGGGCGGTGCTCATCTCTGTTTCAAACCCGAAGAGCCAGCGCTGTCCGAAGACATCTCCGTGGTCATGTGGCAGGCATGACTCAACGCCAAAGGCGCACAGAACGCTGTTACCTTCCCACCAAAGTGGTCCCTATTTTTCCACTTGTATTTTTTTACATGCTTTCGAACTGCTAGGTTGGCAGAAGCTGGGACAAGTAACGGGAGCTCACCCCGTTACGCGTTACGTTACAATATATCAGATATATTGGAGGTATTTAGGAAGAAATCAATGAAATTTGGAGATAAATCAATGAAATCAGGTTCATTAAGCTCCAGTCTGATTGGTTTAGGCTACCTCAACATCTCCTGGTTGAAGTTATGGCACAGTCAACAATTTCTAGGAGAACCTACAATGACATGGGTTCACCAGAGATGCTAAGCCACAAAGTGTGGATCATTCCCATAGGAAGGGGAGAAAATTGTTCTATTTACCAAGGATTGTCACCCTAGTTCCATTCCCCCGGCCATATTTATCAACTTCACAGGTATAGTTTCCAGAGTCCTCCTGTTTGATGTTCCTCAAAAACAGAGAAGCCCGGTCGTTCAGAACACTAGTTCCATGTTTCATTAAGCTCTTCTGTCCATCAGAGGCAATCTTATACCACAAAACACGATGGAGGCGTTTGGTTTCCTTCCCCTGGACTCTACAGTCCATGGTGAGGTTTTCCCCTTCTGTTGTCTGGATGGACGGTGGTGACTGGATCACCAATAGATTTGAAGCTGCGAGGGGTGGAAAAAGGACAATAATTTCAGCAACCTTGGTGTGCAACTCAGTCAAGGACCAAAGAAAGAAAGACTAAAGGAGAAGGTTCGGTTGATTCAGGCTGTATTCCTGAAACACCTCCAGATCTGCAGATTTGAGTTTGACATGCTGGGACACAAGTTGGCCTACATCAGGGGTGTCAAACCGACTGCGGGGTGCTTAGATCTGGCCCATGGGGCTTCCCAAGAAACAGCGAAAATGGAGCTTGTGAGGGCCACATGCTGCCCTCCCGAGCTCCGTTTTTGCTGGCAGAGGGTTGCAGGAGGCCGTTGCAGCCGAAAACGGAGCTCGGGAGCCCGTTTTCTCTGGCAGAGCGCTCGGCCACCACAGGCGCCCCCAACATGAGTGATGTTGAGCTGGCCATGCCAACCCCGGCCCCCCGAGACCAAATACAACTGTGATGCGGCCCTCAATGAAATCGAGTTTGACATCCCTGGCCTACATGAAGTGATTAGGTCAAAACTACCCACTGAAATCCATGGCCAAGCTTGGTCACCTTCCAGCCCTTAGCTATTATAGGGTTTTCTATGAGAGCTGTGATGAAGCTTCCAAGGAGGTGAGACAACACCCCATATATGACTGTGAAGCTGTGAGTTATAATGCCTACATTTCTGGATGGCCCAAGATCAGGGGTGTCAAACTCAATTTCATTGAGGACCACATCAGGGTTGTGTTTGACCTAGGAGGGCCTGGGGTGGGCATGGCCATGGCCATGGTGGGCATGTCCAGCTTGATGTCACTCATGTCAGGGGCACCTGTGGTGGCCAAGTGCTAAGGCAGGACCCTCACTCACTCTCATTATTATCTCCTTCCTTCCTTCCTTCCTCCCTCCCTCCCTCCCTTCCTTCCTTCCTTCCTTCCCTTTTCTTCTTTTTCCTTCCCTCTTCATTCTCCTTTCTTCTTCCTTCCCCTCTTTCCTTATTTTTCCTTCCTTGCTCTTTTCCCATCTTCCCTTCATTTTCTTTGTCTTTCCTCTTTCCCTTTCTCCTTTCCTGTCCCTTCTTGCATGCTCAAATGCAAAAGGGGAAACATTTTGTCACGCAGTGATTTTATATTGCCTGTTACATGTATATGCAGGAGCTGCATCCCTATCTAATATAATGGTTTATTCCTGAGCACGTGATTAATATGTTCCTAGTATGCATGTGTACATTCCTTTCTTTAATCCGTCCTTCTGTTTCAACTTCTGTAGAAGCAAGACGTGTTTTTTATAACAAAGATGTGATTAATGACATTTATTGTTTTTGTACCAAAATAAATATTTTCTACTTAGGACTTTAAACTGCGGTTTCTTTTCTAATGTCAGAGTTCCAGGAAAAGATCTATGTTAGTCTCTGATGAGAGTTATTCTTATCTTGACACATTTCTCCTTTTGTTTTGTTTTTAGTTTGTTTTGATAGTCTCTGCCAGCGAAAACAGTGTCTGAGGGGGCTGTACACGGCCCACTGCACCCCGTTTTCAGCCTGGATGGCCTCCTGTAGGCCTCTACCGATGAAAATGCATGTCCCCCACCCCCCGAGCTCCGTTTTTGCTGGCAGAGGCACCACAGGCCAGTCGGCCGTTTGCCAGGCCGTCCCCGTAGGCCAGATGTAAGCACCCTTGAGTTTGACACCCGTGCTGCAGATCGTTCACAGAAATTCACTCTTTGATCTACTACGTCTACCATTTTTCTCTCTCCCTAAGTCTTTTAAGGAGCTAATCTCAACTCTACCACCTTCTCCAGGAGAACCCCTGGTAGGCTAACTGAATCATGAAAACAGAGAAGTGAAATTAGATTGCAAGTCTTTCTCGCAGAGCTCATGGTTTCCTATAAAAAAAGTTTTTTTTTACATTTCCTGGTCTTCATGAGAGAACATAACCATTCAGCAAAAAACTCTTTCCCATCATGTTCAGTAAATCGCTCCCTCTTTGCTTCCTGCTTCTGGTTTCAAATTTGACATTTCTACAGGTGGCTATGAGGCGACCAGATCGTATGTCTGCTTTATAAATATGTACAAATATAATTGCATTTGTTGGCAATTATTTTGAATGTCCTGTTAGCCATTCAAGGTCTTTCTGGCAAGAGAGTGGCCATATATACCGTATTTTTCGGAGTATAAGACGCACCTTTTTGCCCCCCAAAAGAGGGGGGAAATGTCGGTGAGTCTTATACACCGAATACAGCCATTTTTGGCCTCCCAAAGCCCCGCCCCCGCATCCTAGTTTTGCGAACAACGGGCCGTTTTTTGCAAAAATGGGGGCGTTTTTGCCTTCCCCCACCCCCTAGGAGTGCTCTGCAGGCTTCCCAAACCCTCTGCATGCCCTGTTTTTGCAAAAAAAAATGAGTGAAAAACAGGCCGTTTTTTGCAAAAACTGGGGTGTTTTTGCCTTCTAGCCATCTAGCATGACTGGAGGAGGAATTCTGGGAGTTGAAGTCCACTAGTCTTAAAGCTGTCAAGTTTGAAGATCCCTGGGTTAGGGGTTAAGGGTGCAAGGGTCTTCAAACTTCAACTCCCATTCCTGAGCTAGCATGACTGGAGAAGGAATTCTGGGAGTTGAAGTCCACTAGTCTTAAAGCTGTCAAGTTTGAAGTTTGTAAAAAGTGTACATGGTTGTAAAAAGTGTACATGGTTGTAAAAAGTATTCTGCTACACTGGTATTTTATGAAATAATATATTACTACATCATTTGGTTCAGAATACTTTTTTCCTTGTTTTCCTCCTCTAAAATCTAGGTGCGTCTTATACTCCAGTGTGTCTTATACTCCGAAAAATACGGTATATATTGATGGCAACATTGCTCTAATCGACTATCCACAGATAACCCCATGCCCACATTCCAGGCAGAATAGCGAATATACTGTACTGACATATTTATTTATTTTGTTTCTTCATTAATGTCTTCATGTTTGAGAGGAACAGGCTGAGAGTTAAGCCCTGGGATACCCTAAAAGAAAGGAACTATGGGATGTACCTCTCCTAAAACATATGAAGAACAGTTGCGGGAACTGGGTATCTCTAGTCTAGTGAAAAGAAGGACTAGGCGCAGGGGTGGGTTCTAATTTTTTTAACTACTGGTTCTGTGGGCATGGCTTATTTTGTGGGTGTGGTTTGATGGTCATGTGACTGAGTGGGCGTGACCAACCTGACGTCACTCACGCCCATTCACATGACCCCCCCCACCAAGCCACGCCTACAGGAAAAGATAGGAAAATTTCCCCTCCTTTAGTGGCCCCGCCCCATCCCCTGCCCCACCTGCCACCCCCAAATTGATCTTTCCTCCCGCAGTGCCGCCGCCTCTCTCAGCCCCAGCACAGCAGCTGCGACTTTTATTATTAAAACCTACCTGAAATAAATAAAACAACCAACAAATTATGGTCAAAATGGGGCAATGTGATAGACTTCTATATACTAAGCTGCGGATGGACTCAGAAACCAAGCAAGGTCAGAGCAGGCTAGGACTTAGAAGGGACCTTACTAGCAATCTTAAGAGCTACCATTATAAGGTCCTTTGGGAAATAAGTGGCAACATATATAAATGAAAAACCATTTCTATATGTTGCCAGGAAAACTAAACCGATATGTCCATGAATCATTTAGGAACTGAGCTCTGTTGGAAAGAAACACAACCTTTACTTTTTGGGGTGGCTGATTTTTTGGGGGGCAGGTTGAGAAACAACCTGTATTCATGCATTTGTGTCCTGCCATGATGTAACAGGATTGGTTTTGGCTTAACGTGTGAATCCAGTCATATATGGGTACATTAGGAGCATTCCTGTCCTAATGTACCTGTATATTCATACCTCTTTTACTCTTATTCATGCTTGTAATATTACATATATATTCAATCATGTTTTACTGTTTGTACTTTGCTTATAATCATATATGCTTGACAAATAAACAAATACAAATACAAATAAGCTAAACTATGATTAAGCAAGGCTGTGCTTGGCTGTACCTGAATCCAGCTATAAAGAACCTGGCCCAAAGGCATCGAGCAAGAACCGCAGCTCCCCCTCCCTTCCTCCCCACCAATCCCAACACTAGGACTCAGAAGAACAGCAGCAAATATTCAGAGTAGATTTTGCCAGCAGTCAAAACCACAGGGAAAAATTGACATTTTAAAAAAACTCTTGACGAATAACCAAACGGGTAGATTGGGCTGGCAAAAATGACCCCGGAGTTGGACTAAGCGGTGTGGGGGGGGAACGACCCTAGACAGTGGCCGCAGCAGCGCTCGTCCTCGCCTGAAGGCGTTCATATTCAGAGAGTCCTTTTTGCCCTGCCGCGGCCTCGGTAGCTGCTTGTTACGATGCAACATGCTCTGTGCTGCCACTACCAGCAGGGGCAAAGGTGGCTCCTACTCTTTCTGATCTCCGCACGGCAGCTTGGACCGTGCAACCCGATACAACGTCTATTCTCAATCAGAAATTCTTCCCTACAAGATTTGTCCCCTGTAATGTATTGAAAGACTGGAGAAGTTCTCACTCCAGTCCGACCAGGGATTTGCATAGGCGTAGCCTGATTGGCTGCCTGCTCGCCAGGCTCCGATTGGCTGCCGGTTTTGCCGGCTCCCTATTTAAATCCCTGCCACAGACCTTGCTTTGCTGAAGTATGTACTGAACGGAATAAAGAGCTGAAGTCACCGCCTCGCCTCTAGCCTCTTTTATGGGGACTCAACATCCCCAGTTTTCTACTTCGACGTCCTCTTTCCCAGCCAAAGTCCCCCTCCTGGGAATCTATGAATAGCTCCTCTCCTCGTAACTAAGCTTCTTTCTTCATTTTTTTTCCTCTTTCGACCCACACCGTAAGATGACTGGCTAACTGGCAATCTCAGGTAAGATGCGTGTCTCGCAGCCCTCCTGCCCCATGTCCTGCCCCACCTGCCACCCCCAAATTGTGCCCCACTGCATGAGAGACACATCTTACCAGAGACAGGAAACTCTGGATCTTGCTGCTTTTTGGGGGTTTTCTAAAAAAAACCGCCTCTCCAGACGAGCTTGAAAACTTCCAAGGTTGCTTCTGGAGGCGGCAGTTGGGCAGAGTCCCCCCCCCCCAGGCACCTGCAACCTCGGAGCCTGCAGCAACTCCTGGCCCTTGCACAGTAAAGGAAAACTTCTCGTGAGTTCGAGGCAATTAACTTTGTTCTCTTTGAGAGTCGCTTTGCACCTTGTTTGGGGTGACATTTGCAGCACCAAAAGTTTGCAAAAGATTTTTTTTTTAAAAGGCAAAAACAAGATGGCGGCGGATGTGCAGTGCCAGAAACCCAGCTTCTGCACATGCGCAAAAGAAAAAAAAACCTAGAAGCCCCCCCCCCAATTTTTTTTAGAAAAACATCTAAAAATAAGATGGCAGCGCCCACGGACCGGCACCGACTGAACCGGTTCCATGATGTCATCATGACATCACCAGTGGTTTGCTACCATTTCGGGTGAACTGGTCCGAACCGGGAGGAACCCACCTCTGACTAGAGGTGAAATGATAGGAGAATTCCAGTATTTGAGGGGCTGCCACAAAGAAGAGGGGGTTCAACTTATTCTCCAAAGCACCAGAAGGCAGGACGAGAAACAATGGATGGAAACTAATCAAAGAGAGAAGCAACCTGGAATTAAGGAGAAACTTCCTAACAGTGAGGACAATTAACCAGTGGAACAGCTGGACTTCAAAAGTTGTGGGCGCTCCATCGTTGGAGGTTTTTAAGAAAAGACTGGAAAGCCACCTGTCTGAAAAGGTATAGGGTCTCCTGCTTGAGCAAAGGGTTGGACTAGAAGATTTCTAAGATCCCTTCCAAGTCTGTTATTCTGTTATTCCATCAATGCCAACTGGAACCAGTCCAGAGGAAGGAAGGGAACCAGGGCACGACTGTGTCTCCCACTCCCAACTGCCAGAGTCTGTCCAGAAATGGAATTGAAAGCTGCTGAAAGGGCATAAGAGCAAGGATGGACGCACTAACTCCACCCAGTCCCACCAGAGATCATCTGCAAGATGACTCAGGCTGTTTTGAGCCTGGGCCTGAAACCAAACTTGAAGGGATCTGATAATCTGCTTCCTGCACGCTTCTCTGAACTTTATGCACAATCACATTTTGGGGGAAAGAAGATATAAGATATAAGATAAGGCAAGACAAGCACAAGACGACCAGTAGTGGGTTCTAAAGCCCGTCACTACCAGTTCATGTGCGTGCATGCGCAGAAGCGTCCAAGGCGGGTGGAAGGAGCCTCCCGCCACCGCCACTACCAGTTCACCGAACTGGGCCGAACTGGGAGCAACCCACCATTGAAGAAGACGCTCTTTTTGGTGCCAAATTTTTAGCAGTCTGATCCCAGGTAGCAGCCTCAAAAATGGGCCTTGTACTTGAATGCAAATTTGCTGTCCTATGGAGTAAAGTCAGAAGGAATCTGGTAACACTTTCTCTAACTTAGATCTATAGCTCACGAAAGCTGACACCTTTTAATAAAATTTGCCTGTTGGAAACAGTGCTACCAGATTCCTCGTTTTGGATTACCGTGGATTAACATAGCTCTCCTCCCACAAATGTTGATGGCATGAAAGTCATGTCTTTATTATTGTTTCTGATAACTTCTCAAGAACATCCATGCTGTTTACTTGGCAGCAGGTTAGAAGCATATATACGCCGTTGTCTGCTCCATCATTTCTTGGGACTTTCCCAATCAAATCTACTCCCAAAGGTACTTTTTTTTCAAGAGGCAACTGGACTTTATTGTTTTTTCTTTTGAAGACATTTCGCTTCTCATCCAAGAAGCTTCCTCAGCTCTAACAGGGTAGTGGGGAATGGAAAGATTTATATTCCTTGCAGACAGCTGGTCATTTGCATCCTTTTAGAGAGTGGTTGAAGCACTTTTGGAGGCTTATCTGTGTCACCGGTTCACCGGTTCAGTTGGTGCCGGTCCATGGGCGACACCATCTTTTAAAAAAAAATTTAAAATTTATTTTTTCTTCTGAGAATGCGCAGAAGCTGAGTTTCCAGTACTGTGCATCGGTCGCCATTTTGTTTTCAGCTTTTTCCCAGATATTTTGGCATTGCGTGTCCACGCGGCGTGGGAGGAAGAGAACAAGCAGCAAATTCAAGGTGTTGATTATCATCTTTAAAGCCCTACATGGCTTAGGACCAGGTTACTTCCGGGACCGCATTCCACCTCATACTTCCCTTCGACCGGTCAGGTCCCACAGAGTGGGTCTCCTCCAGGTCCCGTCAGCCAAACAATGCCAGCTGGCGGGGCCTAGGGGGAGGGCCTTCTCTGTAGGGGCCCCTGCTCTCTGGAACCAACTACCCCCAGAGATCCGAATTATCTCCACCTTGCTAGCCTTCCGAAAAGCCATTAAGACATGGCTCTTCCTGCAGGTGGGGTTATGAGACAATTCACTTCTTAGGTCTCCCCCACGTATGTATGGTTGTTGTATGTTTTTTAATAAATATTTTTTTAAATTGTTATTAAATCTTTTACATTGTTTAGTGGTTCTTGACATGTTGTACGCCGCCCTGAGTCCCCAAGGAGTAGGGCGGCATATAAGAACTCTAAAATAAAATAAATAAAAAATAAATAAGATAAGTAGGAACCCACCCCTGGTCCTCAGGATCACCTGAGTAGTCCTTCTGGTTCCTGTAAAAGGATGCAAATGACCAGCTGTCTGCAAGGAGTATAAATCCTTCCATTCCCCACCATCCGGTCAGAGCTGAAGAAGCTTCTTGGATGAGAAGTGAAACTTCTTCAAAAGGAAAAAAACAAGAAAGCCCAATTTCCTCCTGAAAAAGCACCTTTGGGACAACCATGACCTGGATGACTGAGAATCTCTACAAATCAAGTCTACTCTACCACACAATAGGGTCAGAGGTGACTGGCACTTTGGGGTCTCAGGGTCTCAGTTGAACTCAGTCTACAAAGTTAGTTTGCAGTTGTTTGTTTGTTTGTTTGTTTGTTTATTTCTATTGTGGGATTATGGGTTAATTAATTAAATGTAGGAGAGAGACTGGCAGAGCCAGCGGGAGGAGTCAAGCAAATCACTTTAGAATCCCTCCGTAGCCACAAGAGGACAACAAAGTCCAATCTGAGAAGATTTCTGTGCATAAAGGTAAAGGTTCCCCTCGCACATACGTGCTAGTCGTTCCTGACTCTAGGGGGCGGTGCTCGTCTCCGTTTCTAAGCCGAAGAGCCAGCATTGTCCGAAGATGTTCTCCGTGGTCATATGGTCATGACTCAATGCCGAAGGCGCACGGAGCGCTGTTACCTTCCCACCAAAGGTGGTCCCTATTTTTCTACTTGTATTTTTTACGTGCTTTCGAACAGCTAGGTTGGCAGAAGCTGGGACAAGTAATGGGAGCTCACTCCATTACGCGGCGCTAGGGATTCGAACCGCTGAACTGCCGACCTTCTGATCGACAAGCTCAGCATCTTCGACTTGACTTGACTAAGACATAGTCTTAGCCTTGAGCAAGAAATCAAGAATTTTGAACTTTCTCATGTTTGGATCTGGTTGTTTGGACCTGACATTAAACTATGGACCAGCATGGTAAGGCCACACAGAAAATTCCTGCCATGAATTGGAAATCTTACTGTGTGGAAGTGATGAACATATTATTGCTAAGATTTATAAAATGTTATTGACCTTGAATTTGGAAAGTGAATATGTGAAACACTGCATGATTCAGTGGGCAAGGAATCTTGATTATAATGTGATGCTTGAACAATGGGAAAATATGTGGACGAAGGGTTTCATATTTTCAGTAAACTATAATTTAAAGAAAATTTTATAAGATGATGTATCGCTGGTATTTAACCCCAGATAATTTATCTAGAATGTATAAAGGTATTTCAAATGAATGTTGGAAGTGTAAAAGTAAAGACGAGACTTTTTACCATTTATGGTGGACATGTGATAACACAAAGAAATTTTGGAGCAGTAAGATTCATAGTTCAATACAGAAAATTCTGAAAATGAAGATAAAGGTGAAACCAGAAGCTTTTCTTTTGGGTTAAATGAAAAAGACTTGGAGAAAAAAAAAAGGAACTTTGATCTTACACATGTTGACAGCAGCAAGACTGCTGTACACCCAAAAATGGAAGGACACTTCGATTCCCACCATGGACGAATGGCTGCAGAAGCTGATGGAATTGGCAGAAATGACTAAATTGACCATATTGTGTAAAGAAAAGAATATAAGTACTTTTGTTGCAACATGGAGACCACTTCTGGTCTTGAGATGGAAAAAAATTATACTTTGATTTTGGGTTTTATTGATTAGATTGGTAGATGCTTATAGAAATGGCTAGTTTATATTACTATGAAAAGGCAAAAAGCGATGGTTTGATCAGTAGTGGGTTCTAAAATCCTTTGCTACCAGTTCACGCGCGCGACATTTCTGCGCATGTGCAGAAGCATCCCGGGTGGGTGGGCGGAGCATCCCGGTGGGTGGGTGGAGCTTCCTGGGCGGGTGGGCAGAGCCTCCCGCCACCAGCTCTACCGGTTCTTAGAACCGGGCCGAACCAGGAGCAACCCACTGCTGGGTTTGATGTTAATGCTTTATTTTACTGCAACAGAGGGAAGTCAATCTTTTTTTCCTTTTCCCCAGCCCTTCCTCACCTCTCTTCCCCCTAAATGTTGTATATTATGATTCTTGATGAATGTATTTTTTTCTTTGTTCTTTTTTTCCTTTTATGTACACTGAGAGCATATGCACCAAAGACAAATTCCTTGTGTGTCCAATCACACTTGGCCAATAAAGAATTCTATTCTATTCCATTCTATTCCATTCTATTCCATTCCATTCCATTCCATTCCATTCCATTCCATTCCATTCCATTCCATTCTATTCTATTCTAGTCTATTCTATTCTATTCTCATTCTAGTCTAGTCTAGTCTAATCTAGTCTATTGTTTCTATTCTATTCCCTATTCCCGCCTCTATCCATTCCATTCCATTCCATTATATTCCCTATTCCCTCCTCTATCCATTCTATTCTATTCTATTCTATTCTATTCTATTCTATTCTATTCTACTCTATTCTATTCTATTCCATTCCATTCCCATTCCGTTCTTCATTCCAATATTCTATTCTATTCTATTCCATTCCATTCCATTCCCATTCCGTTCTTCATTCCAATATTCTATTCTATTCTATTCTATTCCCATTCCATTCTTCATTCCAATATTCTATTCTATTCTATTCTATTCTATTCTATTCTATTCTATTCTATTCTATTCTATTCTATTCCATTCCATTCCATTCTATTCTATTCTATTCCATTCCATTCTATTCCATTCCCATTCCATTCTTCATTCCAATATTCTATTCTATTCTATTCTATTCCCATTCCATTCTTCATTCCAATATTCTATTCTATTCTATTCTATTCTATTCTATTCTATTCTATTCTATTCTATTCTATTCTATTCTATTCCATTCCATTCCATTCTATTCTATTCTATTCCATTCCATTCTATTCCATTCCCATTCCATTCTTCATTCCAATATTCTATTCTATTCTATTCTATTCTATTCCATTCCCATTCCATTCTATTCTATTCCATTCCATTCCATTCTATTCCATTCCCATTCCATTCTTCATTCCAATATTCTATTCTATTCTATTCTATTCTATTCTATTCCATTCTATTCCATTCCATTCCATTCTATTCTATTCTATTCCATTCCATTCTATTCCATTCCCATTCCATTCTTCATTCCAATATTCTATTCTATTCTATTCTATTCTATTCTATTCTATTCCATTCTATTCCATTCCCATTCCATTCTTCATTCCAATATTCTATTCTATTCTATTCTATTCTATTCTATTCCATTCTATTCCATTCCATTCCATTCTATTCTATTCCATTCCATTCTATTCCATTCCCATTCCATTCTTCATTCCAATATTCTATTCTATTCTATTCTATTCTATTCTATTCTATTCCATTCTATTCCATTCCATTCCATTCCATTCTATTCTATTCCATTCCATTCTATTCCATTCCATTCCATTCTATTCTATTCTATTCCATTCCATTCTATTCCATTCCCATTCCATTCTTCATTCCAATATTCTATTCTATTCTATTCCCATTCTATTCTATTCCATTCCCATTCCATTCTTCATTCCAATATTCTATTCTATTCTATTCTATTCCCATTCCATTCTTCATTCCAATATTCTATTCTATTCTATTCTATTCTATTCTATTCCATTCCATTCCATTCCATTCTATTCTATTCCATTCCATTCCATTCCCATTCCATTCCCATTCCATTCTTCATTCCAATATTCTATTCTATTCTATTCTATTCCCATTGTATTCTATTCCATTCCCATTCCATTCTTCATTCCAATATTCTATTCTATTCTATTCCCATTCCATTCTTCATTCCAATATTCTATTCTATTCTATTCTATTCTATTCTATTCTATTCTATTCTATTCTATTCTATTCTATTCTATTCCATTCCATTCCATTCTATTCTATTCCATTCCATTCTATTCCATTCCCATTCCATTCTTCATTCCAATATTCTATTCTATTCTATTCTATTCTATTCTATTCTATTCTATTCTATTCCATTCCATTCCATTCCATTCCATTCCATTCTATTATATTCTATTCTATTCCATTCCATTCCATTCCCATTCCATTCTTCATTCCAATATTCTATTATATTCTATTATATTCCCATTCTATTCTATTCCATTCCCATTCCATTCTTTATTCCAATATTCTATTCTATTCTATTCTATTCTATTCTATTCTGTTCTATTCTATTCTATTCTATTCCATTCCATTCCATTCCATTCCATTCCATTCCATTCTATTCTATTCTAATTTACTTTTGCATTTTGTATCTTATCTTATAACCTAATAAAATGTTTTAAATTTTTTTTAAAAAAAGGAAAGAAAATTCCTGCCACTTACCAGTGATGTTAACATGCGTTCCGTTTCCTGATCCTGATCGATTTTTGATCCTGATCACACATACATAGTGTCCCGAATCCTCCACATCTACATTCATTAGTCTAAGAATCACTTTCTGGTTTGATTTCTGAGAGGATTTTGGGTTCTTGAGCTCCTGTTTGTCTTTGTACCATGTCACTTTCACCAAACTGGAATTGGCAACTTTGCTAAAACTGCACGTAATTGAGACATTTACTCCTGCTCTTCTGTTGGCGTTTTGTGGAGTCTGATTCACAGCCACATAGGGCTTTTCTGCAAAATAATAATAATAATAATAATAATAATAATAATAATAATAATAATAATAATAATAATAATAATAATAATAATAATAATAATAATAATAATAATAATAATAATAATAATAATAATAATAATAATAATAATAATAATAATAATAATAATAATTTGCCCCTGTATTTTAGCCTTGCTTTGTGTTGGAGCAAAGAGCAAATATTAAGAGAAGAGTCATATGCTTTACAATTGTAACCCCAAACACACGTACATTAGTACGTACACACACACACACACATACACACACACACTGCTGCAACAGATAATTGATGAATTCCTTAAGAACATTTTATTGCTGGAAAAATCAGTCTGCTAAATTTGGTAACAGATTTCAGAGTAGAGGCGGTCCTCGTCTTACAACAGCTCGCTTAGGGGCCGTTCGAAGTTACAACAGCACTGAAAAAAGTGACATGGTCATTTTTCACACTTACGACCGTTGCAGCATCCCGTGGTCACGTGATCTACATTTGGATGCTTGACAACTGACTCACATTTATGACGGTTGCAGGGTCCCGGGGTCATGTGATCCCCTTTTGCGACCTTCGGGCAAGCAAAGTCAACGGGGAAGCCAGATGCACTTAACAACCGTGCTACTAATTTAACAACTGCAGTGATTCGCTTAACAAATATGGCAAGAAAAGTCGTAAAAAGGGGGCAAAATTCACTTCACAGTTTTTTCACTTAACGATGTAAATGTTGGGTTCAGTTGTTGTCATAAGTTGAGGACCAGATATAGAGATGGCTCTCTATATTAGAGAGCCAGTTTGGTGTAGTAGTTAAAGCAAGAGAAACAATGCAGTTTAGACGGTTTAGATTTTAGATTTATTATTAGAGTTGGAAGGGACCTTGTAGGTCATCTAGTCCAACCCCCTGCTCAAGCAGGAGTTCCTACACCATTTGAGACAGATGGCAGTCCAGTCTCCCCTTGAAGGTCGCAAGTGTTGGGGCTCTCACAACATCCGCTGGCAAGCTGTTCCACTGGTTGATCGCTCTCACCGTCAGAAAGTTTCTCCTCACTTCCAGGTTGAATCTCTCCTTGGTCAGCTTCCATCCATTATTCCTTGTTTGGCTTTCTGGTGCCATAGAGAACAGCCTGACCCCCTCCTCTCTGTGGCATCCCCTCAAGTATTGGAACACTGCTATCATGTCACCCCTGGTCCTTCTCTTTGCCAGACTGGCCAAGCTCAGTTCCTGCAACCGCTCTTTGTATGTTTTATTTTCCAGACCCTTTATCATCCTGGTTGCTCTCTTCTGCACTTTCTCTAGAGTTTCAATGTCTTTTTTGTAGTGTGGTGACCAAAACTGGATGCAGTACTCTAGGTGTGGTCTGACCAAGGCTTTATAGAGTGGTACTAGTACCTCTCTGGTCCTTGATTGTATCCCTCTTGTGTGAGAGAAAGAGGGCAAAGACAGTTCCTCCCTAACAGTTCCCAGAATGTATGTTTTATGTGTAAGGAGTCTGTGAATGATGAACAATAAAAGGTACCACAGGTAGTCCTCGACTTATAACCACAATTGACCGCAAAATTTCCATTGCTAAGTAAGACATTTGTTAAGTGAGTTTTGTCCCATTTTACGACTTTTCTTAACACATTTGTTAAGTAAATCACTGCAGTTGTTAAATACACACACACACACACACACACACAAAAGATTATGTATGTATGTGTGAACACACACACAAGGAAAAGAGATCAAGGCACCTTGGAAGCTAATACAACTTCCAATGATACAGATGGACACACCTGGGTAGTTTTCTTGATCTATAGGTTATGGTATGATCTGTTCAAAACTACATACTTTTTATGTGTGTCATACTATCATGGCCACCATCTTGAATGTCTGAGGATGCCCTGTTGGCAACTGGACAGGAATATCAATAGCAACAGCACTTAGACTTATATACCGCTTCACAGTGCTTTACAGCCCTCTCTAAGCGGTTTACAGAATCAGCCTATTGCCCCCAATAATCTGGGACCTCATTTTACTGACCTCAGAAGAGTCAACCTTGAGCCAGTTAGGATCGAACTCCTGGCAGTGGGCAGAGTCAGCATGCATTCTAACCTCTGCGCATCATGGATGGATAGATGGATGGATGGATGGAGGGAGGGAGGGATGGATGGATGGATGGAAAGAGAGGGGGATGGAGAGAAGGAGGGAGGGATGAATAGAAGGGAGGGAGGGAGGGAGGGAAGAAGGAAGGAAGGAAGGAAGGAAGGAAGGAAGAAAGGAAGGAAGGAAGGAAGGAAGGGCAATAGCATTTAGACTTATATACTGCTTCACAGTGCTTTCCAGCCCTCTCTAAGTGGTTTACAGAGTCAGCCTATTGTCCCCAGGAATCTGGGTCCTCATTTTACCGACTTCGGAAGGATGGAAGGCTGAATCAACCTTGAGCCGGTCAGGATCGAACTCCTGGCAGTGGACAGAATTTGCCTGCAATATTGCATTCTTAACCACTGCGCATCATGGATGGATGGATGGATGGATGGATGGATGGATGGAAGGAAGGAAGGAAGGAAGGAAGGAAGGAAGGAAGGAAGGGCAACAGCAATAGCACTTACATACCGCTTCACAGTGCCTTACAGCCCTCTCTAAGCGGTTTACAGAGTCAGCCTATTGCCCACAACAATCTAACTTGGCAACTTTAAGACTTGTGGACTCTGGGAGTGGAAGTGCACAAGTCTTAAAGTTGCCAAGTTTGAAGACCTCTGAATTAGACCCTCTCCCAAATCTGGCTGAACTGCTACATTTTCATAGAATGGACAACAGCAAAAATAATTTAAGGTTCCCATGAATGAATGAATGAACGAACGAACGAACGAACGAACGAACAAACAAACAAACAAACAAACAAACAAACAAACAAACAAACAAACAAACAAACAAACAAACAAACAGGCATATTTACCCCGGATTGTCACAGTTGTGTTCCCCGTTTTCGGATATCCTAAATCGCCAATTGTACAGTGATAGATTCCAGAATCAGCAACAACAGTTGACTTAAGAGTTAAAATGCTGGATTTGTTCCTTTCATTTTTAATGACAAAAATCCTGGATGAATTGTTGATATTGTCTTTTTTCCACATCTTCCTCCAGTTTACATGCCACCTTGAAGAAACGTTGCCTTCCACGTTGCAATTCAACGTCACGTCTGACCCTTCTGATACGTTCAAAACAGGAGGCGTCTGAATGACGGAAAAGGATCCAGACCTTGGCGGTTCTGGATTCCCTGTGGAACCTGGATGGGAAGCAGAAACACAACAACGCGTTGAAAGCTTAAAATGAAAACGCTGAAGTCAAAGACAGAGAAGCTACGTCTGAATTTCAACTCATTTTCACTGAGGTCAGGATATGTGAGAATGAGCTTGGGAGGCAGGAGAGAGAGAGAGAGAGGGAGCTGCAGACTGGAGAAACAATATGTAAAACTGTTTAACCAGTATGTTTGTAACTGTGGAGTCCTTGGTGCTCTCCTCCTCCTCCTCCTCTTCTCCACACACCACACTCCCTTCTAGCACTGATGATGTTACCTAGCTGGGTCATAAAACATCTGCAAGAAAACAACCAAGTTCAGAGAGCACCAAGGACCCCATAGTTCTCTTCTTCCTCCTCTTCCTCTTCCTCTTCCTCTTCCTCTTCCTCTTCCTCTTCCTCTTCCTCCTCCTCCTCCTCCTCCTCCTCCTCCTCCTCCTCTCCTCCTCCTCCTCCTCCTCCTCCTCCTCCTCCTCCTCCTCCTCCTCCTCCTCCTCCTCCTCCTCCTCCTCCCCACAAACCCTTCTAGCACTGATGATGTTACCTAGCTGGGTCATAAAACATCTGCAAGAAAACAACCAAGTTCAGAGAGCACCAAGGACCCCATAGTTCTCTTCTTCCTCCTCTTCCTCTTCCTCTTCCTCTTCCTCTTCCTCTTCCTCTTCCTCCTCCTCCTCCTCCTCCTCCTCTCCACAAACCCTTCTAGCACTGATGATGTTACCTAGCTGGGTCATGAAACATCCACAAGAAAACAACCAAGTTCAGAGAGCACCAAGGACCCCATAGTTCTCTTCTTCCTCCTCCTCTTCCTCCTCGTCCTCGTCCTCCTCCTCCTCCTCTCCACAAACCCTTCTAGCACTGATGATGTTACCTAGCTGGGTCATGAAACATCCACAAGAAAACAACCAAGTTCAGAGAGCACCAAGGACCCCACAGTTCTCTTCTTCCTCCTCTTCCTCTTCCTCTTCCTCTTCCTCCTCGTCCTCCTCCTCCTCCTCTCCACAAACCCTTCTAGCACTGATGATGTTACCTAGCTGGGTCATGAAACATCCACAAGAAAACAACCAAGCTCAGAGAGCACCAAGGACCCCACAGTTCTCCTCTTCTTCCTCCTCCTCCTCCTCCTCTTCCTCCTCCTCTTCTTCTTCCTCCTCCTCCTCCTCTTCCTCTTCTTCTTCCTCCTTCTCCTCCTCTCCACAAACCCTTCTAGCACTGATGATGTTACCTAGCTGGGTCATGAAACATCTGCCAGAAAACAACCAAGCTCAGAGAGCACCAAGGACCCCACAGTTCTCTTCTTCCTCCTCTTCCTCTTCCTCTTCCTCCTCGTCCTCCTCCTCCTCCTCTCCACAAACCCTTCTAGCACTGATGATGTTACCTAGCTGGGTCATGAAACATCCACAAGAAAACAACCAAGCTCAGAGAGCACAAGGACCCCACAGTTCTCCTCTTCTTCCTCCTCCTCCTCCTCCTCTTCCTCCTCCTCTTCTTCTTCCTCCTTCTCCTCCTCTCCACAAACCCTTCTAGCACTGATGATGTTACCTAGCTGGGTCATGAAACATCCACAAGAAAACAACCAAGCTCAGAGAGCACCAAGGACCCCACAGTTCTCTTCTTCCTCGTCTTCCTCTTCCTCCTCCTCCTCCTCCTCCTCCTCCTCTCCACAAACCCTTCTAGCACTGATGACGTTACCTAGCTGGGTCATGAAACATGTTAAGGGGGGCATTCCCCCGTATTAGAGGTTGATGGATCTTGTTCCCTTTTGAAGTCATTCTCATTAGAAAATAAAACCGAGATTCAAATCTAATTAACAAAATATTTATTTCAGTAGAAAAGTAATAAAAAGAATTCTTAATAAACTACATCTTATCAGCTAATGAAAGTCACGTCTGCCTTCGGCAGAAATGGAGGAAGAGAAGGAAGGAGTTGACTCCTGGAATGCACGCATGCGCAGTAAAACATATCACATGTCTGCTTGACCATAAATGCAAGAAACAGTAGATCTGCACAACTGGCAATATTCACATCGTGACAAAACATGTGCAAGAAAACAACTAAGCTCAGAGAGCACCAAGGACCCCACAGTTCTCCTCTTCCTCTTCCTCTTCCTCCTCCTCTTCCTCCTCCTCCTCTCCACAAACCCTTCTAGCACTGATGATGTTACCTAGCTGGGTCATGAAACATCTGCCAGAAAACAACCAAGCTCAGAGAGCACCAAGGACCCCACAGTTCTCCTCTTCTTCCTCCTCCTCCTCCTCTTCCTCTTCTTCTTCCTCCTTCTCCTCCTCTCCACAAACCCTTCTAGCACTGATGATGTTACCTAGCTGGGTCATGAAACATCCGCAAGAAAACAACCAAGCTCAGAGAGCACCAAGGACCCCACAGTTCTCCTCTTCTTCCTCCTCCTCCTCCTCCTCCTCTTCTTCTTCCTCCTTCTCCTCCTCTCCACAAACCCTTCTAGCACTGATGATGTTACCTAGCTGGGTCATGAAACATCTGCCAGAAAACAACCAAGCTCAGAGAGCACCAAGGACCCCACAGTTCTCCTCTTCTTCCTCCTCCTCCTCCTCTTCCTCCTCCTCTTCTTCTTCTTCTTCCTCCTTCTCCTCCTCTCCACAAACCCTTCTAGCACTGATGATGTTACCTAGCTGGGTCATGAAACATCTGCCAGAAAACAACCAAGCTCAGAGAGCACCAAGGACCCCACAGTTCTCCTCTTCTTCCTCCTCCTCCTCCTCTTCCTCTTCTTCTTCCTCCTTCTCCTCCTCTCCACAAACCCTTCTAGCACTGATGATGTTACCTAGCTGGGTCATGAAACATCCGCAAGAAAACAACCAAGCTCAGAGAGCACCAAGGACCCCACAGTTCTCCTCTTCTTCCTCCTCCTCCTCCTCTTCCTCTTCTTCTTCCTCCTTCTCCTCCTCTCCACAAACCCTTCTAGCACTGATGATGTTACCTAGCTGGGTCATGAAACATCCGCAAGAAAACAACCAAGCTCAGAGAGCACCAAGGACCCCACAGTTCTCCTCTTCTTCCTCCTCCTCCTCCTCCTCCTCTTCTTCTTCCTCCTTCTCCTCCTCTCCACAAACCCTTCTAGCACTGATGATGTTACCTAGCTGGGTCATGAAACATCTGCCAGAAAACAACCAAGCTCAGAGAGCACCAAGGACCCCACAGTTCTCCTCTTCTTCCTCCTCCTCCTCCTCTTCCTCTTCTTCTTCCTCCTTCTCCTCCTCTCCACAAACCCTTCTAGCACTGATGATGTTACCTAGCTGGGTCATGAAACATCCACAAGAAAACAACCAAGCTCAGAGAGCACCAAGGACCCCACAGTTCTCCTCTTCTTCTTCCTCCTCCTCCTCCTCCTCCTCCTCTTCTTCTTCCTCCTTCTCCTCCTCTCCACAAACCCTTCTAGCACTGATGATGTTACCTAGCTGGGTCATGAAACATCCGCAAGAAAACAACCAAGCTCAGAGAGCACCAAGGACCCCACAGTTCTCCTCTTCTTCCTCCTCCTCCTCCTCCTCCTCTTCTTCTTCCTCCTTCTCCTCCTCTCCACAAACCCTTCTAGCACTGATGATGTTACCTAGCTGGGTCATGAAACATCCGCAAGAAAACAACCAAGCTCAGAGAGCACCAAGGACCCCACAGTTCTCCTCTTCTTCCTCCTCCTCCTCCTCCTCCTCTTCTTCTTCCTCCTTCTCCTCCTCTCCACAAACCCTTCTAGCACTGATGATGTTACCTAGCTGGGTCATGAAACATCCACAAGAAAACAACCAAGCTCAGAGAGCACCAAGGACCCCACAGTTCTCCTCTTCTTCCTCCTCCTCCTCCTCCTCCTCTTCTTCTTCCTCCTTCTCCTCCTCTCCACAAACCCTTCTAGCACTGATGATGTTACCTAGCTGGGTCATGAAACATCTGCCAGAAAACAACCAAGCTCAGAGAGCACCAAGGACCCCACAGTTCTCCTCTTCTTCCTCCTCCTCCTCCTCTTCCTCTTCTTCTTCCTCCTTCTCCTCCTCTCCACAAACCCTTCTAGCACTGATGATGTTACCTAGCTGGGTCATGAAACATCCGCAAGAAAACAACCAAGCTCAGAGAGCACCAAGGACCCCACAGTTCTCCTCTTCTTCCTCCTCCTCCTCCTCCTCCTCCTCCTCCTCTTCTTCTTCCTCCTTCTCCTCCTCTCCACAAACCCTTCTAGCACTGATGATGTTACCTAGCTGGGTCATGAAACATCTGCCAGAAAACAACCAAGCTCAGAGAGCACCAAGGACCCCACAGTTCTCCTCTTCTTCCTCCTCCTCCTCCTCTTCCTCTTCTTCTTCCTCCTTCTCCTCCTCTCCACAAACCCTTCTAGCACTGATGATGTTACCTAGCTGGGTCATGAAACATCCACAAGAAAACAACCAAGCTCAGAGAGCACCAAGGACCCCACAGTTCTCCTCTTCTTCCTCCTCCTCCTCCTCCTCCTCCTCCTCCTCTTCTTCTTCCTCCTTCTCCTCCTCTCCACAAACCCTTCTAGCACTGATGATGTTACCTAGCTGGGTCATGAAACATCTGCCAGAAAACAACCAAGCTCAGAGAGCACCAAGGACCCCACAGTTCTCCTCTTCTTCCTCCTCCTCCTCCTCTTCCTCTTCTTCTTCCTCCTTCTCCTCCTCTCCACAAACCCTTCTAGCACTGATGATGTTACCTAGCTGGGTCATGAAACATCCACAAGAAAACAACCAAGCTCAGAGAGCACCAAGGACCCCACAGTTCTCCTCTTCTTCCTCCTCCTCCTCCTCCTCCTCTTCTTCTTCCTCCTTCTCCTCCTCTCCACAAACCCTTCTAGCACTGATGATGTTACCTAGCTGGGTCATGAAACATCTGCCAGAAAACAACCAAGCTCAGAGAGCACCAAGGACCCCACAGTTCTCCTCTTCTTCCTCCTCCTCCTCCTCCTCCTCTTCTTCTTCCTCCTTCTCCTCCTCTCCACAAACCCTTCTAGCACTGATGATGTTACCTAGCTGGGTCATGAAACATCCACAAGAAAACAACCAAGCTCAGAGAGCACCAAGGACCCCACAGTTCTCCTCTTCTTCCTCCTCCTCCTCCTCCTCCTCTTCTTCTTCCTCCTTCTCCTCCTCTCCACAAACCCTTCTAGCACTGATGATGTTACCTAGCTGGGTCATGAAACATCTGCCAGAAAACAACCAAGCTCAGAGAGCACCAAGGACCCCACAGTTCTCCTCTTCTTCCTCCTCCTCCTCCTCTTCCTCTTCTTCTTCCTCCTTCTCCTCCTCTCCACAAACCCTTCTAGCACTGATGATGTTACCTAGCTGGGTCATGAAACATCCGCAAGAAAACAACCAAGCTCAGAGAGCACCAAGGACCCCACAGTTCTCCTCTTCTTCCTCCTCCTCCTCCTCTTCCTCCTCCTCTTCTTCTTCCTCCTTCTCCTCCTCTCCACAAACCCTTCTAGCACTGATGATGTTACCTAGCTGGGTCATGAAACATCTGCCAGAAAACAACCAAGCTCAGAGAGCACCAAGGACCCCACAGTTCTCCTCTTCTTCCTCCTCCTCCTCCTCTTCCTCCTCCTCTTCTTCTTCCTCCTTCTCCTCCTCTCCACAAACCCTTCTAGCACTGATGATGTTACCTAGCTGGGTCATGAAACATCCGCAAGAAAACAACCAAGCTCAGAGAGCACCAAGGACCCCACAGTTCTCCTCTTCTTCCTCCTCCTCCTCCTCCTCCTCTTCTTCTTCCTCCTTCTCCTCCTCTCCACAAACCCTTCTAGCACTGATGATGTTACCTAGCTGGGTCATGAAACATCTGCCAGAAAACAACCAAGCTCAGAGAGCACCAAGGACCCCACAGTTCTCCTCTTCTTCCTCCTCCTCCTCCTCTTCCTCTTCTTCTTCCTCCTTCTCCTCCTCTCCACAAACCCTTCTAGCACTGATGATGTTACCTAGCTGGGTCATGAAACATCCACAAGAAAACAACCAAGCTCAGAGAGCACCAAGGACCCCACAGTTCTCCTCTTCTTCCTCCTCCTCCTCCTCCTCCTCCTCCTCTTCTTCTTCCTCCTTCTCCTCCTCTCCACAAACCCTTCTAGCACTGATGATGTTACCTAGCTGGGTCATGAAACATCTGCCAGAAAACAACCAAGCTCAGAGAGCACCAAGGACCCCACAGTTCTCCTCTTCTTCCTCCTCCTCCTCCTCTTCCTCTTCTTCTTCCTCCTTCTCCTCCTCTCCACAAACCCTTCTAGCACTGATGATGTTACCTAGCTGGGTCATGAAACATCCACAAGAAAACAACCAAGCTCAGAGAGCACCAAGGACCCCACAGTTCTCCTCTTCTTCCTCCTCCTCCTCCTCTTCCTCTTCTTCTTCCTCCTTCTCCTCCTCTCCACAAACCCTTCTAGCACTGATGATGTTACCTAGCTGGGTCATGAAACATCTGCCAGAAAACAACCAAGCTCAGAGAGCACCAAGGACCCCACAGTTCTCTTCTTCCTCCTCTTCCTCTTCCTCTTCCTCCTCGTCCTCCTCCTCCTCCTCTCCACAAACCCTTCTAGCACTGATGATGTTACCTAGCTGGGTCATGAAACATCTGCCAGAAAACAACCAAGCTCAGAGAGCACCAAGGACCCCTCGTTTCAACCCTGAGCTACACAAATTCTCCTTTATTGGAAGAGAAAGTTTGTAGCTCAGGGTTGAATTGTGGAGTCCTTGGTGTTCTCTGATCTTGGTGTGTGTGTGTGTGAGAGAGAGAGAGAGAGTGGGGGAACTCAACCAGCATCAGCATTATCCTTTGGTCTGTCAGGAATGTATAACTTCCTCTCTATTTTCTTATGGGAGGTTTTATTGTTATTATGAGTTTGATTTTTATGACCACAGCTAAGTGACTCTGGGTGGCTCACAACTGGTAGCAACAATAAACAAAGTTAAAAACCAATATAGAAACATATAAAAACTTCCATCATCAATATAAAAACATAATATTATGGTCAGCAGCAGAATTCATTCTACTTCGGCTCAATACAGCTGATTTCTGGTCTTTCGAACTCAATCACGACTCCTGGCAACTACCTGGACCTGGACAACTTCTTGCTGTTTCCTCACACTTTCAATCTCGGTTTTAGGGTTTTGGTTATTTCATTTTCATTTTTTGGCTTCATTTTGCTCTCTCGCAACTTCCCTTTCCTTTGTGGGTTGATGCTACTTCCCCAGATCATTTGGGACTTTTTGACTCTGCTCTGGTTTCCCATCTCAAGGAGAAATTCCATGTGGCATCTGCAACCCACCCTGGAACTCGTGTGCATTATGACAATGTTGCACAAACGATGAACTTGACACGGTCGGTGACGTTTCCAAGATGATATCAAGATGCATGTGACATCCTGGGAGATTGTACTGGATGCCCATAACTCCTCCTTCCTCCGGTCTCAAGTCTCTCCCTCGATCCGTTCTGCCTTTTCCTGCTACTTCTAAGATGTGACTTTCAATTGCATCGTCCTTCTGCAAACCAACTTCAGGTTGTTCTGATGCATTTCAGGAAAGGAAAACGATGGCCATGAAGGAGATAGCAGTCCATATAACTGCTCCTCCTTCTTGCCAGACCCACCAAAACTGTGATCCCTGTCAATTTACTTGACTGTGCCATCTAAGTGCTAGAGCCCACTGTAACAACATTGCCAAAAAGGCACTAAGAGTTGTTAATCTAATCTTGCGTAGCTTCTTTTCTGGCAACATTACATTGCTAACCAGAGCATACAAAACATTTGTTAGACCAATTCTGGAATACAGCTCACCTGTCTGGAACCCGCACTGCGTATCAGACATAAATACAATCGAGAGAATCCAGAAATATTTCACAAGAAGAGTCCTTCACTCCTCCGCTCACAACAAAATACCTTATTCCACCAGACTTGAAATACTGGGATTAGACAATTTACAACTACGTCGCCTCCGATCTGATCTAAATGTAGTTCATAAAATCATATACCAAAATGTCCTTCCTGTTAATGACTACTTCAGCTTCAACCGCAACAATACACGAGCACGTAATAGATTCAAACTAAATGTAAAGCGCTCCAAACTCGACTGCAGAAAATACGACTTCAGCAACAGAGTGATCAATGCCTGGAATGCTCTACCTGACTCTGTGGTTTCTTCCCCAAACCCCAAAAACTTTAACCTTAGACTGTCTACAGTCGACCTCTCCTCGTTTCTAAGAGGTCTGTAAGGGGCGTGCATAAGCGCACCAGCGTGCCTACCATCCCTGTCCTACTGTCCTATTGTTCTCTTTTATCGTTACTTTTTACTTATGTTTATACAAATTACTACTATACATGTTTGACAAATAAATAAATAAAAAATAAAAAATAAAAATAAATAAATCTAGGAGTGGCAAAGCCTGTGCGCCAATTATATCAAACCGACAGTTGGCTCATGGTCTGGGCCAGGGATGACAGCATTAGTCAGCATTAGTACCACATTTCAAAAAAGGTTGGGGTTCAGTGGATGCAACAAAGCCAATACAGAGACCTGAGGACATGTCCAATGAGGGCAGGCTGAAGAACCTGAGGGTGTTCTTCTCCCAGTCTAGTCTAGTCTAATGAAAAGAAGGACTAGGAGTGACATGATAACAGTCTTCCAAACTTTGGGTGACTGCCACAAAGAAGAGGGGGGGGGAGGTCAACTTATCCTCCAAAGCACCTGAAAGTAGGGCAAGAAACAATGGATGGAAATCAGTCAATGAGAGATTCAATCTAGAATGAAGGAGACATTTCATAACAATGAGAACAATCAACCAGTGGAATGGCTTGCCTTCAGAAGTTGTAGGTGGCCTATCACAGGAGGCTTTCAAGAAGAGACTGGACAGCCATTTGTCTGAAAAGATATAGACACTCCTGCTTGAGCAAGGGGTTGGACTAGATGGCCTCCAAGGTCCCATCCAACACTGTTTTTCTATGTTCTCTGTTTTATGTTCTATGTTCGGTGCGGTGTTTTTCAGTCTTAGCAGCCTGAAGCTGTATGAACGTCAACTCCCAAAAGATGATTAGGGGACTGGAGGCTAAAACATACGATGAACGGTTGCAGGAACTGGGCCTGGCTAGTCTAGTGAAGAGAAGGACCAGGGGAAACATGATAGCAGTCTTCCAATATTTGAGGGGCTGCCACAGAGAGGAGGGGGTCAAGCTATTTTCCAAGGCCAGACAAGGAATAATGGATGGAAACTGATCAAGGAGAGATTCAACCTAGAAATAAGGAGAAATTTTCTGACAGGGAGAACAATCAACCAATGGAACAGAAGTTGCCTTCAGAAGTTGTGGCAGCTTCATCACTGGAGGCTGTCAAGAAGAGACTGGACTGCCATCTGTCAGAAATGGTGCAGGGTCTCCTGTTTGGGCAGGGGGGCTGGACAAAGAGACCTGGAGGTTAGGGGACTGGAGGCTAAAACATACGATGAACGGTTACAGGAACTGGGCATGGCTAGTCTAGTGAAGAGAAGGACCGGGGAGACAGGATAGCAGTGTTCCAGTATTTGAGGGGCTGCCACAGAGAGGAGGGGGTCAAGCTATTTTCCAAAGCACCCGAAGGCCAGACAAGGAATAATGGATGGAAACTGAACAAGGAGAGATTCAACCTGGAAATAAAGAGAAATTTTCTGACAGTGAGAGCAATCAACCCATGGAACAGAAGTTGCCTTGGGAAGTTGTGTGAGCTTCATCACTGGAGGCTTTCAAGAACAGACTGGACTGCCATTTGTCAGAAAGGGTGTAGAGTCTCCTGCTTTGGGGGGGGGGGTTGGACTAGATGACCTACAAGGTCCCTTCCAACACTGTTAATCTGCGTATTATTCTGTTATTCAGAAGTTGTGGGAGCTTCATCACTGGAGGCTTTCAAGAAGAGACTGGACTGCCATTTGTCAGAAATGGTGTAGGGTCTCCTGCTTGGGCGGGGGGTTGGACTAGATGACCTACAAGGTCCCTTCCAACTCTGTTAATCTGTATCTGTATGGAATAGGACAGGGAGACATCAACACACCATTCCTTTTTTTTAGCTATCAAGTTACCACCCTAGAATCAACTCTACTTTATGTAGAACAATCCAACAAGACGCAACTCAGTGGTAAGAAAAGTAAGGACCTTTCTCACATTTCCTTGTCATAGGTAGTCCTTGCCTTCCCGCCATTCATTTAGTGACCATTCGAAATTACAACAGCATTGAAAAAAATCAGTGACTTATGACCGATGCTCGTTCTTACAACCTTTGCAACATCCCCATGGTCACATGATCAAAAATAGGATGCTTGGCAACTGGCATGTACTTATGATGGTTGCAGCATCCCGCCTCCTGTCATCACTGTTCACAATTTCCCAGCCAGCTTCCAACCAGCAAAATCAAATGGGGGAGGGAGAGTTTATTTACGATCGCGTGATTCACTTAACTGTATGAAAATGATTTGCTTAGCAACCGTGGCAACAAGGTCATAAAATTAGGCACAATTGACTTAATGACCACTTTGTTTAGCAATGGAAATTCTGATCCCAGTGATTTGCCATTGCCTCCTCCCGAGGGCTGAGAGAGAATGACTGGCCCAAGGCAGTGGTGGGTTTTTACCGGTGCGGTCCAGTGCGTAGCTCCGGTAGGATCGGCCAATTGCGCAATTTGCGCACGACCGCTCCGGTGCCGTCTTCGCCGGTCCGTCGCGCGCGTCGCCATCTTTTTAAAAGAATTTTTGGCCTTTTTTGCTTCTGTGCATGCACGGAAGCAAAATCTCGGCGAAATCTTGCGAGGGGACGCGCGCGAGAGAGAGATTTCGGCGAGATTTTGCTTCCACGCATGCGCGGAAGCAAAATCTCGCTGAAATCGTGCGCGCATGCACGTCCCCTCGCAAGATTTCGGCGAGATTTTGCTTCCGCGCATGCGCAGAAGCAAAATCATATGAGGGGCTGCACGTGCGTAGCAAGCGCGCACATGCACGAAATGTGGAGATGCGTGCGCAGTGCATCGGTATCGGTAAGTGAGCAACCCACCCCTGGCCCAAGGTCATGCAGCTGCTTTCTCCCCAAAGAAAGAACTAGAACTCAGGGTGTGTTGGTTTTTAGCCTGGTGCCCTCACCACTGCACCAACCTGGCTCCCTGTCTTACTTTTGCCAATTGTCCAAACTCTCAGCTGCCCATTTTGCTTTCTTTGAAGCTCGCTAGCAACTGCCATAACCAGGGGGCAGGGGGCATTTGAGAGGGGAAGCATGCTGGAGGTGTGAAATAATGCTATGGGAAATTTGGGGAGTATGAACACTAACAGGAACCAGAGGTGCCAGACTGAGCCATCTTCCTGCCTTCAAGGACACCGACCCTGGGAAAGGAATTTACAATGGCACCTGAGACACAGGGTTCCCAAAACGTTGGAACGACACCTGATTGGACTGCTCTCAAAGGGGGGGAGGGATTTGGGACATGGGGATTGCTTTCAATATATGATTTTCTCACGGATTTTCCTCAGAGCTTGCCTCGCTTGTGCTGCACCCAGTTCCCTAATATATTTTAATGTGGAGAAAAGCAAAACTTTACATTTAGGCAGGAAAAATCAAAGGTATAAGTACAGATTAGGCAAGACCTCCTGGCTCAAAAACAGCAACTGTGAGAAGGACCTTAGAGTCTTAGTGGATGATCACTTGAATATGAGCCAGCAGTGTGCAGCAACCGCCCAAAAAGCTAAGACAATCCTGGGTTGTATAAACAGAAGCATAGAATCAAGATCAGGTGAAGTATTAGTGCCGCTTTACAAAACCCTAGTAAGAGCACACCTGGAATACTGCAACCAATTTTGGTCAACCACACTACAAAAAAGATGTGGAGACTTTGGAAAAAGTTCAGAGAAGAGCAACTAAGATTATCAAAGGCCTGGAGACTAAAACATATGAAGAACAGCTGCAGGATTTGGGTTTGGCTAGTCTAAAGAAAAGAAGAATTAGGGATGACATGATAGCAGTTCAGCTGTTCAAATCTCACCGGCTCAAGGTTGACTCAGCCTTCCATCCTTCTGAGGTAGGTAAAATGAGGACCCAGATTGTTGGGGGCAATATAAATATACATTGCTTATTGGTGTAAACCGCTTAGAGAGTGCTTGCACTGTGAGGCGGTATATAAGTCTCACTAATAAATAATAATTAATAAATAGCACTATTCCAGTATTTGAGGGGCTGCCACAAAGAAGAGGGGGTCAAATTATTCTCTAAAGCACCAAAGAAGGCAGGACAAGAAACAATGGATGGAAACTAAGCAAGGGGAGAATCAACCTGGAATTAAGGAGAAACTTCCTAACAGTGAGGACAATTAACCAGTGGAACAGCTGGCCTTCAGAAATCGTGGGCGCTCCATCACCGGAGGTTTTTAAGAAGAGACTAGGCAGTCACTTATCTAAAATGGTATAGGTTCTCCTGCTTGAGCAGGGGGCTGGACTAGAAGACCTCCAAGGTCCCTTCCAGCTCTATTCTATTCTAATTCTAGCAACAACAAAAAAGGTATTCTCTAATACCAATGGAGTCAAGGGTTGTCCTTTCCTAGGAGCAAAGCTGTGAAGTAGACAGCAGGTCTTGCATTCTCTGTCTTGAGGTCAGGGGTCTCCAATCTTGGGAACTTTAAGACTTCTTTAAGATAGAATTGGGCGTTGAAGTCCACAAGTCTTAAAGTTCCCAAGCTTGGAGAGCTCTCCTCAAGATTATGGCCTGCCTTGCTTTTAAAGTTATTTCTCGTATCCAGTTCCTGTCCCTCAATGGAGAGAGCCTTCAACAAGTCACTGCCCACTTCTCCGAGTTGAAACAGCACAGCACAGAAATATGATTTGCCATCTTCCTTCCCTGTAATAGTTACTAAAGCTATGTTGGATCTTGAGCAGAGTCTTCCTGGAGTAGAAGAAAACTTACCTATGAAGAGGAAAGGCAAGAAGAGAACAGTTCTGACTAGCTGGGGGCTCATGTTGTCTCATGCGGTGGAGATTTTCTGCCTGCTGTGGCCTTCAGCTCCACCATCGGGTCCAGTTGTGGGGAGAACAACGAGGGTTTCTTCTCAAAACTCTCCTAAGATCGGAAGAGGCTGCTTCGAGAAGTCCAGTCAGCTCTGAATGAAGAAGACCTCCCCTTCACTATCTGTCTTGCCACGCCCCATCTCTGACATTAGTTCCCTTTCTTCTTCTTCTTTTCACTTTATCTTTTCCTGTTTGCTGTTCCCTTTTCTGACTATTCTCTATTTCCTTTTTGACAAAAATGTGCTGCACTTTCCATCTGGGCACCCAATTTAGAAGGCTGGAAGAAAAGGTTATAGGTAGAAGCAAAAAAAACGGGGTGGGTGGGAATACGTTGGGGACTGTTCTGCATAAACTGGGTTAGAGTAGCTGCATCTGAACGAGATCAGATTATCCAAGGTGGTAAGAACCTCCTTCTTCTCCAGGAAAGGGATTATATAGATTATACAGATTAACAGAGTTGGAAGGGACCTTATAGGTCATCTAGTCCAATCCCCACCCAAGCAGACCCTACACCATTTTTGACAGATGGTAGTCCAGTCTCTTCTTGAAAGCTGGCTGAGGAACTCTGGGAGTTGAAGTTTACAAGTCTTAAAGTTGCCAAGGTTGGAGACCTCTGATCTAGTCCAACCCCCCCACCCAAGCAGGAGACCCTACACCAGGGGCAGGCAAAGTTGGCTCTTCTATGACTCATGGACTTCAACTCCCAGAATTCCTGAGCTAGCATGATTGGCTCAGAAAGTCTGGGAGTTGAAGTCCACGAGTCATAGAAGAGCCAACTTTGCCTACCCCTGTCCTACACCATTTCTGATAGATGGCAGTCCAGTCTCTTCTTGAAAGCCTCCAGGACTTCTGAAGGCAACTTCTGTTCCACTGGTTGATTGTTCTCACTGTCAGAAAATTTCTCCTTAAAATTAAAAACTTCTCCTTAAAATTTCTCCTAAATTGGTCCTCCTGCAAAAAATGGGCTTAAGAGATCCTGACCACAAATAATCTTGTCACAAAGAAGACAATCTTCTCCCAAAGTAGCTGAAGGCAGAACAAGAATATAATGGCCTAGAGGTAGAGCTCTTGCCTCACAATCAGGAGGTTGTGAGTTCAATCCTAGGTAGAGGCAGATGTAGGGTCTCCTGCTTGGGCAGGGGGGGTTGGACTAGATGACCTGCAAGGTCCCTTCCAACTCTGTTAATCTGTAATCTGTAAGAAGCAATGGGTGGAAAATAATCAAGGAGAGAAGCAACCTTGAACTAAGGAGGAATTTCCTGACAGTGAGAACAATCAACCAGTGGAACCAATTGCCTTCAGAAGTTGTGGGTGCTCCATCACTGGAGGCTTTTAAGAAGAGAATGGACAGCCATTTGTCTGGAATGGTATAGCATCTCCTGCCTGAGCAGGGGGTTGGACTAGAAGACCTCCAAGGTCCCTTCCAATCTCGTTATTCTGTATGTTCTGTATTATTGTCTATCAAATAGCAAAATGAGCCAAATATCCACTCTTCCAAAGACAAATTCCTTGTGTGTCCAATCACACTTGGCCAATAAAGAATTCAATTCTATTCTATTCTATTCTATTCTATTCTATTCTATTCTATTCTATTCTATTCTATTCTATTCTATTCTATTCCCCTTTCCACAGTATTTCCTTATTATTTAGATAAAAGAGGGAAGATGTATTATTTTATATCACGTTTCAGCACAAAAGTATTTTGCATTTTTCAACCCATGCATGAAATCAAGCTCTTTTTCCAAAATTTGCATTTTTTTCTGCATTTTCAAACTTATTTAACAGTGGAAAATAAGTAAATTACGGGAAAGGCTGTCTAAAAATTCACACAGTCGTGAAAATACGATCATAAAATAAATTCACGAAATTTAAAAAAAAACATGTTGGGGTGGGAGTGGGGTGGAGAAACCGGCACATGGAGCTACATTTGAATCCTCAAAGAATCTATTTGGGGATGCATGCCCTGAAATATAGATAGACTTTACTGCCAACTTTTAATTAAATATATTCTCAAGTTCAATAAAGTGAACTTGTCAGATTGACAAAAATAGAAAAACAGACAAGAGAGAAATGAAAGGATGCATACTTTTGATTAAATATCCGTTTGCTAATCTACTTCCAGTTTTCCTTGTTTCTGGTTGCAAATATTTCTCTAAAAGTTCTCTGCCTTTTTTTTTAGCATGTACTCCTTTGTACTTCCTGAACTAATATGCACACCAGGGTACATTTATTTGATTTTACCACTTCAGAGCTCTTCTCTAAACAAAAAATGAAAAAAAACCCTAGTTTATTAAACCAATTTCCTGTACGATTATTTATCTTTCCTCTCATTTCCTCTTACTTATTTTACGTTCTGCAGTTTTCACTTTGATTTTATTTCATTGCTAGCATTGTGTTCTGGAGTTGTTATAAATAATTAATGCAATTTTTCAGGAAGTCGTCCATAAATTGATAAAACAAGGCCAGAAATTCATTTTGTCCAAAAAATATCATTTAATAGGAATGAACCGTATTTTCATCTTACAGGAGAATCAGAAGACATCCTTGCAACCAAATCCCCAATTCTCTTGAATTTTGCAGAGCAATTTGCAAATCAGACAGGAGTCTAGTTTTTCATCATCTATTTGTTTAAACCTTTTCAGGACACTGAAAATGATAAATTGCCAAACCGCTGATTAAGAGCAAAACTGTCAGGTTACAAAGAGCAACCTTGAAAAAAAAATCATACCTTAAGAGTATTAGGTTGAGTTATATATATTTAAAAGGTGGAACAAAAGTATTATCATAATGCGCATAGCAATCTGCAGATTTCTTTTTGCACAATGTTATTTGTTATTTTTCAAAATGTTGCTCAAAAGCAGGTTAACCCATCAGTTATTTCCAGCTTCCTTTGACACACTTCTAACTTAACTGTACCTCTTCTGCTTGTATTATTTGCATCACGGATCGCTGTTGGCCTTATTAAGGCAGAACAATGACCCCATTACCCCGCTGAGATGTTTCCTGTCATTTTGGAAGCCACTTCTGATGATTCCAGTAACTAAAGGCATCTTCTGAGCAAGCTGGCTACCCGAATATATCTCAGCACATTTCCATGTGGGATAGACTGTAAGAATTGCCTCTCCTCCTAACTTAAGAAAGTGAAGACTCTTGAAACGAAGTATTTCAAAAGGAACCTTTTATTAAGCAGAAGTGACAGCAATGGAGTCAAAGCAGCGTCTGAATACCCTTAGGCAAGACAAGTAGAATTAAAGCAGTAGAGACCCCTCCCTTTAGCCAGATGCAGATTTAGCCAATCCACAGGTGTGAAGATGTTCTTTTATCCGTTGCCCTGAGAACCAGATAAGCATACATTCCCATGGCTATCTTCCGTTGGCTATCAAAGTGAAACAACCCATATGGCCATCCTTCCTATATATTCCCCAAGAGGTGAGAAGATCTCAGGGTGCTTCGGGCACCAGGATGCAAGTTATAAAATCCCAGTTGTCACAGGCAATACTAATGAATCGAATCCAAGCCCCCCCCCCTTTCTCCCAATTGAATGGCACTATCACTTTTAGGGATCTGACATAGACAGCATTCCCACCAGATGGATTAACAGATTAACAGAGTTGGAAGGGACCTTGTAGGTTATGTAGTCCAGCCCCCCCCCCACCCAAGCAGGAGACCGTACACCATTTCTGACAAAAATATCCAATCTCTTCTTGAAAGCTTCCAGTGATGAAGCTCCCACAACTTCTGAAAGCAACTTCTGTTCCATTGGTTGAGTGTTCTCACTGTCAGAAAATTTGTCCTTATTTCCAGGTTGAATCTCTGATCAGTTTCCATCCATTATTCCTTGTCTGGCCTTCAGGTGCTTGACCCCTTCCACTCTGTGGCAGCCCCTCAGATATTGGAACACTGCTATCATGTCTCCCCTGGTCCTTCTCTTCACTAGAGTAGTCAAGCCCAGTTCCTGCAACCGTTTATCGTATATTTTAACCTCCAGTCCCCTCATCATCCTGGTTGCTCTTCTCTGCACTCTTTCTAGAGTCTCAACATCTTTTTTATAGATTTGCAACTGGCTGACAAATCACACTCAACAATTAAGAAACTACATCTACAGCTCCCACAACTTCTGAAGGCAACTTCGGATCAGTTTCCATCTATTATTCCTTGTCTGGCTTTTGGATGCTTTGGAAAATAGCTTGACCCCTCCTCTCTGTGTCAGAGAGCATCTCAAATATTATACTGTCCAAAATCAACATTTCACTGCTGGGTAACATGACCTGGGAGGGGGGCTTCAGAGGCTGGGCGCAGATTCCCCACTCCCACCTCGATTGAGATAGAAGAGCCAGTGTAAGGAATGTCTTTCCAGCCACAATCAAAGTACGAACTTCTGAGTCAGTGTTCTCAAAATGATTCCTTTATTTGCATCTGTATAACATCCATTCGTTCAAAGCAAAGTCTAAATGCCTTCAGGCAAAGCAAGCATATTTAACCTTAATGCCCCACCCCATTCAACAGGATGCAAAGCATAATCAATCCACAAGTGTGTGACCAGATGGCTTTTCGTTCCCAGCCTCCCTTCCATTCAACTGACTTGCATTACCCCTCATAAAACCCTATCTTAAGATGAGAAGGCTCCCAGGTGTCTAGGATCCGGATATGTTATAACCTTTTGATCAAGCAGAGCCAAGACCCCCCTTCTCCTTTTGAATGGCAGAGTCTGGGGTCTGACAGCCAGTTTTGTGGCTGTTCTGTGCGGTTAGAAGCACAGACTTCTATGTTAGATCAGCCCAAGAGAAATTTGAAAGAAAATTTCAAGCACCCTGAGATTAAAGTAGAAAGCAGAAGTTTCTTGCAGAAGGAAGCCAAACTGTTAAGACATTATAAGGTACAGATCAAGGCTTTCAAAAAATAAAGTCAGCTTCAGTTGAGGGGGGGGAGAGGCAATGTTGGGCAGATGTGGGATAGTTTAGCAACTGCCTCCCATTCTTTTCTGGGGATGCATTGCCCTCTCCTGGAAATGTTGTGCTAAGCAAGGGAGAAATAGATATTTTGGAGAAGATTTGATTTATTATTAGAGTTGGAAGGGACCTTGTAGGTCATCTAGTCCAACCCCCTGCTCAAGCAGGAGTTCCTACACCATTTGAGACAGATGGCAGTCCAGTCTCTCCTTGAAGGTCGCAAGTGTTGGGGCTCTCACAACCTCCGCTGGCAAGATGTTCCACTGGTTGATCGCTCTCACCGTCAGAAAGTTTCTCCTCACTTCCAGGTTGAATCTCTCCTTGGTCAGCTTCCATCCGTTATTCCTTGTTTGGCTTTCTGGTGCCATAGAGAACAGCCTGACCCCCTCCTCTCTGTGGCATCCCCTCAAGTATTGGAACACTGCTATCATGTCACCCCTGGTCCTTCTCTTCGCCAGACTGGCCAAGCTCAGTTCCTGCAACCGCTCTTTGTATGTTTTATTTTCCAGACCCTTTATCATCCTGGTTGCTCTCTTCTGCACTTTCTCTAGGGTTTCAATGTCTTTTTTGTAGTGTGGTGACCAAAACTGGATGCAGTACTCTAGGTGTGGTCTGACCAAGGCTTTATAGAGTGGTACTAGTACCTCTCTGGTCCTTGATTGTATCCCTCTATTTATGCAACTCAGGACTGCGTTGGTCTTATATGTGCTGTGCTATGCTCTAAAAAAAATCCAGAGCTGGCTTTGGGTGTGAAAGGGGAAGGAAGGCGTGCATTTTTAAATGAAGTTTAGTGCTTTAAAGTTTTAATGTTTTATTAAAGTTTGTGGTGGCACAGTGGTTAGAATGCAGTATTTCCCACTGCCAGCAGTTCGATCCTGACCGGCTCAAGGTTGACTCAGCCTTCCATCCTTCCAAGGTGGGTAAAATGAGGACTGAGATTGTTGGGGGAAATATGCTGACTCCGTAAACTGCTAAGAGAGGGCTGTAAATCACCATGAAGTGGTATATAAGTCTAAGTGCTAGTGCTATTCTTTCTGTATATAGTACCACTGAGCAAACAAAGAGTACAGTCACCATGTGCTTTACTGCTTAACTATGAAACTGTTACAAGACACAGGAAACTCTACTTAGTACAAAAGTACATACAGTTTATACCCATGATGGTGAACCTATGGCACGAGTGCAGAGCCCTCTGTGGGCATGCGAGCTGTCACCCAGCTCAGCTCCACCGTGCATGCACATGCGCGCTTCCCACTGGCCAGCTGATTTTCAGGATGTGGGGGGGGGATGGGGCACATGCATCGGAGGTCATGCGCGCATGTGGGGGGCACCTTTGGGACAACCATGACCTGGATGACTGAGAATCTCTACAGACTTTTAGCTATACAATTTGGGATGGACACCCTTTGAACGGTGTGGGAGTAGGAATGGATTTCCAGAGGAAAAAAATTGCAGACTACAGGAACCAGGAGCACTACTCATGTGACCCTGAGGACACCGATAAACCTCCAAGTGCTTCAATGGCCCTCTAAAAGGATGCAAATGACCAGCTGTCTGCAAGGAATATAAATCCTTCCATTCCCCACTATCCTGTCAGAGCTGAAGAAGATTCTTGGATGAGAAGCGAAACATCTTCAAAAGAAAAAACCAGAAAGTCCAGTTGCCTCCTGAAAAAGCACCTTTGGGACAACCATGACCTGGATGACTGAGAATCTCTACAGACTTTTAGCTGTACAATTTGGGATGAACACCCTTTGAATGGTGTGGGAGTAGGAATGAATTTCCAGAGAAAAAATTGCAGACTACAGGAACCAGGAGCACAATTTAGGTGACCCTGAGGATAAGGATAAACCTCCAAGTTTTTCAACGACCCTCTAAAAGGATGCAAATGACCAGCTGTCTGCCAGGAATATAAATCCTTCCATTCCCCACTATCCTGTCAGAGCTGAAGAAGCTTCTTGGATGAGAAGCGAAATGTGTTCAAAAGAAAAAAACCAGAAAAGTCCTGTTGCCTCTTGAAAAAAAAAAGCACCTTTGGGACAGGCTGGATGATAATATCATGATAAGATTATCTAAGGACTTCTGCTCTGGTTCTGCATTCCTGACTTACTCTTCTGGACCCTGGCATTAGGAAGGAAGACGTGGGCAGAGGCCAAAGCGTTTGTTTGCATCTTCGGGGGCCGTTTGCAGAGCTGCAGAAAGTTCCTCTTTGCAAATAATTTTTGGAAGGGTACAAAGGTTATGTCGCTCCCATTTCTGCAAAAGGGGAATTTGCTGTCCAAGTCCAGACGGAGGCGGTTGCTGCCACTGGGCGACCTCCAAGTTACCAGTTCTTCAATGTCCTGGAGGTGAGCGGCAAAGGAGCTCTCCTCTCCCCCTACTTTACCCTCTTTTCCCCAGGGACAGGGGAGAGAGAGAAGGGGAGGAAGGTAAACTGGTGCAGCTAGTCCTCAATTTAAGGTGACCAGATTTTAACATTGGTAAAGAGGGACACCATTGACCGGGGGGGGGGGTTTCCTGATTAATAGGCTAGATTCTGCGGTACACACCTATTGATTTCTGTAAAAGGTGAAGCGAGCGGCTCAAAAAGAGACTATGTCAGGCCGATTTTTGGAAAGAATGCCCTAGCTTGTCTGCATTCTTTCCAAAAATCGGGACTTTTTAGAAACGCCGCGGGACGCGTGATAAATGTCTAAAAAGCGGGACTGTCCCGCCAAAAGCGGGACGTCTGGTCACCTTACCTCAATTACAACCACAATTGAGCCGAAATTTCCACAGGCTAAGCAAGGCAGTTGTAAAGTGAGTTTCGTACCCAATGAAAATTAAAGACAAAGAGGACTCAGAATATTATAATGTTTGGATGAAATTTTATAGTTGGTTGGAGAATGAATATAGTTGAAAGTTAAGATAGAATAATTATTGTGTATGAAAAATAAAAAAATGAACATAAATAACCCAGATGACAAAATGTATATGAATAAGGAAGTAGCAATACAGTAATATAAAAATATACCTAGAATTTAAGTAATTTGAAATAGATTTTTAACACAAGATAAATTCAAAATAACAACTTAAAATCTTAGTTGAAGAGATGTATTGGCTGTCTATCTGTTAAAATAAAATTAAAATAAATACACTCAAGAAAGGAGAAGAAGGAGGAAGAGGAAGGTGTGGGGAGGAGGAAAGAAGGAAAAAGGGGTAGTAGGAAAGGGGAGAGAAGGAGGAAGGGGAGAGGGAGGGGAGAAGGATAGAGGGAAGGGAGTGATTGGATTTGATATGTAGGATAGATAGGCAATCTAGTAGTAATATTGGATGTGGGGAAAGAATCAGGTTAAATCTTTGATAATATATTATGGTATATGTCTGGATGTTTTATGTGAAGAATATTAAAAGAAAATAAAAAACTTTTTGGAAAAAAATAGAGTTTCGTTCCATTTTACAATGGGTTTTTTTTGCCACAGTTGTTAAGAGAGTCACAGCGGGTTGTTAAGCAAATCACATGGTTGTTAAGTGAATCTGGATTCCCCCGTTGATTCGGCTTGTCGGAAGTCAGCTGGTAAGGTTACAAATGGTGTCTGTGTGAGCCCAGGATAGCGCAACTGTCAGAAATACATGTCAGTTGTCAAAAGATTGAATTTTGATCATGTGACCATGGAGATGCTGCAATGGTTGTAGGTGAGAGAAACGGTCGTCCCTTTTTTCAGTGCTGTTGTAACTTCAAATGGTCACTAAACGAATGGTTATATGTCAAGGACTACCTGTGTTTTAATGCCGCTTCTGTAAGCATTTATTTATTTATTATTTATTTGTGAGATTTATATACCGCATCACAGTGCAAGCACTTTCTAAGCGGTTTATACCAGTAAGCATATTGCCGCCATCAATCTGGGTCCTCATTTTACCTACCTCAGAAGGATGGAAGGCTGAGTCAACCTTGAGCCTGGTGAGATTTGAACTGCTGAACTGCAGATCAGTGTCAGCTAATGTGGCCTGCAGTACCTGCCTCTAACCGCTGCACCACCTCGGCTCATCCCCCTTTCGTCCCATCCGGGAAGGGAAGTAGGGTCGAAGGGGGTCGCCAGCTGGCATTCTTGCGGTAAAATTGGGCTTTAACAAAAGTCTATGACCGCCATCTTGATTTTTCTTGACTCTCGGAATTTCATGCATGCTGGCTTGGGAATTCTGAGAAATGAAGCCCACACCTCTTAAAAGAGCCAAGTTTGAAAAATAATTGTTAAAACGTTATTAGGAGCATTTTTTTTTCCAACTAAAGGTGAATTCTTCTAACCAAACAGCAGGGGGCAATAAGAGCCCTTAAGGAAAAAAGAATGTTTAATTTCTTATTTTCCCGAAGTCCTGAGCACTGAGTCCAATTTCTTTTAAATGCTGCCATTTAGGCAGGTAGAATACTGTAGTGCTCCAACCTGGCTGTCGCAAAGAAGAGGCGGTCAATTTATTCTCCAAAGCACCAGAAGGCAGGACAAGAAACAATGGATGGAAACTAACCAAGGAGAGAAGCAACCTGGAATTGAGGAGAAACTTCCTTACAGTGAAGACCATTAACCAGTGGAACGGCTTGCCACCAGAAGTTGTGGGTGCTTCATCACTGGAGGTTTTCAAGAAGAGACTGGACAGTCACTTGTCTGAAATGGTATAGATTCTCCTGCTTGAGCAGGGGGCTGGACCAGAAGACCTCCAAGCTCCCTTCCAGATTCTATTCTATTCTATTCTATTCTATTCTATTCTATTCTATTCTATTCTATTCTATTCTATTCTATTCTATTCAGGACAATTAATCAGTGAAACAGCTTGCCTTCCGAAATGGTGGCACTTATCAGTCACTTATCTGAAATGGTACCGTACAGGTTCTCCTGCTTGAGCAGAGGGCTGGACTAGAAGACCTCCAAGGTCCCTTCCAGCTCTATTCTGATTCTGATGCTGATTCTGGTCCTACCGGATCTGGAAAAAGTCAGTTTCCATCATGTCATTTTGCAAGCCCCTTTCTTCTCTTTGCATCCATGTGTAATTTAATTATAATAGATTGAAAAATGCAATTCCAGATAGATGGTGGTGATGAGCTGCATTCTCACAACCAATCATCTCCCAACTTTTTTTTTTCTTAGCAGCCCCCTGATTATCCTAAACTCACACCGCGGAAAAAAATTAATTGATTTTCTTTACTGGAGGTTTTCAAGAAGAGATTGGATAATAATTTGTCCAGGATGGTATAAGGACTCCTGCCTTGAGCAGGAGAATTGGACTAGAAGAAGTTCAACAAAGTTCAAACATAGTTCTTGACTTTTCCTGATGGAAGTACAGCAGATGCTGAATAAGGAAGATGTCTTCCTTCCTCTTCCTCAGCCTGGTTCCTCTTTCTTTGCCCCAAATGTCAAGCCCAGTTAAAAACAGAACAACCCCAGCATGTTGGGCTAAGGCAGCTGTGAGTTCTGCATGAGTCACAGATCTATTAAAGTTCTGCTTTCATTTCAGGCCTCAGTGATGCGTGTGTGAACTAAGAGGATGGGCATAAAGTTCACAAGAGGAATATTGGCCCTAATAATATTAGCCCAACTAAGTTCCATTATTTCTCAGGAATGAACTAACCTGCATGGATGATGGTTTGAGTGTCTACCAGGGGCGGGTTCCTAATATTTTTATTACCACTCTGTGGGCGTGGCTTATTTTGTGGGTGTGGCTTGCCAGCCATGTGACCAGGTGGGCGTGACTTGCCGGCCATGTGACCAGGTGGGCGTGGCTTCTCAGACTGATGAAGGGAGGGGAACTGAGATAGGTCCTGCCGCCTATTCCCCCTTCCCTCAGCAGCTCGAGAAGCCTCAAACGTGCGAAAATGCCTGGGATCATCACTGCGCGTTCGTGGCTTCTCGGACTGCTGAAGGGAGGGGAATGGAGATAGCTCCTGCCGTCTGTTCTTTCAGCGTCTCACGCGCTCCCTCAGCCATCCTCCCCTGCTTGGACTCACTGTGGGGTAGGAAGGCAGCACATGCGCAGTGCCGGAAGCTCAGCTTCTGGGCATGCGCAGAAGAATTTTTTTTTAAAAAAAATGGTGGCAGCCAGGCACCGGCAACCGACCGCACCGGTACTGTGACATCACCAGCGGGCCGCTACCGGTGCTATAGAGTGGACCACACCGGTAGGAACCCACCACTGGTGTCTACAGAGAGGCGGGGTCAAAAAAACCTCAAGATGGCAGCCATAGCTATGCCATGGAAGCCTCCCTTTTCTAAATGTCATTTAGGATGAACACAAAAGAGGATGGGGGAGGATGTGAAAGTATGGGGTATCTATAGAGAATTAACGATATTAGATAAACTATTAGTGGGGACCGATGACAAATCGATAAAGACAACATATAAATATTTATTAGACTATAAAGTGGAGGAAGAACAAGTCAAGGAGACAATGGTTGTATGGGCTAGAAACTTTGGATATAACATTGATTTGGATAATTGGCAAAAACTTTGGGAAAAGAACCGGAAATTGACATTGGCCACATCATATAAAGAGAATCTTTATAAAATGTTCTACAGGTAGCATCTTCCCCCGGCAAGATTGGCTAAAATGTTTAGCAACACATTCCCCAAAATGTTGGAAATGTAAACAATCACCAGGTACATATTATCACATGTGGTGGAGCTGTAAAAAAGCAAGGAAATTTTGGTTACAAATTCAGATGTGGCTAGAAAAAATGGTTGGACAACATATAGAATTTAAACCAGAACTATTACTATTAGGCATTATAACAGATGGCTATAGTAAAGGGTCAATATACCTAATACTACACATCTTGATGGCAGTGAGAATGGTATATGCTCAGCAATGGAAAAGTGAAAACACCCCTTCAGAAAAGGAGATAATAAGGAAGATATTAGTATGCGCAGTAATGGATAGATTAACGTTAGAATTAAAAAACAAAGGATAGACATAATATTATGGCACATGGAACAGATTTTATCAATGGCTGGAAACACGCAGTGGGAGTCGGAATATGAAACAATTAGGTGAAGTAGACCTGGAATGAGACATTATATATGTATTAGAACAGTGGTCACCAACTGGTGGTCCGTGAGAAAATTTTGGTGGTCTGCAGAAAAATTATTTGCATTTTTTATATTGTACTAAATCAGGGGTCCTGAAACTATGGCCCCTGGGCCAGATACGTGCAATGGACGTTTGTGTTGCTTCAGAGAGTCTCCCCCTTCGGGGTCTTTTTGTGTGGGTCGGAGGGAGGCAGAAATTCCGACTTGGGGTCTGCTTCAGCCTCCTGGTGCGGGGCTTTGGGCGAAGGCTGGAGGGAAGCGCCACTGGTGGCAAAGAGCCGGAGGGTCTTATTCCAGTGGGACTGCATCATGGCCTGGAGCTGGCTGACCATCTCAGCCCGCTGAGCCTTCAGGCACCGGTACCTGGCCTTGCACTCCTGCAGGTTTTCCCTCTGCTTGGAAAGCCTATGCTCCTAGTCCTCAGTGAGGTGCTTCTGCTGAGCCTCCTTCTCGGTCAGATCCAATTTGAACTGAGCCAGCTGTTTTGCCAACTCTTTCTTGTGGTGGCTGCTTAGCTCCAACAACTGCTTCCTATTGGGACCCTAAGGAGCCCGGGCGGGCAGGCGAGGAGAGGCTGGGAGGGAAGGGGTGAGTAGAGGCTGGCGAGCTGGCCCTCGACGTGAGTGACATCAAGTTGGCCATTCTCCAAAGCACCCAAAGGACAGACAAGGAATGGATGGAAATTAGGATGGAAATCGATCAAGGAGAGATTCAACCTGGAAATAAGGAGGAACTTTCTGACAATGAGAACGATCAACCAGTGGATCAGCTTGCCTTCGGAAGTTGTGGGATCTTCATCACTTGAGACTTTCAAGAAGAGATTGGACTGCCATTTGTCAGAAATGGTGTAGGGTCTCCTGCTTGAGCAGGGGGTTGGACTAGATGACCTACAAGGTCCCTTCCAACTCTGTTAATCTGAATCTGAATAGAAGATTAAAGATCAACAGAGTTGGAAGGGACCTTGTAGGTTATCTAGTGCAACCCCCCGCTCAAGCAGGATATTAAAAAAAAAATTTTTTTAACCGCCAAAAACAAAATGGCGACCGCATGCACAGTGCCGAAAACTCAGCTTCTGCGCATGTGCAGAAGAAACAAAAATTTAAAAAAACAAAAAAAATTGAATTTTTTAAAAAAGATGGCGGCACCCACGGACCGGCACCGACCAATCCGGTTCGGTGACATCATTGTGACGTCACCAGCGGGTCACTACCGGTTCAAGCGAACCGGTCCAAACCGGGAGGAACCCACCCATGAACTGCTCTTCATATGTTTTAGTCTCCAGTCCCTAAGCATCCTGGTTGCTCTTCTCTGCACTCTTTTGGGAGTCTCAACATCTTTTTTTATAGTGTGGTGACCAAAACTGGATGCAGTACTCTAGGTGTGGTCTTACTAAGGCTTTATAGAGTGGTATTAGTACCTCACTTGATCTTGATTGTATCCCCCTGTTCAGTGGAGGGTTCCCAAAATTTTTACTACCACTCTGTGGGCGTGGCTTATTTTGTGGGTGTGGCTTGATGGTCATGTGACCGGGTGGGAGTGGCTTGCCGGCCATGTGACCAGGTGGGAGTGGCTTTGCAGTCATGTGACCGGGTGGGAGTGGCTTGCCGGCCATGTGACCGGGTGGGGGTTGCTTGGTGATCATGTGACTGGGTGGTCATGTGACTGGGTGGGCGTGGCCAACTTGACGTCACTCACGTCAAGGGTTAGGGTTAGGGTGCCTGGCCTCTCCTCACCTCAAAGGCCTCAATGATACAATTTCCCTATCTATTTACTACTACTGAACATCCAAAATATACTATTTAATCCTATGTAATGTGTACATACAGTACATATTACACACAGGCACACAAAAATATACATTATCTACTATATATACTGTATGTGTATGTACACACACACACACACACACACACACACACACCTCTTCTAAAACTATACACATTCAACCTCACCTACTGCATTTGGAAAAACACACCCAGAGTCCACTTTAACTTTTTAAAAATCAAGGAAATTTCTTTCAAAGTTTAGCTACACTTTGATTTATGAAGGATCTGGGTATTTTTGTTGCATTTTCTGTACCATTTCCTGGAATTCTTTTATTTAAAAATCCAGATTTTCATCAAATGTTTATCTCTGTGGAAAACTGTAACTTATGCTACACAATGTTGATAGATTCTTGGAGAGGAGGCATCACCCTCCCATTCTCTATGGATGGTATGGATATGACCAGGGGCGGGTTCCTAAATTTTTTACTACCACTCTGTGGGTGTGGCTTAATTTTGTGGGTGTGACTTAATTTTGTGGGTGTGGCTTGATGGTCATGTGACCAGGTGGGAGTGGCTTGATGGTGGGCGTGGCTTCATGGTCATGTGACTGGCTGGGCATGGCTTCATGGTCATGTGACTGGGCAGGTGTGGCTAAGTGGTCACGATCCTAGTTCCCCCTACAAGGATTCCTGCATCCGGACCTTTTACAATCCCCTAAAGGATTAAAAGAAACCAGATTCCATACAGCTCTGAACCCTTAAGGCAAACCAAATACAAGTGATCCCCGCTTAATGGCTTAGCAATTGCTTAGCAAGTGTTCAAATTTATGACTGACCTCCTCAGAGCTACTTGACCTGTTTTTTGAGTTTTGACAGCCTTATGCATGCACACATGTACACATGCGCGCACACATACACATTTATGACCAGTTACAACATCCCACAGTCATGTGACTGAGGTTTTCTATGTTTTTTGCCAGTTCCCAACAATTTCTTCTGGTTTCCGGTTAAAAATGCCCATAAGGGAAAATGGACTCATTTAACAATCAGTGTTTGCTTAATGACCACAAGGTTCACTTAACAACCATGGTGTTTGCCTAACCCAGGGGTCTGCAGCCTTAAACACTTAAAGAGCCATTTTTCTATTTTCTTTTAAACAGGTATCTCTCTCTGTCTCTTTCTTTCTCCCTATCTCTCTTTCTCTTCTCTCTCTCATCTCCTGTCACTCATCTCTTTCATCTCTTTTTCTTTCTCCCCCTTTCTTTCTCATCTCTCTCCCTCTCTCATCTCTTTCTCCCTTTCTCTTTCTCCCTTTCCTGTCTCTCATTCTCTCCCTCCATCATTTTCTCATTTCTTTCTCTTTTCCTCCTCTTTCCTCTCTCTCATCTCTTTCACGCGTGAGTCCAGTCCCCTAATCATCTTTGTTGCTCTTCTCTGCACTCTTTCCAGAGTCTCAACATCCTTTTTACATAGACTAACAGTGTTTTCAAGCTTCATACTTTTATGGCATTTGGTTCCTAAAATTCTCCAGCCAGCATGCTGGCTGGGAAATTCTGGGAGTTGAAGTCCATACATCTTAAAATTGCCAATGTTGAAAAACACTGGATAACAATTACATCTATTTCAAGGACATTTATATTAAATTAACTTAGGCATAGTGCAGGAATTTAAAATTTACAATTTGCTGCAATGGTTCACCCCTTTAAAAAAATTGCATTTGGCACAAAATGCTGCTCCAATAGCTGCATGCTTTGCAGTCAACTATATCTCTTATTCTAGAGAATGAAACCATAAAAATATCTGAATTCTGAATTCTAATATCTGAATTAGTCCTGATAATTCATGGCAGCAACATGTGTTCAAATCATTGATTGTTTAGTTAAAAGAATTGTGTTTTGACCACAAGAGGATTTGGGTTCATATGTTTTAGCCTCCAGTCCAGTCCCCTAATCCAGGAAAGCTGGCTGAGGAATTCTAGGGGTTGAAGTCCACAAGTCTTAAAGTTGCTGAGGTTGGAGACCCCTGCAATCACCTTAAATATTCAAAGAGCCATTTGGAACCATTTTCCACAGGAGTTGAACCCCCTTCACATCCTTACTCCTTCCTCCCTCCCTCCTTATTTTACCTACCTACCTACCTACCTACCTACCTTCCTTCCTACCTTCCTTCCTTCCTTCCTTCCTTCCTTCCTTCCTTCCTTCCTTCCCCCCCCCCCTCTCTCACACACACAGAGTCTGATTGCAGGCAAGCTCCGTTGTTTAAAAGGGCTCCCTTATTCACCCCTCCCCCCCTCGCTTCCTTTTGCTTTCAAGAAAACCAAATATCTCCGTTTATATTTGCCTCCGTTTGCAAGGGAAATAGTGCCTAGCTGTAAATTAGAGAAAGGCATTTTCTGGGGCTGAAAAGTTGAGGGGACCCAAGCAGAGTGGATTCTAACTCACCTCTCTGCTGGCTGCATTCCTCAAGATGGCGACCACATGTACAGGGCCGGAAGCTCGGCTTCTGCACATGCTCAGAAGAAAATTTAAAAATAAAATAAAATAAAATAAAATAAAATAAATTCAAAAAAATAAAAAAAGCCAAAAACAAGATAGCGACTGCATGCACAGGGCCGGAAGCTCGGCTTCTGCACATGCTCAGAAGAAAATAAAAAAAATTCAAAAAAAATTCAAAAAAAATATGGCGGCTCCCAGGGACCTGTAACTGACCATGACGTCACCAGCCAGTTGCTACCGGTGCGATAGAGTGGGCCGCACCAGTAGGAATCCACTACTGCCCCTGTTAATGCAGTTTAGGATTGCGTTGGCTTTTTTGGCTGCCACCGCACACTGCTGGCTCATATTTAGCTGGTTGTCCACTAAGACTCCAAGATCCCTCTCACAGTCACTGCTATTAAGCCTGGTTTCACCCAGTCTATATGTGTACTTTTGGTTTTTCTTACCTAAGTGTAGGGCTGAAGTCTGTCTTGGCTGGGACATCTCTTACGTCAAGGTCTTTTTTTGAGTCCTTGGAGTCTCAGGTTCACCAACTGCTGAGTGAAGGATGCCCACCCCTCCCTCTAAGCCTCCACTTGACAGTTCCAAGGTCTTTCTTTGTTCAGTTTATTTATTTACTTAAAAGATTTGTATAGCTGCTCACCAGTGGAGCAGAGTTCTGGATGGTTCTTTTGAAATGCACCACTGCAATGATAATATCTGGATTCACGTGGTACATTAAATCATGGCTCATAAAACACAGCAGTTGAGTTCAGGTAACATAGTGAACCAGAGGTCTTCAAACTTGGCAACTTTAAGACTTGTGGACTTCAACTCCCAGAATTCTCCAGCCAGCATAGCAGTAGTGGGTTCCTACCAATGCGGTCCACTCTATAGCACCGGTAGTGGCCCGCTGGTGACATCACAGTACCGGTGCGGTCAGTTGCCGGTGCCTGGGCGCCGCCATTTTTTTTATTTTTTATTTTATTTTCTTCTGCGCATGCCCAGAAGCCGAGCTTCCAGTACTGCTCATGCGCTGCCTTCCTACCCCACAGTGAGTCCAAGAGGGGAGGATGGCTGAGGGAGCGCATGAGACGCTGAAAGAACGGGCGGCAGGAGCTATCTCCATTCCCCTCCCTTCAGCAGATCAAGAAGCCACGAACACGCGGTGATGATCCTAGGCATTTTCGCACATTTGAGGCTTCTCGAGCTGCTGAGGGGAGGGGGAATGGGCGGCAGGACCTATCTCAGTTCCTCTCCCTTCAGCAGTCCGAGCCACGCCCCCTGGTCACATGGCTGGCAAGCCACACCCACAAAATAAGCCACGCCCACAGAGTGGTAGTAAAAAAATTAGGAACCCGCCCCTGCAGCATAGCATTTGGTTACTGCAAAATCTCCATTCCCACCCCACTCCAGGGGAAGGTTACTGCAAAATCTCCATTCCCACCCCACTCCAGGGGAAGGTTACTGCAAAATCCCCATTTCCTCCCGATCAGCTAGGACTTGGGAGGCAGAGAATAGATGGGGGCGGGGCCAGCCAGAGGTGGTATTTACCAGTTCTCCAAACTACTCAAAATTTCTGCTACCGGTTCTCCAAACTACTCAAAATGTCCACTACCAGTTCTCCAGAACTGGTCAGAACCTGCTGAAACCCACCTCTGGACTGTGACGATATGATGTATCCAATAAACATATCCTTTGAGGAATCTACCTGCCTCAAAGTTATGCTTTCAATGGGTGCATTACTCGGAACCCTGACATTTGTATCTGCTGGAGCTCTTAGAGAAGATTTTGGAGTGGCGCCTTGAAGAGCAGCCGGAGAGAAAGATTGTGGAAGATCAATGGAATCTTTGTTAGAGTCAGCCATTGGGATGAAGGCATGGAATTACACTGAGGGAGACAGGCCATTTAGCATTTCACAGTGGACAATGGGAACATGTTGCTAATATCACAGAGCTATCGCTGTGTGTTGGTTACAAAGCTAGACTGACACCAGAGAGATTCAGAGTCAAGTTCTCTATTAGTCATGGGAGCTCCCTGAAGGACTTGGTCCAGTTCCTCCTGCAAAACCCAGACACAGGGTGACTTAGGGATGAAGGTGTTGGGCTAGAAGTGAGGTGTGTATCTTTGCATCTCTTCCTACATTTGTTGGATGGTAAAGGAGAGGAAGAGAAAATTGAGAAGATGCAGCAGTTGATTCTTACCTTAACAACAGTGTCCATTCATAGAACAATTTTGCCGATACTCCTGTGTTAAGATTTTTTAATTTTATTTTTAATTTATTTATTTATTTTTGTCAAGTACGTGTTGGTAATATACATAGATATAACATTGTTTATATACATAAGATGGGTACTGATAAGAGGGAACATTAGGACAGGGACGGTAGGCACGCTGGTGCACTTATGCACGCCCCTTACTGACCTCTTAGGAATCGGGTGAGGTCAACAGTGGACAGTCTAAGGGTAAGGTTTTGGGGATTTGGTGACGAAACCACAGAGTCAGGTAGTGAGTTCCAGGCATTTACCACTCTGTTGCTGAAGTCGTATTTTCTACAGTCAAGTTTGGAGCGGTTCACTTTGAGTTTGTATCTGTTGTGTGCTCGTGTATTGTTGTGTTGAAGCTGAAGTAGTCGTTGACAGGAAGGACATTGTAGCGGATAATTTTATGAGCTATGCTTAGGTCGTGCCGAAGGCGACGTAGTTCTAAGCTTTCTAAGCCCAGGATTTCAAGTCTGGTTACGTAAGGTATTCTGTTGCGAGTAGAGGAGTGGAGGACTCTTCTTGTAAAGTATCTCTGGACACTTTCTAATGTATTTATAGACATATAGCTATGTCTCTGTTGAAGACAAAACTATAGTGTTAAAACTCTTGATGGATTGTAGTTCTGGAGTTTCTGATTGAAACTGTTTTTGTAGTCCTTCCTTACAAGAAAGGCTATCTTAAGAGCCCACTTGGGATACTACTACTACTGGATGGAATAACCTTCAACTGATTTAAGGCCATCAATCTTGAAGTTTAGCATTGATGCATCTGGGCTATGCTTCAGAAAAAATGTTGTCATAGTAACTGGTTTGGTGTTTAAGGTCTACATCAGTGGTGGGTTCCTACCAGTGCAGTCCACTCTATAGCACCGATAGCGGCCCGCTGGTGACGTCACAGTACTGGTGCGGTCGGTTGCCGGTGCCTGGGTGCCGCCATTTTTTTTTAAAAAAAATTTCATTTAAATTTTTTTTTTCTTCTGTGCATGCCCAGAAGCTGAGCTTCTGGCACTGCGCATGCGCTGCCTTCCTATCCCACAGTGAGTCCAAGCAGGGGAATATGGCTGAGGGAGTGCGTGAGATGCTGAAAGAACGGGCGGCAGGACCTATCTCAGTTCCCCTCCCTTCAGCAGTCCGAGAAGCCACGAACGCCGGTGATGATCCTAGGCATTTTTGCACGTTTGAGGCTTCTCGAGCTGCTGAGGGGAAGGGGAATAGGCGGCAGGACCTATCTCAGTTCCCCTCCTTTCAGCAGTCCGAGAAGCCACGCCCACCCGGTCACATGGCCGGTAAGCCACGCCCATCCGGTCACATGGCTGGCAAGCCACACCCACAAAATAAGCCACGCCCACAGAGTGGTAATAAAAAAATTGGGAACCCGCCCCTGGTCTACATCATGGGTGTCCAACCTTGGCTACTTTAAGACCTGTGGATTTCAACTCCCAGAATTCCCCAGCCAGCACAGCTGGATTAAGGAGCAAGGGAACTCAGGTTCTAGATTCCTTACTCTCCACCTCAGAAGCTCCTTCTCCGGTCCTTCCTTCTCAGCCCAAGAGTCAGGCTGGAGTAGTGGTGGTGAAAAGCAAAAAGTCTAAAACCACAGAAACTCCCTGGAGACTATCCAGTTTTGAGTTTCATGTCAACCATGGAAACTCCCTATGGGATTTTTTTCTTAACCCAGTTTGCTTTGTAGTGTTATTGTTGAGGAGAACAATGAGAGGATGGAGCACCACATACGCCCCTCTCAGCATCATTAGATTGATACCGACTCTTCCTGTTCTTAGAAAAGGCCTGAAGGTTTGATGCCGCCATCTTGCCTGGAGATCTGGTAGTGATGAAATAGAGCCAGCTAAATGGCTATGTGGTTTGACGGCACTCTCATGTGTTGTTTTGATGGTTTCATTACTTTTGTGGGTTTTAATGGTTTTGTTGTATGTTTTTGATCATTTTTAAATTGTTTTTGTGTTTTAAATTTGTGAGTGTAATGTGTGATAGAGGCAGCTATCTAAATTGAACGAATCAACAAACCAATGCAATCCAATTCTGGTCACCACCATAGAAAGAAAATCTTGAGATTCTGGAAAGAGTGCAGAGAAAAGCAACAAAGATGATTAGGGGTCAGGAGGCTAAAACATATAAAGAACGGTTGCAGGAATTGGGGATGTCTAGTCCAGGGGTGGGTTCTAACTTACCTCACTGCCGGTTCGTTTCCTCCAGCGCCGCGTGGCCGTGCCACGTGGGTGCGCGCGTGCATTGCCAAAAAATCCAAAAAAATTCCCAAAAAAAAGAGCTGAAAACAAGATGGCGACGCATGTGCAGTGCCAGAAACTCGGCTTCTGCACATGTGCAGAAGAAGAAAAAATAAATTAAAAAATCCCCAAAAACAATTTTCAGGAAAAAAAATGGCAGCGCCCATGGACCAGCACTGACCAAACCGGTTCCGTGATATCATCATGATGTCACCAGCAGGTTGCTACTGGTTCAGGCGAACTGGACTGAACCGGGAGGAACCCACCTCTGGTCTAGTCTAGTGAAAAGAAGAATTAGGAGTGACGTGATAGCAGTGTTCCAATATTTAAGGAGCTGCCACAAAGAAGTGGGGGGTGGATCAACCTATTCTCCAAAGCACCTGAAGGCAAAAAATTAATCAAGGAGAGAAGCAACCTAGAACAGTGATGGCTAACCTTTTTGTTGTTGCATGCCGAAAGCACATGTGTGCATAATTTATCATAATGCAATGCGCCTGTGACACACACCCCGCATGCAATGCGTGCATAATGCAATGTGCATGCGACCCCCATGCTCCCCCCGCTTGCCATTTTGCGCCTAGTAGGCCTCCCTGCAGCCTCCTGGGAGCAAAAACGGGCCGCGGGAGGGGCGCAGCTCCCCCGCACCCCATTTTGGGTGTAGTAGGCCTCCCTGCACTTATAAACCATAATGCAATGCATGCAGGACACCCCCCATGCACGCCCTGCCCACTTGCACATGAATGTGTGACCACCCCGCACTACCCCCACCCCATGCATGCACTATGCCCCCTGTGCATGCACGGCAGAGACCCAAAAATCAGAGACCTGGTGGGAGGCGGTGGAGCTGAGCTCAGGCGATGGATCGCATGCCCGTAGAGAGGGCTCTGCGTGCCACCTGTGGCACGCGTGCCATAGGTTCGCCATTACGGACCTAGAACTAAGGAGAAATTTCCTGACAATGAGAACAATTAATCAGTGGAACGGCTTTCCTTCAGAAGTTGTGGGTGCTCCATCACTGGAGGCTTCAAAAAGAGACTGGACAGGCATTTGCACAGAATGGACTCCTGGTCAAGAAGGGGTTGGACTAGAAGACCTCCAAAGATCCCCTCCAAGTTTATTATTTTGTGTTCTATGTTCTCGGGGGGGGGGAGCTAAGATGAAACGCTAATAAATGAATAAACCGCTTCCAGAAACAAACCATGTGATTATGGGAGCATTCAAAAAAGGGAGGTAGAAATATTCCCTTCTTTTTCCTCCAGAAGCACCAGGAGAATTACAGTCTAACAAATAAATCTCTTTCTTTGCAAGAAAGACTCAGCCTGAGCACTTGGATTTTATGGCTAGCGGGAAGCTTCTGGCATGGCTCTATTAAATAATTCTGCTGCAATTTGTCTTCTGCCAAGTTAAAAGCAAACAAGGGATATTTCTCTGAGATAAACTCACAAATTGTATCCACTCTGTCTGGTTGCCAAGACCGTGGAAAGCATCTCTCTGAAGAATGTAAAATTTTGTAAGCCAAAGTGGGATTACTGGAGGGGGGGGGGAAATCAGAGAGGGGAAGGCTGCGTTACAAAACCAAATCAGCATCTTCCTACACAAAAGGAACAATCTCTTCCACAAAGTTGATTTGAAGGATAGAAGCATAGAATCCTAGGGCTGGAAGTGTTAAGGTGAGAATAAATCTCATAGAGGAGATGTAGATCTTTTCTTGGAATTCAGACATTTGGAAATAAAGCCAAGATTAAAAGTCTAATAGAAAATATTTATTTCGGTACAAAAACAATAAATTCTGAATAGTTACATTCTTGCTAATTAAATGCGACCACGGCAGGACAGAGCCAAACCACAAGAGAATAATGGAGAATCAGGAATGCACACATGCGCAGAAGATCACATCACATGTCCTGCTTGTATTGGAATGTACCATAATATTAGGATAGGGGTGCATCACCCTGCATATACATACAACTGGCAATATTCACACCGTGACAGGAAGGGATCTTGGAGGTCTTCTAGTCCAACCCCCTGCCCAAGGCAGGAGACCTCATATCATTCCGCAGAAATGGATGTCCAATCAAATGTCAAAAGCCGTAGAGCCTGGTTGCCTGGTTGGATGGAGGTCACTAAGAAATCACAAGGTTGTAGCTTAGTCCTGTTTGAAGATGTGGTGAACTTCAACTCCCAGAATTCCCTAGCCAGCATGGTGGCTAGCTGGGGAATTCTGGGAGTTGAAATCCAGACATCTTCAAATTGCCAAGGTTGAGAAACACTGTAGTCCTACAGTAGACTACGAAGCCTTTGAGTTTTCTTTCATTGGGGGTGTTACTTGGAACCCTGACACCCTCTCCCCCATACCAAAAAAGTCCAAGAGTAAGGTGACCAGACGTCCCGCTTTTGGCGGGACAGTCCCGCTTTTTAATAATTTGTCCCGCATCCCGCGGCGTTTCAAAAAAGTCCCGCTTTTTTCGGCCGGGCCAGTCATTCGGCGTAGAGCTGATGGAACTGGCGGCGGTCGTGGCGCAGGGCTTCCCCCGCCCTGCTGGACGCCACCATTCGGGTTATTTTGCCCTCTGTGCATGCGCAGAATGCTTTGCATTTTGTTCCATAGGCTCTATGCCGAACGACTGGCCCGGCTGAACCGGCAGGATTTCACCCCTGGCTCTGTGGCGACAAACAGGTAAGCCTGCGCCAGTAGGAACCACCCCTGGCTGCGATGAAGGGGGGGTGTTTGGGGGGGGTGCACAAAGCTGAAGGATAAGAGAGACGGACCCCTCCCTTCTTGCTCCCCTAGAACCCCCCCCCCATCAATGGTGTCCCGCTTTACAAAAAATAAAATCTGGTCACCTTATCCAAGAGGAAGACCAAATGTCGACTTCCATATTGTTGACAATAAAACTGCATGAAAGTTTTAGGGAATCTACAGCCAAGGGAGGGAAGCCAGATTTTCTCAACGGTATGTGATTTCTTTGATTTGCTTAATAATGAAAGTGTCTCCAAAGCAAGTTTATTTCCCCTCCCCCCCCCCTTGAGTTGGGAGCTGAATCGAAACCTATCCAGCGAGGAATCCAACCTTTATAAATAGATGATGTGGTTATAGAGGCAACATTTCTATATAACATAAGTCACAGTCATCAGCAGGGCCCCTACATTATTTCTTCATCATGACCTCTATAGATTACAACTCAGGGGTGGGTTCTAACTTACTTCACTGCCGGTTCGCTTCCTCCCGCACTGCGTGTCTGCGCCTCGTGCAGTAATGTGTAATGCCAAAAAAGCCCCCCAAAAAGCCAAAAACAAGATGGTGACCCCATGCACAGTGCCAGAAACTTGGCTTCTGCGCATGCTCAGAAGAAAAAAAATTCAAAAAAATTCAAAAAATAAATAAAAATTTTTTAAAAAAATATGGCGGCGCCCACGGACCGGCACCCACCAAACCGGTTCCATGACGTCATCAACCAGGAGGAACCCACCTCTGTTACAACTTCAGCTTTCAAACAGGAAGCTTACCAATGACAGAGGCTTGACTTTTCAACCATTTTTAAAAATAAAAGCCAAAAACAAAATGTAGGATGTAGGTTGGTAAAATGAGGACCCAAATTGTTAGGGGCAATATGCTGACTCTGTAAATCACTTAGAGAGGGCTGTAAAGCACTGTGAAGCAGTATATAAGTCTAATTGCTATTGCTCTTCCTTCCATCCATCCATCCATCCATCAAGTGCAGTTATTAGAAGGCAGTGTTACAGGCTAACTCTGCCCACTGCCATAAGTTTGATCCTGACTGGCTCCTTCCCTTCCCTTCCCTTCCCTTCCCTCCCCTCCCCTCCCCTCCCCTTCCCTTCCCTTCCCTTCCCTTCCCTCCCTTCCTAGTGATTAGAATGCAGTATTGCAGGCAAACTGCCAAGTTCCTTGAGCCTCACTGGCTCAAGGTTGACTCAGACTTCCGTCATTCCGAGGTGGGTAAAATGAGGACCCAAATTGTTAGGGACAATATGCTGACTCTGTAAATCACTTAGAGAGGGCTGTAAAGCACTGTGAAGCGGTAGGTAAGTCTAAGTGCTATTGCTATTGCTAATAGTTCACAGAATACATTTTGTCTGCAGGTGTGAAAATAATAAAGCTTTGGAGCCTGACCAAAATTACAGAGCCATGGAATTGGAGGGCACCCCAAGGATCATCACATCTAACCATTTGCAATTGGAGTAAAATCTTCCATGGGAGGTTTCTGTCCAGCCTCTTCAGAAAGCCTTCAAAGACAGAAGATCCACAGCTTCCCCGCACGAATGGTTGCACAGAGCTATTGTGAGTTAAATTTGTAATATGTATGGCTAATAAGACTCAGAAGCTTAGAAACTGCCCAAAACCAAAATTCCAGGGCTTGTTTACTAATGAATTCATTATAATGGGTTGTAATATTTTTTCCTAGATTGTGAAACCAAAAGGCAACATTCTTTTCTCAGGTAAGACTGATACTGTAAGGACTGTCTTCCCAACCACAATTAAAGTACGAACTTCTGAGTCAGTGTTTTCAAAAGGATTCCTTTAATTTGCATTTGTATAACAATCCATTCATTCAAAGCAAAGTCTAAATGCCTTCAGGCATGGCAAGCATATTTAACCTTAATGCCCCACCCCATTTGGCAAGATGCAAGCACAATCAATCCAAAAGTGTGTGACACTCCTTCCTGAGTATCCAGATGGCCATACGTTCCCAGTCCCCTTCCATTCAACTGACTTGCATTGCCCCTCAAAAAACCCTATCTTAAGATGAGAAGGTTCCCAGGTGTCTAGGATCCGGATATGTTATAACCTTTTGATCAAGCAGAGCCAAGACCCCCCTTCTCCTTTTGAATGGCAGAGTCTGGAGTCTGACAGATACTAAAATATGAAGGGGAAGGGAAGAAGGAGAAGGGGAGGGAAGGGAAGGGAAGAAGGGAAAGGAAAAGGGGGAAGGGGATAGAAAACGTCCTCACTCATTGTATTATGGTGTATGCCGGCTTGACAGCCGCGGATAGAAAGACATTACAGAGGGTGGTGTGCACAGCACAAAATATTGTGGGCTGTCCCCTGATACCACTAGACGACATCGCTAGGGCTTGCTGCCTTAGAAAAGTGAGGAAAATCCTCAGGGACAAATCCTGAGTCACCCTGGTCAGCCCTTCTTTATTCTCCTGCCATCAGGAAGGAAATATAGAAGCATAGGCAGCCGCACAAACAGGCTGAAGAACAGTTTTTATCTGTGGGCTGTCAGACTCCTGAAAGGAAAATAACTTTACAACAACATAGTACGATTGACTTGCAGGGCCAGGGTGATGTGCAATAAGTTCACCTGGTGCAGTAGGATTGTGTGTTTGTTAGTAGGATTCACTGGGATAGGGATTTTTTTATTTTTGTCTTCACTGTGAGTTGTATTGGGTTGCGGGGGTGCACAAAGGGAGGCTCAGCCAATCTTTTTTTTCCCTCAAGCATATACAAGATTACAGTAAAAGTAATAAACATGTATACATGAGACGGTTTTGAGTAAATGGGAACATTAGGACAGGGATGGTAAGGCACGTTGGTGCACTTATACACGCCCCTTACAGACCTTTTAGGAATGGGGTGAGGTCAACAGTAGACAATCTAAGGTTAAAGTTTTGGGGTTTTAGGGAAGAAACCACAGAGTCAGGTAGAGCATTCCAGGCATTGACCACTCTGTTGTTGAAGTCATATTTTCTGCAATCGAGTTTGGAGCGGTTTACCATAAGTTTGTGTTACGTACGGCTGTACGTAGCACGGATTTGCATAGTTGCCGCTGATTGGCTAGTCTAGCGGCAGGAGAAATAAACTGCTGTCAGTGGCCGGCCAACTTCAGGGAAGCTCTTAAAAGCGGCTTCCCTGCAGCCTGCTGGCATTCTGTATTACTTTCAGCTACGGAGAAATAAAGGCGCTGAACTGCTCCTACGTCTTGCCTCTTCATTCCCGCGCAATCAAAGTTTGTATCTATTATGTGCTCGTGTATTGTTGCGGTTGAAGCTGAAGTAGTCATTGACGGGTATTTTTGTACTCATTGTACACATGTTGTACTCTGGTAACAAACGTTTGAATTGGGAAGGAAAGGGGAAGGGGAAGGGAAGGGGAAGGTGTAACTGATTCTGCCTGCTCATCCAGGAGGAACCAGTGGGGGATCCATTTATTTCTTATGAATAAGGTGACCAGACGTCCCGCTTTTGGCGGAACACACACGCTTCTCAAGCGTGTGTCCCGCGTCCCGCATTCTTTTCAAAAAGTCCCGCTTTTTTGAAAAGAATGCGGAAACAGCGGGACGTCTGATCACCTTAAAGCAGGGGTCGGGAACCTATGGCTCGCGAGCCAGATGTGGCTCTTTTGATGATTGTTTATGGCTCGCAGCAGGGGTGAAATCCTCCCGGTTCGCCCGGGCCAGTCCTTCGGCGTATAGCCGATGGAACTGGCGGCGGTTGCGGCGCGGAGCTTCTCCTGCCCGCTTTCCCGTCCCGGCTGAACACAATCACCGCTTTCCCGTCCCGGCTGACCACAATCATTTGGGTTATTTTTCCCTCTGTGCATGCGCGAGCATGCACAGAGGGAAAAATAACCCAAATGGCGGCGTTCAGCCGGGACGGGAAAGCGGGCGGGAGAAGCTCCGTGCCGCAACCACCGCCAGTTCCATCGGCTATATCAGGGGTGGCCATCAGCCGTCAGCCCAGCCAGGGGGGAGGAGGAGGAGAAAGGCGGTGATTTAGCCAATCAAGCGCACTCCACTTGGCGGCTCTCGGATGGAACGGCAGCGCGCGCGGAAGGAATGCCAGAGGACGGCGTCGAGCACACGAGGCTCTCACGGGCAGCTGCGCTGACCCTGCCTCCGCCGAGGAGGAGGGGGAAAGGAAAGCGCTCCCGCAGAGCATCCCAACTGCAAGTTATCGTCGCCCGTCCTGCCCAAGTGGCCGCGCGACGTGACCCCGGAGCCGGATGGGCACAAGGGCAGGAAGAGAAAAAGAAAGAAAAGGTGATGCCCCGCTCGCTGGGCGCCTCTGTGCCGCGGTCGAAATCACTTCCGTTCGCTAAAACAGCGTCACCTTTTCTTTTTCTCTCTCTTCCTGCCCTTGTGCCCATCCGGCTCCGGGGTCGCGTCGCGCAGCCGCTTGGGCAGGACGGCAACGATAACTTGCAGTTGGGATGCTCTGCGGGAGCGCTTTCCTTCCCTTTCCCCCTCCTCCTCGGCGGAGGCAGGGTCAGCGCGGCTGCCCGTGAGAGCCTCGTGTGCTCGACGCCGTCCTCTGGCATTCCTTCTGCGCGCGCTGCCGTTCCATCCGAGAGCCACCAAGTGGAGTGCGCTTGATGGGCTAAATCACCGCCTTTCTCCTCCTCCTCCCCCCTGGCTGGGCTGACGGCTTCCCGTCTTCCAGGAGCCTCGGTAGGTTGGTTGCTGCTGGATCTTCTTCAGCCAGCTCCTCTCCACAGCCAGGAAGGAAGGAAGGAAGGAAGAAGAAGAAAGAAGAAGAAGGAGAGAGAGAGAGAGAGAGAGAGAGAGAGAGAGAGAGAGAGAGAGAGAGAGAGAGAGAGAGAGAGAGAGAGAGAGAGAGAGAGAGAGAGAGAGAGAGGTTAGGAAGGCAGGAAGACAGAAAGAAAGAAAAAGATGTTAGGAAAGAAGAAAGAGGAAGGAAGGAAGAAGAAAGAAGAAGAAGGAGAGAGAGAGAGAGAGAGAGGTTAGGAAGGCAGGAAGACAGAAAGAAAGAAAAAGATGTTAGGAAAGAAGAAAGAGGAAGGAAGGAAGAAGAAAGAAGAAGAAGGAGAGAGAGAGAGAGAGAGAGAGGGGTTAGGAAGGCAGGAAGACAGAAAGAAAGAAAAAGATGTTAGGAAAGAAGAAAGAGGAAGGAAGGAAGAAGAAAGAAGAAGAAGGAGAGAGAGAGAGAGAGAGGTTAGGAAGGCAGGAAGACAGAAAGAAAGAAAAAGATGTTAGGAAAGAAGAAAGAGGAAGGAAGGAAGAAGAAAGAAGAAGAAGGAGAGAGAGAGAGAGGTTAGGAAGGCAGGAAGACAGAAAGAAAGAAAAAGATGTTAGGAAAGAAGAAAGAGGAAGGAAGGAAGAAGAAAGAAGAAGAAGGAGAGAGAGAGAGAGAGAGAGAGGTTAGGAAGGCAGGAAGACAGAAAGAAAGAAAAAGATGTTAGGAAAGAAGAAAGAGGAAGGAAGGAAGAAGAAAGAAGAAGAAGGAGAGAGAGAGAGAGAGAGAGAGAGAGAGAGAGAGAGAGAGGTTAGGAAGGCAGGAAGACAGAAAGAAAGAAAAAGATGTTAGGAAAGAAGAAAGAGGAAGGAAGGAAGAAGAAAGAAGAAGAAGGAGAGAGAGAGAGAGAGAGAGAGAGAGAGGTTAGGAAGGCAGGAAGACAGAAAGAAAGAAAAAGATGTTAGGAAAGAAGAAAGAGGAAGGAAGGAAGAAGAAAGAAGAGGTAAACGCCCCCTTTTGAATCAGTCTGAGACTGCGTCTGCTCGGTTCACTTTTAAAATATATTATATGGCTCTCACTGAAATAAATTTCCAAATTTTTTGCTTTCATGGCTCTCTTAGTCAAAAAGGTTCCCGACCCCTGCCTTAAAGGGAAAGACGACCCGCGCGTGCGCAGAAACAAGCTGTACTGGCGGCGGTAGCAACAGCGGCGGCAGCGCTGGCGAGTGAAGTTGAAAGCCCTGCTGATAACATAGTAGGTGGGGGGGGTCGGGTGGATTTCCCCGCCTGGAACGACCCCCCCCCCAACGCGCACGTTCGGGGAGGAGGCGGAGAGGCAGGCTCCTCCCGCGGGAAGAGCAGAGTCGCCCCCGCCCACGAGCAAAGGGCAGAGCGTCGGGCACCCCCCCACACGCCAGCCCGCATCATGGGGAGCGGGGGAGCGAGCGAGCGAGGGAGGAAGGGAGGGGGCAACGGGCGCGCAGGGCTGCGAGGGAGTTGCGCAGGGAGCCGCGGCGGGACGCAAGGCAGCGGCAGGGACGGGAGGGCTCCGCGGCTGCGTGGGGAAGGAGCCCCAGGCTGGGCAGAGAACCTTTACCCTTCTCTTCCTCTCCTCCTCCTCCCCCAGTTCGCGGGCTTCAACTGTTTTGATTGGACAGAAATACATGCTTTCTTCACTTCCAAGTCTATTGGTTGTGGTGACTCCCCCCCAATCTGGATTCCGTTCAGCGCTAGAATTAGGCTGGCCGAGGCTCTCTGAATGGACTTATATGGAAACTGCATAACCTCCCGCCTCCCCCCCACCTGGACGCCGACATTTGCGTTATTTTGCCCTCTGCGCATGCGCAGCGTTCTGCGCATGCGCAGAGGGCAAAACTCAAATTGCGACATCCAGGCGCCCCCCCCCCCCCACATGGTGTCCCGATTTAAAAAAAAAAAATCTGGTCACTTTACTTATGAAACAACACCCAGGTAGCATTTTGCTGCATAGTTTCCCCCCTCTCGGTCTTTCTAGCATCACTGATGAATAGAAAACCAAATGAAGAAAATAAGAAGAAAATAATTTGGGAGCTAGCAAAGCTCAGAATAGAAGCTGGTGGAGAAATAACCAGATGGAATAATAGGAGTATTTAGTAGAGGCATGGGAGGCTTCTTGCCTCTTTTCACAAAATATTGTTAGCAAGTTAATTTAAGACCCAGTGGCTGCATTCACCATGCTAAGGATGGCTCCTTTAATCTTGATTAGTTTTGGATGGCTTTTTTTAAATTAAATTTTTTATTTTATTTTATACAAACAATCCATCTTTCATTAAACAGTGTGTTGTCTGGGTATAAATATTTTGTGCAATAACGGAGTTTACAGCAATATTCATTATTTAGTCTATTCTTAGCTTAATACCAATACATTAAATATCTGTTACTATGACAATCCGCTTCTTAATTTATTTAACTATTAATTATATTAACTCTATTAATACTTTTCTATATTTCACTCATCTATTTTTATTTCTAACTTTTATATTTATTCTCTAACCATCGATAGAATGACTCCTAAATAATATAATATTTGGTTTCTTATTTCTCTTTAATTGCCAGTGTTAACCTATTCATTCCTATGTATCCCTGTTAGCCGCTCAGAGTCCCTGCGAGATTGAGCGGCATATAAATACAAATAATAAATAAATTATAATAAATAAATTATTCCTGCACATTCTAATATTTTCTAATCACATTCTCCTCTGTAGGGGTCTCTTTGCTTTTCGAATTTTGTGCAACTACAATTCTAGCTACTGTTATTACATGGATAATCAAATATACATTTTCTTTGCTATAAGTTTCTGGTGAAATCCCCAACAGAAATATCTCAGGTTTCAAGTCAATATGTTGCTGTATCATCTTTTCCAACCATGTATGTATTTTTGTCCAATATTTCTGAGCTTCTACCCATGTCCCCCACATGTGGTAATACGAGCCTGGTGTCTGATGACATTTCCAACATTTAGCTGATTTATCTTTAAACATTTTTGCCAGTGTTGCCGGTGGAAGGTGCCATCTGTAAAACATCTTATACAAATTCTCCTTATACGCAGTTGACATTGTTAATTTATCATTTCTATCCCATAATTGCTGCCATTTTGCTAGTTCTATGGTATAACCAATTTTTGCTAGTTCTATGGTATAACCAATTTTTTTTGCCCAGGCTATCATTGTTTCCTTCACTTGTTCTTCTTCCAATTTAATGCTCAATAAATAGCTATACAATTTTTTAAATCAACCTCTCTTCTGTTCCTGTTCCTTCTTATCTAATTCTGTTAGCTCCATATAAAAACCATTTAATTTAGCATCTTTTTCATACCTAGATTGTATCTGCAGTTGTGTATACCAAACCATATTGATCCCTTGTTTTTCTAATGCTTGTTTCGTTTTGAGCTCAGTTTTGGATGGTTTCTGTGTGATATAAATGCAGCACTTTGGGCTAGTTTGTGGTTCTGTATCTTGTGGTGGCATCTAGTTGACCTTGGCTGAACTCAGATACTAGGTAGGATTGGATCTGTACGCACTCAGATGGGAGACTACCAGAGGTGGGTTCCTCCTGGTTCATACTGGTTCACCCGAACCAGTAGCAAACCGCTGGTGACATCACAATGTTGTCATGGAACAAATCGGTCGGTGCCAGTCCGTGGGTGGTGCCATTTTTTTTTGAATTTTTTTCTGGGTTTTTTTCTTCTGCGCATGCGCAGAAGCCGAGTTTCCAGCACTGCGCATGCATTGCCATCTTGTTTTCAGCTTTTTTTAAAAAAAATGGACTTTTTTGCACTGCGCATGCGCGCACGCGTGAAGCACGCACGCGGCCACGCAGCATGGGAGGAAGCGAACCGGCAACAAGATAAGTTAGAACCCACCCCTGGAGACTACCTGACACTCCAGAGCTGTAGGCCAAACTGGGAAGTCCAAAGGTATCTTAGGAGGTGACATTGACAAATGTCTTCTGCCCAGTTGCCAGGAAAAACTCCACAAATATGTCCATGAAGTCACCAGGAACCAAGCGTGACTTGATGGAGAACCTTACTTGTTATCATGCAAACCCATAAATGTTTACTTTAGTGACCAAATGAAGATGTTCTGCAAACCAAGCCAAACCAAACCAGCTGTTGAGCTAGGTCGCTATTAAAAGAGCATAAATGTTTTATATATCAACTTCTCCCTCTTCACATCACTCTAATCTGCATCGTATTTCAGATTAAGACACATCCCGCTGAAATAACTACACGCTTCTCTGGCCTGACTTGGTAAGAATCCTATTTTTAAAAGAGGAAGAGTTCAGAATTCATCAGTAATTCAGTTTCCTGCTGCCTGATTCTCTGTGGATGAATCAAGACCAAATGGATATTCATAAAACATTGCAAAGCTCTATTTATAGTTCCTTGCAGCAACTGAGAAATGTTCTCTTCTCATTTCTTTTCCTTAGGGAGGTTTGAGCTACTCTAGACAATCCCATCATGGCCTGTACTTGCCCTTAATCATTCTTCTGAAGCCACTGCTTAGTTTTGTCATTAGAACATAGGTTGGAAGGGACTTTGGAGGTCTTCTAATCCCCTGCTCAAGCAGGAGACTGTATACCAGGGGTATCCAACATTGGCAACTTTAAGACTTGTGGACTTCAAATCCCAGAATTCCCCAGCCTAAGGTGATCAGATGCCCCGCTTTTGGCGGGACAGTCCCGCTTTTTAATAATTTGTCCCGCATCTCGCAGCGTTTCAAAAAAGTCCCGCTTTTTTAATTTGAATTTGCCCTGCACACCCCTCTGCCTCCTGCCTCGCCTGCCTCCTCCTGCCAGGCAGGGAGGGAGGGCAGTGAGAGGGGCAGCGGCGGTCTTGCCTGATCGTCACCGCAGAGCCGAAGAAGCTGGTGGTGTTCGCGGCGCAAGGCTTTGCCACGCCCGCTTTCCCCGGCCACCGGGACGCCGCCATTTGTGTTCTTTTGCCCTCTGTGCAAGCAGAACGCTTTGCGCATGCGCAGAGGGCAAAAGAACGCAAATGGCGGCATCCCAGCAGACAGGGAAAGCGGGCGGGGGAAGCCCCGCGCCACAAACACCACTAGCTTCTTCGGCTCTGCGGCGACGAACAGGTAAGCCTGTGCCGGTAGGAACCCACCCCTGGCTGCGATGAAGGGGGGGGTGTTTGGGGGGGTGCACAAAGCTGCAGAATAAGAGAGACGGACCCCTCCCATCTTGCTCCCCTAGAACGCCCCCCCCATCAATGGTGTCCCGCTTTACAAATATTAAAATCTGGTCACCTTACCCCAGCCACTACTTTGAGTTTTTTCACAGATGCCCCCTGCCAGCCCTAAATGTTCCAGATCCTTAAGCCAAAAACATTGTTTCATTCACATGAAAAACCGATGGAACAAAACTTTAAGAGAATTTCATATTAATCAAGTTTGGGAGGGGAGGGGAAATACAATCGATTTCCTTCAAAGCCAAATCCCTGGTTTAATCAAGGCTAGCGCAGAAAGGATGCAAGCCAGGGGCGGGCTGCTACGGGTTTGCCCGGTTCAGGAGAACCTGCAGCTTACATTATGGCCGGTTTGAAGACCCTCCAAATCCCACCCCTGGCTGGCCCCTCCCCGCCCACCCCGCCCTGCCCTTCCCAGGAGTCTCCACGCAGCGCATTTTGGATGCAAGGTAAGTGGAGGGTCGGGGAGGGAGAAAACTGTCACAATGTGAATATTGTCAGTTGTGAGTCTATGCAGGGTGATGCACCCCTATCCTAAATATTATGGTACCTCCCAATACAAGCAGAACACGTGATATGATATTCTGTGCATGTCTACATTCCTAATCCATCATTAATCACTTCTGTTATGCCTTCCGACCTGGACGGTCGTGTTACTTAGCAAAGATGTAGTTTATTTAGGATTTATTGTTTTTATATTCTTTTGTACTGAAATAAATATTTTCTATTAAACATTTTAACCTCGGCTTTATTTCTAACTATTGAATTCCAAGTAAAAGATCCAAATGTTGCCTCTACAGCAGTGGTTCCCAACCTTTCTAATGCCGCGACCCCTTAATATAGTTCCTCATGTTGTGGTGACCCCCAACCATAAAATTATTTTCGTTGCTACTTCATAACTGTAATTTTGCTACTGTTATGAATCGTAATGTAAATATCTAATATGCAGGATGTATTTTCAATTGAACATAATTAAAGCATAGCGATTAATCACAAAAACAATATGTAATTATGCCAGATCAGAAATTCTCGGGCCAGTCTTTGCAAGAGCACAAGGAATATCATCTTCCACAACAAATCTACTTCTGTATTTAGACTTGATAACCAACAAGTGTACAGCAATATTTCTCAATCTCAGCAACTTTTAAGATGCCTGGACTTCAACTCCCAGAATTCAAAGCAAAGCTGGCCCCTTAGCTGATGCTGTCAAAGCTCGGCTGCCAGGCGTCACAAATGCCTCTCACCGAATGGCACCTCTCCTGACCAATCGGAGGGCTCGGGCGAGTTGAGTCGATATGGCCAGGCTTGTGGCAGTGGGGGGGGGAGCTGAGGATGTCGGGGCGACCCCTGGGAAATGGTCGTTCGACCCCCAAAGGGGTCCCGACCCCCAGGTTGGGAACCACTGCTCTACGGGGATATTCTCCCCTTAACAAAAACAGGCCTCCCAGAAGTTCTGGAAGGCCAGAAACATGCCCATTTCAGGCCTCCGGAGGGCCTCCAGGGCCTGGGGGAGGCTGTTTTCACCCTCCCAGAGGCTCGAGGAAAGCCTCCGGAGCCTGGGGAAGGAGAAAACACCCCACACCATGGTGCAGGAGGCCGACTAGGCCATGCCCATCATGGCCATGCCCACCCAGCAACCGAGCAGAGAATCCGTTGCTGAAATTTTTGAAGCCCACCCCGATTCAAGCCCAATTTAAACAGTCTTCTTGGCTTCTTTTTCTTGTGCCATATCCATCATCAGATGTCGGCGATCATGTTGGCGATCTTCTTGGCTTAATGAAGTAATCACAATAGAGTTGGAAGGGACCTTGGAGGTCTTCTAGTCCAGCCCCCTGCTCAAGCAGGAGAACCTATACCAGGGGTCGGCAACCTTAAGCACTCAAAGAGCCATTTGGACCCCTCTCCCATAGAAAAAAAAACACTGGGAGCCACAAAACATCTTTTGACATCTAAAATGAAGATAGCACTGCATATATTATTTTTTTTATCTTTATGCTATGTATAAAAAAAACTATACAAGATCACAATTTTTAATTTACCCAGCTCTTCTCTTCTAAACTACAACATGGGGCTCACCTTTTGCATATAAAACAGCATCCCCCCCCAACCTGCCTCTAGCTGGGCTTGATGTACTACAACTCTCATGGTGCTCAGCCATCCCTTGGGTAGGCCATCTGGGAACCGTTGGGAATTGTAATCTCTCATTTCTATGGAAGGCCAGTTTGTTGAAGGTTGATCCAAAGTGAGTGATTGGATTGATACTGTGACTCTGGGTGGTGCACAAGATTAAAACAAGCATTTCACAATCCAAACCACAACATCCGTAGTGGAAACAACAATCTCTCCGTATAAAAACAGAATATTAACCAGCTGCCTGACTTCCTGGCCCAAACATCTTACAAGACTAAGAGAGTCAGGGCCAGCTGGATCTCCGGGTGCTGCTGTTTCATAGCACAGATGTTGCTCCTGAGAAATCACCACTTCTGGGCCCAACAAGAGTTTATTTATTTATTTATTATTAAACTTCCATCTTCCATTGAGGAGGCTCTTGATGACGTTTGATGGAAAAGACTCAGAGCAGACCATCCCTGTGAAATCTAGTGGGGTGAGTACAGATAATGGGGGTCGGTGGCCCTGCTAATAGTTGGCTCTATGTCCTGAAGAGCTTTACTCCTTCAGACAGGAAGGCTGTGTGGAGGGTGGTGAGGACGGCAGAAAATATTATTGGAAGTTCACTTCCTTCTATCCAGGACATGGCATATAAGCAATGCTTGAGTAGGGTCTGCAGGATTGTCTCGGACGCTACACGGCCTCTTCACAACCTGTTTTTCTTGTTATCTTCTGGGAGGGAGATTCGTGGTATCTGAAGCAGAACAACTAGATTCAATCACAGTTTTGTTCCTTATGGCATGAACCTTGTGAACACTAAAGTTTCCTCTTTCCACTATGTATTCAAGATGGACAGTGATTTATATATATCCATATATCCCTATCTATCTAGATATTTATTTATTTTATTTATTTATTTAGTGAGATTTATATACCGCCTCACAGTGCAAGCACTCCCTAAGCGGTTTACACCCAGTAAGCAAAGTATATTTATATTGCCCCCAACAATCTGGGTCCTCATTTTACCTACCTCGGAAGGATGGAAGGCTGAGTCAACCTTGAGCCGGTGAGATTTGAACTGCTGACCTGCGGATAAGTGTCAGCTAAAGTGGCCTGCAGTACCTGCCTCTAACCGCTGTGCCACCTCGGCTCTTATAATATCTAGATAATCTAGATAGATCGATAGTATCTGTAATATCTAGATATCTAGATAGATGATACAGTAGATAGATAGATAGATAGATAGATAGATAGATAGATAGATAGATAGATGGATGGATGGATGGATGGATGGATGGATGGATGGATGGATGGATGGATGGATGGATGGATGGATGGATGGATGGATGGATGGATGGATGGATGGATGGATGGATGGGTCGATGGATCGATGGATCGATGGATCGATGAATATAGATAGACAGACAGACAGACAGACAGACAGACAAATATATAGATATAGATATAGATGTATGTATGTATGTATGTAGGCAGGTATATATTTATTTATGTATGTATATAGTGTGTTATGTGTGGGTATGGATATATACAGTATATATGCTTTCTTTTGAGAGCAGGCAACAGAATTTCATTTCATTCCATTTTAATGTGGGCCAGTGTGTTCACAGTAAAAAATGACAATGAAGGTTATCTAGAAGAGTCGAGGTGGCACAGCGGTTAGAGGCAGTACTGCAGGCCACTTTAGCTGACTGTGATCCACAGGTCAGCGGTTCAAATCTCACCTGCTCAGGGTTGACTCAGCCTTCCATCCTTCCGAGGTAGGTAAAATGAGGACCCAGATTGTTGGGGGCAATATAAATATACATTGCTTACTGGTGTAAACCGCTTAGAGAGTGCTTAACCGCTTAGAGCAGTGATGGCGAACCTTTTTTGGTTCGCGTGCCAAAAGGGGGGGGAATGCGGGGGATCACGTGTGTGTGGTGCCCACACTCATAATTCCATGCACCCCCGCACATGCACGCATGACCCCCCTGCTCCCAGCATGCAATGGCACGCCCATTTTTCGCTCTCCCCAGGCTCCAGAGCCTTTCTAGGAGCCTGGGGAGGGCGAAAACGGCCTTCCCCACCCCCTCTGGAGGCTGGAAACAGCCTGTTTCCCGACTCCCAGTGGGCCCAGAAGGCCCGAAAATCAGCCGGTTGGTGCACACATGCACGCCGGACCTGAGCTCGCGTGCCCACCGATATGGCTCCGCGTGCCACTTGTGGCACCCGTGCCATAGGTTCGCCATCACGGGCTTAGAGAGTGCTTGCACTGTGAGGCGGTATATAAATCTCACAAATAAATAAATAAATAAATAAATAAATAAATAAATAAATAAATAAATAAATAAATAAATAAATAAATAAATAAATAAATAAATGGATGGATGGATGAATGAATAAATAAATAAATAAATAAATAAATCTCCTCTCCTTCTCCTTCTCTTCTCTCACCTCTCCTCTCTTCTCTTCCCTATTCTCTCTCCTCACCTCTCTTCCCTATTTTATTCTCTCTCCCCTTGTCTCCCCTCCTCTCCTCTCCTCTCCTCTCATCATTTTATCTATCTATCTTACTTTACTTCACCTTACCTTATCTTTATGGCTGATGATCAGTACCTTGAATTATACCCAGAAATTCACCGAAGCTATGGAGCAAAATGTTTGTCAGGAACTGTCATTCTGCCGCATCAGCCAAGCCTCACTAGATGCCAGTCTGCCATAGACAGAGGGAGGAGGGGAGGAAAGGGGGCTGGGAAGAGGAAATCAAAGCTACTGGTAGTGCTGTCCTGAGAGCCATTGGCTGCTTCAAGGCCAAGACTGGGACGATTACCAAAACAATGTATTTTTAATTAATTGGACTGGTGGGGGGGGGGATAACCAGGGGGAAGGAGGAGAAAGGGAAAAGTTATCCAGGTTGCTTTTAAACAGGAAAACATCAGTTCCAGCTTAACGTTGGGTCTATTCCGGCTTGGTCTTCTAGGAAAGAAAAACGCCCAACTCCATTTGTAGAAAAAGGAATTCTTTTCCTAAAAGCCCAGTGGTTCACCGTAAGGCAAAGCTGGAACTGAGGTTTTCACATGTAAAAGCCACCTGGGTAACTATTGTCAGGGTAGACTGGATTAGGAAACCAATACCATGTACAGCAGTACTGTATTGTGGACTTAGGAACAGAGCTGAGCCCAAAATTCTCAGTTGATAAGCGAGACAGATGTTAAGTGAGTTTTGCCCCATTTTATAACCTTCCCTGCAACAACATAGCAAAGAAGGCATTAAGAGTGGTTAACATAATCTTGCACAGCTTCTTCTCTGGTAACATTGTACTCTTAACCAGAGCATACAAAACATTTGCTAGACCGATCCTTGAATACAGCTCATCAGTCTGGAACCCACACTTCATATCAGACATTAACACAATTGAGAATGTCCAGAGATACTTCACAAGAAGAGTATTACATTCCTCTTTTCGCAACAGAATACCTTATGAAACCAGACTTGAAATTTTGGGACTTGAAAATTTAGAACTACGCCACCTTCGATCTGACCTAATTGTAGCTCATAAAATTATCTGCCTCAATGTCCTACCTGTTAACGACTACTTCAGCTTCAACCGCAATAATACACGAGCTCACAATAGATACAAACTTAATGTAAACCGCTCCAGACTTGATTGCAAAAAATTCGACTTCAACAACAGAGTTGTCAACGCCTGGAACACTTTACCTGACTCAGTAGTTTCTTCCCCAAACCCCAAAAACTTCAACCTCAGATTATCTACCATCGACCTCTCCCCATTCCTAAGAGGTCGGTAAGAGGCGTGCATAAGTGCACAATCGTGCCTACCGTTCCTGTCCTAATGTACCCATATATTCATACCTCTTTTACTCTTATTCATGCTTGAACTATTATATATATATATATATATATATATATATATATATATATATATATATATATATATATATATATATATATATATATATATATATACACACACACATATATATATATATATATATATATATATACACACACACATATATATATATATATATATATATATATATATATATATATATATATATATATATATATATATATATATATATATATACACAATCATGTCTATATTTGTTTTTACTTTGCTTATAATCATATATGCTTGACAAAAATAAATAAATAAATAAAAATAAAAATAAATTGTTAAGTGAATCACTGCAGTTTTTAAATTAGTAAAACGGCTTTAAGTGCATCTGACTTCCCCATTGATTTTGCTTGTCAGAAGGTCGCAAAAGGATATCACATAACCCCGGGACACTGCAACTGTCATAAGTACAGGTCAGTTGCCAAGCATCTGAATATTTGATCACGTGACCATCAGGATGCAGCCACAGTTGTAAGTGTGAAAAACGGTCATCACTTTTTTTCCCAGTGCCGTGGTAACTTTGAATGGTCATTAAATGAAATGTTCTAAGTCAGGGACTACTGCAGGGGTGGGTTCCTCCCGGTTCGGATCAGATCGCCCGAACCATTAGCGACCCGCTGGTGATGTACTTTTGGCATCACAGATCCAGTTCTGTCTGTGTCGGTCTGTGCTCGCCGCCATCTGTCTGATTTTTCGGCCGATTTTTCTGTGTTTGGATGGCTTCACAGCATTCTGTGCTTTGAAAAAAGCCCTCCCGCCCGCCCCCGGGCTAATACTGACCTTTATTTCTTCGCCCAAAGCACAGCTGATGAGCTCCTCAGCTGTGTTTCGGGCTGAATCCACCTTCTGAGCATGTGCGGAAGTGAAATCACGCGAAACGTCATGACGCGAACCGGTGGCGAAGGTAAGTGAAACCCACCCCTGGATTACTGACTTACTTATAGTACTTATAGTAGTCCTTGACTGATGACCATTCACTTAGTGACTGTTCAATGTTACGATGGTGTTGAAAAAAAGGGTTACAACTTTTTGTACAACTTACAACTGGTTTTGGGCTTATGACCATTTGGTTCTCTCATTTTTAGATTCGCCAAATCTCTGTGTCGTTTCTAACCTGCACCGATGAAAGGCGACACGCTGCTCGTGTTAAGTCTGATTGTCTCTTTTATTGGTTTTAAAGATCATATGAAAACGGTTCTGATTTATTTTTATTAGTTTGGGAGAGAATGTAAAACAGCCCTGATTTATTTTATTGTTGTTTTATTTATTTTATTGTTTTTAAAAGATAATGTAAAACAGATCTGATTTAAAGCAGATTTCCCAAACCTGCAGGGTTTAAAATACCAAAGTGCATTTTGAGAGAAGTGGAATAGCTTTTTCTGTTGTTGTTCTTTCCCCCCATCCCCTAATGGCAATTTTGATGTAACAACTTTCACTTCCTTCCCAGCCCTGACAAGATCATTTCTAAGCAGACGAGGTCAGGGGTGCCTTCCCCCGAGCACCCACAGGATCTGCTATCAACTGATGATGTCGTGATCTGACCAGACTCTTGCTGGACAACCAAAGACCAACCAAAGACTCAGCACCTACCAAGAGGACTAAGAAAGACAGATGTTGGGGTCTTGGGGATGCTGCAGGGCACAACCCCTGGATTTGTGCTCTTTTATCACCAGCAGTGGAAGAAAATTCAACCACCTGCTGGGTTCAGCCTCCAAGGTAAACCTAGAAGAGTAGAGTATTGTTGTGGCCCGCCAGCGACCAGCAGAGTTGGCGGCAGACTCGGACAGTGAGGAGGTTGGGGAGGAACATGGGCCAGTCCTGGAGTCTGGGGAAGGCTCTGAGTGCTCTGCATTGGAGGCAGAGATGGAGCCAGGGCCGTCTGACAGTTATCAGCTACCTTCGGAGTTGGAGATAAGTGGGGCTGAAGAACAGCTGGAGACTGTTCCCGATGTGCACATGCGCAGAGCTGCCAGGAGAAGGGAACAGTTAAGGAACAAGGGCCGACTCAGGAGTAAAGGCACAGGTGGACGGTGAATGGCCCCTCCCATAGGGAATAAAGAGGAGCGAAAGGGGAGTGGAGTTTGCAGGAGACAATTTGTTTATTTCAGTAGTGTGAAGATCTGTCCATGACTCTCAGAGACTCCTTGCCAAGTCTTTCCTTGTACAGCATTGCGTTTGGAAGATATCGGCCTGGCAGCTCTCCAAGCCTGATAAGGTCTGTGGTTGTAAAATCACCTTTGAAAGATAAGGTCTGTGGTTCAGGGTTGGGTTCTAACTTACCTTGCTGCCGGTTCGCTTCCTCCCTTCACTGCATGCGCAGTGCCGAAAAATAAAAAAATAGCCAAAAACAAGATGGCGACGCATGTGCAGTGCTGGAAACTTAGCTTCTGCACATGCGCAGAAGAAAAAAAATGGGAAAAAATCCCATTTTTTAAAAAAAATGTAAATTTTTTTTTTAAAAAAAGATGGCGGCGTCCACAGATTGGCACCAACAGAACCGGTTCCGTGATGTCATTGTGACATCACCAGTGGGTTGCTACGGGTTTGAGCGAACCGGTCAGAACCGGGAGGAACCCATCTCTGCTGTGGTTGTAAATTCACCTTTGAAAGATTGTTTGCCAGGACTTTGTTGGATGGGAAGGAGAGGAATTCACACTGGCTTAATAAAAAGGGGTTTTGTCGGGACAAGGAGTCTGCTGCGTGCTTTTGTGAAACCTAGGTCAGAACAAGTAGGGTGGTGGGAACCTCTTTCACCTCAAACAGGTACATGTTCTGGGCCAGCCCTGCTCATCTTTTATGGCTCATCTCAAGCATCAATTACAATCAAACCGTACCGACAACCTGCATATACACCTGGGCATATTCAGCCTAGGAAGGAATAGTTCTCTTTTCTTCCAATGAAAGTCCTTGCTTTGGTAGGGAGGCCCGCCTCCCACATTGAAGACACTGTCCTTGGTCCATAGCCCAATGGGCTACAACATCTCGTAAGATTGCTCTGCTTTAGTGGATCCTCTGACCAACAGCTACAAACCCTTTTGAACTTGGCAGAGAAGAAGGAGTTGTGTTACTAACCCATCAGTTGTGTTACTAACCCATCCCTCTTGTAAAATAAGATGGATTTTTGCCAATCAAAAAAGATGGAAAGGTCAAACACTTTCCATAGGATATGACTCAGCTTGGGAGTCACATGGGTAGTACATCAAGCCTTGAATCTGCCTCTTGGGTGACTGTTTGGTACATATGTTACGTTTAGCGTAGACTAAGCCACCAACTGCCAAGAGGACACAGAGAATACCCCCAATAGAAAGCACGGGGATAATGTAATTTTGTACCATAGATTGGGAATGGGGATTGCAACCTGGAGTTACTGGTGTGGTGTTTGAGGTGGATATTGAAGTACTCTCAATAAAAGTTTCTTGGTGATAACCTGGCATTTGGAGAATGTCTGCAGGTTTGGAGAAAGTTCTACCAGTTCCAATAGATGAAGGTGTTTCCGTGGCGTCTCCTTCACGTTCTTCATCCATCACACCTCGAAACTGGGCAGAATTGAGGCTGGTTCTATCAGAGCTGGACTGTCTGCTTGAAGGACTACTAGAGCTGGTAGGAAGTTGAGTTGTGGAACCCTCAACTGACTGCGGTTTATGGTCTGCGCTGGAGCTGCTTAAAAACAAACGGTGTTGATCGGAAGAGTTGGGAAGCTTGGTGGGTATCGTAATCCACGTCTTATCTTTTGTGACAAATTCCAGGAGAAACTTGCTGATGGAAGAGTTCATGAGAGGATGGGTTGAAGGATTCGCAAGAGTTTCTGAAACAAACGCAGGACTTTTGGTACTTGTTTTGTCAGTTCCTGGAAAAGGCACAGGAGGTGACACCAATCGTTGGGTTGTTCTAGAGAAATCCTCCAGGCCTTTCTCCGTTGGTGTGACATGCTCCCGCAATCTTTTGTGCCCCCCAGAGGTTTCTGACTCTATCTCGAGATTTGGAATCGAGTCAGGCCGAAGAGTGGATTTATCAGCCAGGGTTTCTGGTTGAGGAGTCAACGATGCAGAAGATGTGGTGGCCTCCACGCCAGACAACCCGCTGTCCACAAAAGGTTGGGGATCTGCTGTGGTTCTCACAGGGAGTGTTGCTGTCTTGTGGGAGGTTGTGCTAACTTTTTTTGTGGGCTGAGCGTGGCCCTCAACCTCCAACTTAGCTTCTCCTGAATGTCCGTTAGCTACAGGGATATTTTTTGTGGTTGTGCGGTATCTTGTCCTTGCATCTATGCCCTGCATAGCTTTCTTTACCCAGTCATGGGTTGGGTCGGCACAAAAAATTCTATTTTTCTTTGTTGTCAGTCTAGAAAAAGAAACGTAAAAAAAAAAATCCAAGTAAGAATAGACAGAAACGATATTTTAGACATTCCAGGACATTTTAGCATTTTAAAATCCCACTGAGTTTCAGTAGAATGCCTTTAATTTTGAAGTATTCCTATCCTATTGCCTGACTGAAGAATCATAAAATATAATTTCTGGATTCCAAAAGCATTAAATGCTCAAATAAACAGATAAACCACATTCACACAACCAATGAAAAGAACGGTTGGGTTTGATAGGCACAACCATATGTGATGCAATCCCAATTTAACGTAGTCTAGTGTATCATATAAACTCACAAAATAATATAGCTCAGCTGAATAGCACAGACAACAGGTTCCAATCCTGAATTACACGTTCACTGTGTTGGATGGATTTGATTTTACAGTCATTTAATTTAACACCATTTTTATCTTGCTCTGCTCATTTCCAAACCCAAAAACCCAAAAACGTTGGAAACCAGAAACAATCTCCTGGAAGTCATAAATAACAAATAGATCAATTTCATCTAAACTCAGATGAAATATTAAAACAAGAACAGGCTAAACATTTTATAGGTAGCCCTTGTGTATGACCACCACAAGTGGAATGCAAACTTCCATTGCTAAGTGGTGTGGTCATTAAGTGAGTCACACCTCATTTTACAACTTTTCTTGCCATGGTCATTAAATGAATCCGACTTCCCCCACTTCCCCAAGACGCTGCAAGTATTGTAAATAGATGCCGCTTGCCAAGCATACAAATTGTAATTCTGTGACTAGGGGGATGCTGTGATAATCGTAACAGATTTTAACAGATTAACAGAGTTGGGAGGGACCTTGTAGGTCATCTAGTCCAACCCCCAGCCCAAACAAGAGACCCTACACCATTTCTGACAGATGACAGTCCAGTCTCTTCTTGAAAGCTTCCAGTGATGAAGCTGCCACAACTTCTGAAGGCAACTTCTGTTCCATTGGTTGATTGTTCTCACTGTCAGAAAATTTCTCCTTATTTCCAGGTTGAATCTCTCCTTGTTCAGTTTCCATCCATTATTCCTTGTCTGGCCTTCGGGTGCTTTGGAAAATAGCTTGAGCCCCTCCTCTCTGTGGCAGCCCCTCAAATATTGGAAGACTGCTATCCTGTCTCCCCTGGTCCTTCTCTTCACTAGACTAGCCATGCCCAGTTCTTGCAACCGTTCTTTGTATGTTTTAGCCTCCAGTCCCCTAATCATCTTGGTTGCTCTTCTCTGCACTCTTTCCAGAGTCTCAACGTCTTTTTTATAGTGTGGGGACCAAAACTGGATGTAGTACTCTAGGTGTGGTCTTACTACAGCTTTATAGAGTGGTATTAGTACCTCCCTTGATCTTGACTGTATCCCTCTGTTAATGCAGTTTAGGATTGCATTGGCTTTTTTGGCTGCCGCCGCACACTGTTGACTCATATCCAGTTGGTTGTCCACTTACACGCCAAGATCCCTCTCACAGTTACTGCTATTAATTACTGCTAATAATTGTGGAAATCAGACACAAGTTACTTTTTCAGCCCTGTCATAACTTCGAATGGTTGTTAAAGGACGTAAGTGAAGGACTATCTGTAAAATGCCCTTTTCTGCTTTGGAGATTTTGTGGGGCAGGATTCCAGGCAGAAAATGGTGTTGAGCCACACTGGCAATTCGCCACTGAACCTCAGGGGTCGGCAGGGCACCCAGGTGGCACCCAGAGAGGCTCTTCCTGCAGTCATGCCCAGGAGATGGTCAAAGAGTCAAAATGCCTGTTTTCAAGTTTGCATTGCATGCACAGCACACATTAAAAATGGGCGGGGCTTCAATTGCATGGGCAGTACCTCCATCTTGACATTTTTGACCCTGCCACTCCTAGATATGCCTTGGTATCCCTGGGCCTTGGTTCATAGTTTGCCCAGACTTCCTTGAAATGGAGCTAAGTCCAGCTCTTGAGTAAATAAGAGCTGTAGTGGCGCAGTGATTAGATTGCAGTATTGCAGGCTAAACTCTGCCCACTGTCATAAATTCGATCCAGACCAGCTCAAGGTTGATTCAGCCTTCCGTCTTTCCAAGGTTGGTAAAATGAGGACTCAGATTGTTGGGGGCTATAGGATGACTCTGTAAACCACTTAGAGAGGGCTGTAAAGCACAGTGAAATGGAATATAAGTCTAAGTGCTATTGCTAGTCCTTCCTTCCTTCCATCCATCCATCGTTTGCAGTGGTTAGAATGCAGTATTGCAGGCTGACTCTGCCCACTGCCAGTAGTTCAATCCTGACCGGTTCAAGGTTGACTCAGCCTTCCATCCTTCTGAGATCAGTAAAAAGAGGACCCAGATTGTTGGCGGCAATAGGCTGACTCTGTAAACCGCTTAGAGAAGGCTGCAAAGCACTGTAAAATGGAATATAAGTCTAAGTGCTATTGCTATTTTCCTTCCTTCCTTTTCCTTCCTTCCTTCCTTCCTTCCTTCCTTCCTTCCTTCCTTCCTTCCTTCCTTCCTTCCTTCCTTCCTTCCTTCCTTCCATCCTTCCTTCCTTCCTTCCATCCATCCATCCATCCATTCATCCATTGTTTGCAGTGGTTAGAATGCAGTATTGCAGGTTGACTCTGCCCACTGCTAGCAGTTCGATCCTGACTGGCTCAAGGTTGACTTCCCCTTCCATCCTTCCGAGATGGGTAAAATGAGGACCAAGATTGTTGGGGGCCATAGGCTGACTCTGTAAACCGCTTAGAGAGGGCTGTAAAAAGCACTGTGAAGCGGTATAGAAGTCTTATTGCTATTGCTATTGCCCTTCCTTCCTTCCTTCCTTCCTTCCTTCCATCCATCCATCTATCCATTCATCCATTGTTTGCAGTGGTTAGAATGCAGTATTGCAGGCTGACTCTGCCCACTGCTAGAAGTTCGATCCTGACCGGCTCAAGGTTGACTCAGCCTTCCATCCCTCCGAGATAGGTAAAATGAGGACCAAGATTGTTGGGGACAATAGGCTGATTCTGTAAACTGCTTACAAAGGGCTGTAAAGCACTGGGAAGCGATATATAAGTCTAAGTGCTATTGCTAAGAGTTATTGCTAAATACCCTTCTTGAGTTCTGTGCAAAGACTCTGAAAAACCAGCATAGAATTCATGTCCCAGTCTTTGAATTAGAAAGAGAAAAATATTGTGACAAAAAGGCACTTACATGATCGACGTCTTGGCTCTGCAGGTGCTAACTGTGTAGCTCTTTAGTAGCCGCAACGGAAGTTCATTCTTTAAAAAGTCGGGGCATTCCCTTTTACAAGCTTTTGTTGTATCAGGTTCTCCTGGAGCAAGGAAACAATCCAAGAAGGAATTAAAGTCACCACCAATTCTATTTTTGCAAGAATAAAGCTTCACGATTGGTTAGGTTCATATAACACCACAAACCGTAAATCTGGATTAACACCAGGGGCGGGCTTCAAAAATTTTAGCAGGGGGTTCTCTGCCCGTTGCTGGGTGGGCGTGGCCTCGTCGGCCTCCTGCACCACGGCGGGGGAAGGAGGCGTTTTTGCCCTTCCCGGGCTCCGGAGGCTTTCGCCGAGACTCCGGGAGGGCGAAAACGGCCTCCCCAGGATCCGGAGGCCCTCTGGAGGCCGGAAACGGGCCTGGAAGTTCGGGAAGGCTATCGGAAAAACGGGCCTACCAGAAGTTTGGGAAGGCCGGAAACGGGCCCGTTTCCAGCCTTCCTGAACTTCCAGTAGGCCTGTTTTTCACCCTCCCGAGCCTCTGAGCGCGTCCTACACTTACCTGCATCCAAAACGGGCCGCATGGGGACTCCTGGGAGGGGCAGGTTGGGGTGGGCGGGGCCAGCCAGGAGTGGGATTTGGGGGTTCTCCGAACTGCACACAATCTTAGCTAGAGGTTCTCCCGAACCCCTGTGAACCCCCAGCAGCCCACCCCTGATTAAAATCAACAACTGCATGGTTGCATAATATGAGCTAACCCAGTCTTGCTCAACCTTGGCAAATTTAAGAAGTTAGGGCATTCTGGGAGTTGAAGTCCATCCCTTTTGAAGTTGCATTCTGGGAGTTGAAGTCCACCCATCTTAATTTTGCATTCTGGGAATGGAAGACTACCAATATTAGTATTGCATTCTGGGAGTTGAAATCTACTGCATTCTGGGAGTTGAAATCCACCCATCTTAAATTTGCTGAAGTTGACAAGCACTGCTCTAGGCAGAAATAGAAACCAAATTGCCTCTTAGTATTTTAACTGTCGTTTCATCCAACAGACTGAGAACTCTGGATTTCCCCCTTTCGAAAGTCCCATCCAGGCTTGGTGCACATGTAGCCCACTCATTGTGAGATGCCACTGCAATTCACCAACGGCTTCCATTGGACTCAGAAGCACATTTTTCTGCTAGCAGGGTTTCAGTTTTCTTGGGACACAAAACTAAGGTGACCAGATTTTAATATTTGTAAAGCGGGACACCATTGATGGGGGGGTTTTTTAGGGGAGCAAGACAGGAGGGGTCCATCTCTCTTATCCTGCAGCTTTGTGCAACCCCTCCCCCAAACACACCCCTTCATCGCAGCCCTTACCGCTGCCATGGCCGGGGCTTGCCTCTGCTGCATCTGGCCCGGAGAGGGACAGCAGCAGGCGAAGGAAGAAAACAAGCTGTGTGCTGCCTCCGTTGCAGAAGCCACCGCCAGCCAGCCGGGCAGCAGCCCTCCGTGTGGGGAGACGGCCAAGCCTGCGCTTGGAAGAGGCTGCCACTCTCGCTGCCCGCTTTCTTCCTTCTCCTGCCGCGAAACAAAAGTGAACTGCGGCAGCGCTGCTTCGGGAGTGCAGGCAGATGTCTGCAGCCAGGCAGGGAGGGAGAGCAGCGAGAGCGGCAGCCCCTTCCAAGCGCAGGCCTGGCCCTATACCCACCCAGGGGGTGCCGCCCACCTGGCCACCAGCGGCTTCCGCGCCGCACTTGTAGTCGCATGGCCGGCCGGATTAACAGGTGTGCTGGGGACGCCTTGCTCGCTGCCTCCGTGCGCTGCGCTTGGCAGGGGCCGCTGCCCCTCTCACTGCCCTCCCTCCCCGCCTAGCAGGAGGAGGCAGGCGAGGCAGGAGACAGAGGGGTGTGCAGGGCAAATTCAAATTCAAAAAGTGGGACTTTTTTGAAATGCCGCAGGACGCGGGACAAATTATTAAAAAGCGGGACTGTCCCGCCAAAAGCGGGACGTCTGGTCACCTTACACAAAACCCAAAAAAAGATTTTCCTCCAGCAGGGATACCACCTTTAGCTCTTAATCAAACTGGGCAACGGCCCTGCAAAGGAGGCCACGGTTCATTTGGTTGTTCTAAGTAAGTTCCTCAGAGGGGGGGGGAATGCCTCTCCTTCTCCTCACATCTTTGTTCATTCTTAGCAAATTTATAAAACACGTTTAAAAATAAATTTATATACAGCACAACTTTATATAATTACGGAATCATATGGTATATGTACGCACAAACACGCTCTCTTTCTTATTATTTTTAAAATGTATTTATAAACTGCTTACTGGCCATTTGTTGTTTTCCATGTATTGATAGAACATTTTATTATCTTTAATATTTTTAGCAATTATCTTCATATGCCATTTGTTATTTTTAATGTAATGATACACCTTTTTTAAAAAAAAAAAATTAACACTTCCAGAGTCTTCTTAATGTATTTATGCCCTGTTTGTTGTTTTTAATATATGGATAGACTATCTTTAAAAACAAAACCTTAGTAAATGGTTGCATCAAGATGCCTCTGATGTTACTATCTAATCTGTCACAAGAACTCATAAAACTCCACACTCTTGCTAGCCCTTCATTCTTTGATCAAAGACAGTTGATGACCTCTTGAGCCAATGAAATCTCCTTTATCTCTCTGATTCGCCTTTCATCAGCGCTGATTGTCTAAGCCTGCCAGACATACAATATCTTTATTCAATTTCAAAAAACCAATAAAATACAAGTGAAAAAATGACCCCAGAAAACCAAAAAAGAAAATATATTAAAAAGTGACCTCTGAATTTTTCCAATACAGAGACGATAATAAAATGCAACTTTATATATATATATATATATATATATATATATATATATATATATATATATATATATGTGTGTGTGTGTGTGTGTGTGTGTGTGTGTGTGTGTGTGTGTGTGTGTGTGTGTGTGTGTGTGTGTGTGTGTATGTGTATATGTGTATATGTGTATATGTGTATATGTGTATATATGTATGTGTTTTCTGAGGTTTTCGCGGGTGTTTATATGTAGGTCTTTGGGTATTCAGGTTTTCTCCCGCGTGAAATTGGAGGTGTCTTTGCAACGTTTCGACGAAGTCTCATTCGTCATCATCAGGCTGGAGTCTTCAGCTTGCTGCTTCTAGGAGCAATGTGAGATTGCAGCTGTTTCTTCCTTTTAACTGCCACTGGGGGTTTGAACTGATAGGGTGGGAGCTTGGCTGTGTTCTGATTGGGTGGAGGTGTGTTCTGATTTGTTGGGGGCTTGGCTGTGCTCTGATTGGATGGGGGGTTGGCTGTGCTATGATTGGCTGGGGTGTCAGTTTGCTTCATGTATGGAATGGAGGGGTTTAGAGTGGTTAAAGATGCAGCTATGGTCTGGCTTCTGGTTTGTGGCCGTGCCTCATTGGTGTGGGTTTGGGTTTGCTTTTTGCATGGGTGTGTGGTGGTGACATCCTGTGTGGTTTTCATGAGTGTGGGTCTAGTGTCATTCTTAGTGTTAGGGACTCGTTTGTCAACAAGTGCGGGTTTCCAAATGGCTGGTAGGCGGGAGGTGTCATCTCGTTTATTCATGCTGTGTGGGCGTTTCTCTATCTCAATGGCTTCTCTGATTATTCTGTTGTTAAAATGTTCGGTTTTGGCGATAGTTCTGGTCTTTTTAAAGTTAATTTCATGTCCTGTGGCTTTAAGATGTTGGACCAAGGAAGAAGTTGGTTCCTCTTTTTTGAACTATACCAGAACTATCGCCAAAACCGAACATTTTAACAACAGAATAATCAGAGAAGCCATTGAGATAGAGAAACGCCCACACAGCATGAATAAACGAGATGACACCTCCCGCCTACCAGCCATTTGGAAACCCGCACTTGTTGACAAACGAGTCCCTAACACTAAGAATGACACTAGACCCACACTCATGAAAACCACACAGGATGTCACCACCACACACCCATGCAAAAAGCAAACCCAAACCCACACCAATGAGGCACGGCCACAAACCAGAAGCCAGACCATAGCTGCATCTTTAACCACTCTAAACCCCTCCATTCCATACATGAAGCAAACTGACACCCCAGCCAATCATAGCACAGCCAACCCCCCATCCAATCAGAGCACAGCCAAGCCCCCAACAAATCAGAACACACCTCCACCCAATCAGAACACAGCCAAGCTCCCACCCTATCAGTTCAAACCCCCAGTGGCAGTTAAAAGGAAGAAACAGCTGCAATCTCACATTGCTCCTAGAAGCAGCAAGCTGAAGACTCCAGCCTGATGATGACGAATGAGACTTCGTCGAAACGTTGCAAAGACACCTCCAATTTCACGCGGGAGAAAACCCGAATACCCAAAGACCTACGTATATATGTATATATATATATATGTATATATGTATATATATATATATATATATATATATATGTATGTATATATATATATATGTATGTATATATATATATATATATATATATATATATATATATATATATATATATATATATATATATATATATATATATATATATATATATATATATCGCAACCTTATATTTAACACTAGACAATATTTCTCTAGTCAAATCAGATCTCATCCTCAAATTCCAAAGATCATTTCTCTCTCTCTCTCTCTCTCTCTCTCTCTCTCTCTCTCTCTCTCTCTCTCTCTCTCTCTCTCTCTCTCTCTCTCTCTCTCTCTCTCTCTCTCTCTGGGGGGCGGGAGGCAGGAAATCTATCTGTAGTCTCCAAGCCCAGGACCAAAACACAGGAGTGAACCCACTGTCAGGGTTCCAAGTAATACACCCAACAGTGGGTTGCTCCCAGTTCGGCCCAGTTCTGCGAACCGGTAGTGCTGGCAGAGGGAGGCTCCGCCCACCAGCCCAGGACATTCCGCCCACCCGCCCGGGACGCTTCTGCGTATGCGCAAAAGCATAATGCACATGTACGAGCGAGTGCGCCAACTGGTAGCAAAGGGTTTTAGAACCCACTACTGAATACACCCATAGCAAACAGAACTCCGATGCAAGCAGGTTCCTCAAAGAATAGTTTTATTGGATTTATCATATTGGCACAGACAGGTGAAAACCGTCTCTAAAGGTTCCCGTCGTTTTCACCTAATTAAAAGTAAGTTTTCCCCTCTTTCCCAAATGATCAGTCACATGGTCCAATCATGGTACTGTCCGGTTGGAAACTTCACTCCTCCTCTCTTCAGCCACCTGTCCTTGGTTCTCAGGGAAAACTATATTGTTTTGGCTACAAAAACCCAGCTATCTCTATTCCCCCCTCCCTATCCCTCCGCACCATTGTGGCGACACTGAAGTCTCCAAGATGGCCTCAGTCAGGCCAGCTTCAAAGTTGACACCTACAACACAGAGGTGGGTTCCTCCCAGTTCAGACTGGTTCTATGGAACCGGTAGTAACTTGGCAGCCTGGGTCGCTGGAACCGGTAACGACCCAGGCCTGCCACACCCCCGACCTGGCTCTCTCGGCGGCACCTATGGCGGCGCCATCTTGTTTTTTGCTTCTGTGCATGTGCAGAAGCTGGCTTTTTAGCACCATGCAACATGCGCACGCCCGCACAGTGCATCAAGGAGCAAACCGGCAGCGAGGTAAGCCAGAACTCACCCCTGCCACAACACATTTATCCCAGTCAGTTGCTGAACCAGTCAGTGCTTCTTAATTTACATCAGGGGTCCCCAACCCCCTTGGCTGCAGTCTGAAACTGGGCCGCGGCCCATTTGGAATCAGGGCATGCAAGCTGCTCGCAAAGAACCATTTTCTCTCTCCTCCCCTCCCACTAGTCCACAGAGTCGCAAAATTTGGGGACCACTGATTTACATTATTCTCAGGAACTCACTGCAATTCAACATTTTAGGGACACAGGGTCCCCACCAACCAGGGGTGGGTTGCTCTCTTACCTCGCTGCCGGAGCCATGCGCGCGCATCTCCACGCTTCGGGAGGGAGCGCTCGCTAGGCGCGCGTGCCCCCTCGCACGATTTTGCTTCTAGCATGCACAGAAGCAAAATTGCGCCAAAATCTCGCGAGGGGACGCACGTGCACACAAGATTTTAGCACGATTTTGGTGAGATTTTGCTTCCGCGCATGCGCGGAGGCAAAATCTCACCGAAATATCACGCGCGCACGCGTCCCCTCGTGAGATTTCGGCGTGATTTTGCTTCTGCTCATGCGCAGAAGCAAAATCAACCCAAAATCACTGAAAAAAATGGCTCCGGAGCGGTGGACCGATAGAGAGGGCTCCGGAGCGGTTGTGTAATCGGCCACCCCCTACCGGAGCTGCACAATGGGCAGCTCTAGCAGGAACCCACCTCTGCCACCAACTTAATATCTGATGAACCCAGCAGCTCAGAGAAGGCTTCATGGTGACTGAGTTGAGTTTATTGGTCTAACCACAGGTCACAATAACAATAAACTAGTAAGACTCTAAAAGAAAGTAATAAAAAGAGTACGGTATTAGAAGAAAAATGGTTACAGCAAGGTGAAGTCAAAGCTGCAACTAAGAACTTACATTTTTCTTTCTACGTTTGAACGACAACAGAGTAAACGTAGCAGTTCTGATAGCTGGACACATGTCCTCAAGAAGACAGGTCAATATTTCCAGAACTTTTGAGTTTGCTTACTATAAAAAGTTGGGTCCTGGTCTCATTGTAAATGGGGCAGTGGAGATGAAATTCAGAAACTGTAAAGATGGAGAAACATCACCCCAAATTCTTCAACACTCTGAAACAAAAGTCTTCTAAAAGACCTCACAACCAACAGTGACGTACAGGTAGACCTCGACTTATGACCAACATTGAGCCCAAAATGTATGACATTTTTAAGTGAGCTTTTTGCCCCATTTTATGACTTTGCCTGCCACAGTTGTTAAGGGAATCATTGTCCTGAGTCCCACGGGATTGGGTGGCCTATAAGAGCGTCAATTAAATTAAATTAAATTAAATTAAATTAAATTAAATTAAATTAAATTAAATTAAATTAAATTAAATTAAATTAAATTAAATTAAATTAAATTAAATTAAATTAAATTAAATTAAATTAAATTAAATTAAATTAAATTAAATTAAATTAAATTAAATTAAATTGTCATCGTTAACTAACCCGGTTGTTAAGCAAATCTGGTTTCCCCAATGACTTTGTTTGTCAGAAGGTCACAAAAGTTCATCACATGACACCCCCCCCCCCCGGACAATGCAACCATCATAAATGTGAAACCAGTTGGCAAGTATCTGAATTTTGATCACAGGGCCATGGGGATGTTGCAAGTGTGAAAAATGGTCCTACGTCACTTTTTTCAGTGCTGTCGTGGTTGTGAACGGTCACTAAACCAATTGTTGTATGCCAAGGACTACGGTACCTGCGAATATAAACATTTGTAAACAGCAATGGCTCATGTCCAAAATTCTCTAGTCATACCACAAATACTCACAACAATTTAACACAAATAGACTTCACTGAATACAACGTTGAAAAAGCACTACGTACCTAAAACCTTCTCTGTCAATCGGACCAGATGGACTATGTGCATACTTCCTAAAAAAGATCTCCACAGCCATTGCTGAACCACTACGCATAATCTTTGAAAAATCCTACAGGACCAGTTCCCTACCAAACCTATGGTCATTAGCCACGGTCATCCCCATCTTCAAAAAGGGAGATCCCAGTCTAGTAGAAAACTACCGACCAATCTCTCTATGCTGCGTCACATGCAGAGTCATGGAAACAATCATAAACCAATCCATTACCCTCCACCTAGAAACTAACAACCTACTTTCAAACAAACAATTCGGTTTCAGGAAAAAACTACCCTGCAATCTACAACTACTACACTGCAAAAACATATGGACCACAAAACTGGACCAGGGCAAAACAATAGACGCAGTTTACATAGACTTCTGTAAAGCCTTCAACTCAATGGTTCACGATAAACTACTTCTGAAACTGAAATCCTACGGCATCTCTGGACCCCTACATGACTGAATAACTGCGTTCCTGTCAAACAGACAACAAGTGGTCAAAATAGGGAGCGCCCTATCAAACCCCGTTCCTGTTAACAGTGGTGTACCCCAAGGCAGCGTACTAGGACCCACACTCTTCATACTCTATATAAATGACCTTTGCGATCACATTACAAGCGACTGCGTTCTCTTCGTCGATGATGTAAAACTCTTCAACACCACCGACAACACTGCTATCCTCCAAAAAGACCTAGACTTTGTGTCAGAATGGTCTAACATCTGGCAACTCCAAATCTCAACCAACAAATGCTCTGTCCTACACATTGGCAAAAAAAAATCAGAACATTAAATACAAGCTGAAAAGTCAAGAACTTACAGATGACCCTCACTCTGTCAAAGACCTTGGAATACTCATATCAAATGACCTAAGTGCCAAAGCCCACTGCAACAACATCGCCAAAAAGGCTTCAAGAGTTGTTAACCTAATCTTACGTAGCTTCTTCTCCGGTAATATCACACTACTAACCACAGCATACAAAACATTCGCCAGACCAATCCTCGAATACAGCTCATCTGTCTGGAACCCACACCGCATATCGGACATAAATACATTAGAAAGTGTCCAGAGATACTTTACAAGAAGAGTCCTCCACTCCTCTACTCGCAACAGAATACCTTACGCAACCAGACTTGAAATCCTGGGCTTAGAAAGCTTAGAACTACGTCGCCTTCGGCACAACCTAAGCATAACTCATAAAATTATCTGCTACAATGTCCTTCCTGTCGATGACTACTTCAGCTTCAACCACAACAATACACGAGCACATAACAGATACAAACTCAAAGTGAACCGCTCCAAACTTGACTGTAGAAAATACGACTTCAGCAACAGAGTGGTAAATGCCTGGAACTCACTACCTGACATTGTGGTTTTGTCACCAAACCTCCAAAACTTTACCCTTAGACTGTCCACTGTTGACCTCACCCGATTCCTAAGAGGTCAGTAAGGGGCGTGCATAAGTGCACCAGCGTGCCTACCGTCCCTGTCCTAATGTTCCCGCTTATCAGTACCCATCTTATGTATATAAACAATGTTTTATCTATGTATATTACCAACATGTACTTGACAAATAAAATAAAATAAATATATTTCATTCTGGACAGCTGTCAATCCCCAACATCTGGATCTGATCAGCCGAGGAGCAAGGAGAGGTTTCCCTTGCTAGAAGATGCCTTCCCCAAATCTCTAAACTGCAAACTTTCCAAGAATGCACAAATCTTATCTGCATCTGGTTTGCTCTCTACAGTAGTCACCAGAAGCTTATCTCCGTTTTGTAATATTTGAGTTTACTTATAACTCTGCAGCTTCAGCATTCCAAACAGGCGAAGTCCACGGTCACGTTGCAGAGAACCAAGGGGAGAATCTTTGCAGCTTTTAAAGAAATCCCAACATTCACCTTCTTTCAGGTTGTGAGAACTGCTTCATTCTGACAGCAGAGGATAGTTGGAGTCAGGTTTTTTCCAGGAACCTTGCAACATCCATGTTTCTCAACCTTGGCCACTTGAAGGTGTGTGGATTTCAACTCCCAGAATTCCCTAGCCAGCAGGATGCCCTCGTGTGACTAATTTAGGATTAAATTCATTTCCCAGAATTTTTCTCCATGTTTCTAATGTTTCAAAGACATCTTCAGATGTGTCATTTCTGGTTCTAAAGTTTGATCCAAAGATCAGTGGAGCTTTGCCAGCTGGGAATTCTGGGAGTTGAAGTCCTGAAGCTTTGCCAGCTGGGGGATTCTGGGAATTGAAGTCTTGACGTCTTCAAGTTGCTGAGGTTGAAAATCACCGATTGAGAATCAAATTCATTTCCCATAATTTTTTCCACATCTCTAATGTTTCCAAGACATTTACAGATGTGTGATCTGTAGATCTAAAAGTGTGATCTAAACATCTGTGAAACTTTGCCAGTTGGGGAATTCTGGGGGTTGAAATTCACACATTTTCATGTTGCCAAGATTGAGAAACACCGATAAATGTTGTCTTTCGGAATCCGATACAATCTGGTGCTTTTATGGGATCCTGTCAAGGAAAAGGATATGCAACCAGAAACAGCTGAGGAGGGGGCTTCGACCACATGGTTGCAGACACATCTGTAATTTTTTTGACACCCCCTCCTCCAGATGTTACTTACATAAACAGGGGGATATGAGCAATGGGACTTTGGTTGAGGGATTTGGAAATGGCTCCAAGGAATTAGGAATCTGAGTAGATCAATTTCTCTGATAAAAATCAAATGGTGCAATTGATCACATAAATGATTCCCAAAAACAGAATGGGCCTGAGAGAAATCTCTCTCTCTCTCTCTCTCTCTCTCTCTCTCTCTCTCTCTCTCTCTCTCTCTCTCTCTCTCCCTCTCCTTCTCCCTCCCCCTCCCACCTTCTCTCTCTTCCTTTCTCTCCCTCTTTCTCTCTCCCTCTCTTTCTCTCCCCCCTCTCTTTCAACTTCTCTTTCTCTTTCTCTCTCTCTCTTCCCCCCTCTCTTCCCCCCTCTCTTTCTCTCTCTCTCTCTCTCTTTCTCTCTATCTCTGTCTCTCTCTCTCCCTCTCCCTCTCTCCCTCTCCCTCTCCTTCTCCCTCCCCCTCCCACCTTCTCTCTCTTCCTTTCTCTCCCTCTCTTTCTCTCTCCCTCTCTTTCTATCCCCCCTCTCTCTTTCAACTTCTCTCTTTCTCTTTCTCTTTCTCTCTCTCTCTTCCCCCCTCTTTCCCCCCTCTCTCTTTCTCTCTGTCTCTGTCTGTCTGTCTGTCTGTCTGTCTGTCTGTCTGTCTGTCTGTCTGTCTGTCTGTCTGTCTCTCTCTCTCTCTCTCTCTCTCTCTCTCTCTCTCTCTCTCTCACACACACACACACACACACACACACACACACACTGTTTTCCTCAAGAGACTGGAGATACTGCCTCTTAAAAAAAGGACTTGCCTTGTTCGCCAGGGGAATAAAGTGTGGACAGTCCAAAGTAAGGAATTTCAGTTCAATTCAGGAGAAAGATATTGGCTTAGCTACAAAGTGCCAGATGCAAATTGTCTGTTGCATTTTTCCCCATCTAAAACCAGAAGGACCTTTGGGATTGACTGATTGTGCGGACGGATTTTTGAATTTTTTCCTTTCAAACTGTCCTTGGTTGCAAATAGCCCCCCCACGCTGCTAAATGCCCCTCCAGACAAACAGCCCTGAAAGGGTTTCCCATCCAGAGCCAAACGGACTGACAGATGTGTCCAGTTTAGAATTTAGAATTCTAAACTGGACACATCTGTCTCTCCATTTGGCTCTGGATGCCAGGATAGGCTGGAATTGCACAATCCTGCCTTTATTTTAATGCTTTGAGTGCCTTTGTGAAGGGCTGATGTATCTTGGAGGAGCAGTCGTGTGACCGATGAAGCAAGAGTTTGTTTGTCTTAACACATCCACACAATTAGGGCAGTGACTTCTGAAGCTGTTCATACCAGCTACTCCGTGGATCTCACCTGCCGAACTATAATAAACAGCATTATTGAAAGGCACATGCCTGAGGCTGTCGCGATGACAGCCATCTATAGGTAAAAATCAGCCAGACGTCATGTTTTCATTCCTGTGCAGGCAATTTTAGCAGGCTTTGGCAATCTTCAGATGAAAGATATTCTACTTCAGGACAAACTGGAAAAACTCCCGCTTTTTGTGAGTCTCCGGGAGTGAATCACTCCTTTTCCCTTTTCGGTCTTTTGCACACACATGCCTAGGGGGTGTCACCTACACAATCCCAGTTTCAGAGTCTTTAAAATCAGTGTGACTTGCAGATTTGCTCAAGATCCAGATGGATCCTGGCAGACCTGAATGAAATTCAATATACAGAAAAGTAAAGTCTTACAGTTTTACACTTAGGCAAGAAAAACCAAAAGTTACACATATAGACTGGGTGAAACCAGGCTTAATAGCAGTGACTGTGAGAGGGATCTTGCAGTCTTAGTGGACAACCAGTTAAATATGAGCCAGCAGTGTGCAACGAAGCCAAAAAAGCCAATGCAATCCTAAATTGCATTAACAGAGGGATACAATCAAGATCAAGTGAGGTACTACTACCACTCTGTAAAACCTTAGTAACACCACACCTAGAATACTGCATCCAGTTTTGGTCCCCACACTATAAAAAAGATGTTGAGACTCTGGAAAGAGTGCAGAGAAGAGCAACCAGGATGATTAGGGGACTGGAGGCTAAAACATATGATGAATGGTTACAGGAACTGGGCATGGCTAGTCTAGTGAAGAGAAGGACCAGGGGAGACATGATAGCAGTGTCCCAATATTTGAGGGGCTGCCACAGAGAGGAGGGGGTCAAGCTATTCTCCAAAGCACCTGAAGGCCAGACAAAGATTAATGGATGTAAACTGATCAAGGAGAGAAGCAACCTAGAACTAAGGAGAAATTTTCTCCTTGAGAATAATCAACCCATAATCAACCATTTCAGAGAAATGGTTATCCAATTTCTCAAAAACGTCCAGTGTTGGAGCATTTACAACTTCTGGAGGCAAGTTGTTGCACTGATTAATTGTTCTGACCGTCAGGAAATTTCTCCTTAGTTCTAGGTTGCTTCTCTCCTTGATTAGTTTCCACCCGTTGCTTCTTGTCCTGCCCTCAGATGCTTTGGAGAACAGCTTGACTCCCTCTTCTTTGTGGCAACCCCTGAGATATTGGAAAACTATCAAGGTTGGTACAACTGGGCAACACGAGAAGCAAGAATTAGCTAGATTTCAATAAGGTATCTTTCTTCTAGAAACTGGTAAATACAGAATCTAAATATAAATTTTAATATAAAATCATATACAATTTTTCCAAATAAATAAAGTGAGTTCATTTAGGTCAGTGGTTTTTTTTAACCTGGCAGTTTTAAGATGGGTGGACTTCAACTCCCAGAATTCCCCAGCCATCTGACTGGGGAATTCTGGGAATTAAAGTCCACCGATCTTAAAGTCACCAAGTTTTTTTTAAAAAAAACACTGATTTCAATTGTCTTTAAGTGAACTGAACTCTTTTCATCTTCTTCTTACCCCACCTCATGATAAAACGTGGAGAGGAACTGAGAAGACTGAGAACAAAGCAGGGATCTACCACAGGAGTAACAAATAGGCAGAGAGAATTACAACCTGACTGCAGGAAAAAATGTTACTCGGGGTAGTAGAGAAAAATCCATTTTACAGTCTTTTAATCAGTGAAGGTGCCAAGAATCAAAGGGTTTATCTGTTAATCAGTAGAAGCGATATCATTTTAGTCTTGCAAAGCCCAGAATGCAATAAAATCAGACAGAACAGATTTTTTTTAACCCCAGTCTTTTCAAAGCGCAGAATGATATAAATCAAATTACAGCCTTTTACTCAGAGGTGGCGGCCAAGGATCAAAAGATTTAGCTGTTAATCAGTAAAACTGATATCGTTTTAGTATCTCAAGGCCCAGAGTGTGATACCAGCTCAGACAGAATTGATGATTGTCAATATTTTCAAAGCACAGAGTAATATAAATGAAGAGGCAGAAGAATTTAGTCCCTTTGTTTGGGAACTATCACTTTGCTGAGAGAAAGCCGTTTTCTAAGCTATTTGGCCTCGTATCTGGAATCTTATCAAGATAGATTTAGATTTATTATTAGAGTTGGGACCTTGTAGGTCATCTAGTCCAACCCCCTGCTCAAGCAGGAGTTCCTACACCATTTGAGACAGATGGCAGTCCAGTCTCCCCTTGAAGGTCGCAAGTGTTGGGGCTCTCACAACCTCCGCTGGCAAGCTGTTCCACTGGTTGATCGCTCTCACCGTCAGAAAGTTTCTCCTCACTTCCAGGTTGAATCTCTCCTTGGTCAGCTTCCATCCATTATTCCTTGTTTGGCTTTCTGGTGCCATAGAGAACAGCCTGACCCCCTCCTCTCTGTGGCATCCCCTCAAGTATTGGAACACTGCTATCATGTCACCCCTGGTCCTTCTCTTCGCCAGATAGCAAGACCTGAAATTTTTTTCAGGCATTGGAGAATGGGCAGAAAAATCCTTACCCAACTCTGGAATTACAGAGTTAGATTTGCTTTGCAGAAATTCAATGCAACATTTCTGTGTTGCATGCCACTGAGTGTTGTTGGCTTCCTAGTGATTGCATATCCCTTGGGGGGAAGAATTGAAAAAGTCAAGATGTTGCGATGACCACATGATCAAAGACTCGCTTCCCTTTTTACTGTGGATCACACAGGTGATGATATAAAAGGGTAGAGGCAGACCAACATCTTGACTTTTCTTTTATATAATCCACCTCCCAAAGCCATACCTAGTATGCACAAATGTATGTGGGAGTTTGTACTGGAAGTTTTTAAGAAGATGTTGGATAACCATTTGTCTGAAGTGGTGTAGGGTTTCCTGCCTAAGCAGGGGGTTGGACTAGAACAGTGGTCACCAACTGGTGGTCCGTGGACAACTGGTGGTCTGCAGAAAAATTATTTGCATTTTTTATATTGCACTAAATCAGGGGTCCTCAAACTATGATACGTGCAATGAACGTTTGTGTTGCTGCACTGAGTTTCCCCCTTTTTGTGTTGGTTTCTTTTGTGTGGATTGGAGGTGGGAGAAATTCTGACTTGGGGTCTGCTTCAGCCTCCTGGTGCAGGGCTTTGAGCAAAGGCTGGAGGGAAGTGCCGCTGGTGGTGAAGAGCCGGAGGGCCTTGTTCCAGTGGGATTGCATCATGGCCTGGAACTGGCTGACCATCTCAGCCCGCTGAGCCTCCAGGCGCCGGTACCTGGCCTTGCACTCCCGCAGGTCTTCCCTCTGCTTGGAAAGCCTATGCTCCTAGTCCTCAGTGAGATGCTTCTGCTGAGCATCCTTCTCGGTCAGATCCAATTTGAACTGAGTTGTTTCGCCAACTCTTTCTCATGGTGGCTGCTTAGCTCCAACAACTGCTTCCTGTTGGGGCCCTAAGGAGCCCGGGTGGGCAGGCGAGGAGTGGCTGGGAGGGGAGGGGCGAGTAGAGGCCAGCGTGGCGCCCCTCGACATGAGTGACATTGAGTTGGCCACGCCCACCCAGCCACATGACCACCTAGCCACGCCCATCCAGCCAGTCATTAGGCAGATCATATTAGTGGTCCTCAGGATTTAAAATTATGAATTTAGTGGTCCCTGAGGTCCGAAAGGTTGGTGACCCCTGGACTAGAAGACCTCCAAGGTCCCTTCCAACTCTGTTATTCTATTCTATTTTATGTCTTTTGGACATAAAGTCAACGTTTGTCATCAGTCCGCATTCAAATTGTTCCCTTTTTGTTCCAAAGAAGGGAAGAGATCTTACAAGAAGATGTCATTAACGTTTTGGGAACTGTTTTGTCTGTGACTTATTTTTTGAGGCTGCTACCATGTGTTACTCTCACCACTTTTTCTTCTTCCCTTTTTTTCATTTTAAATACATAAAATAAGAGAGTTGGGAGGGACCTTGGAGGTCATCTAGCCCTACCCTCTGCTCAAGCAGAAGGCCCTATACCAGAGGTGTCCAACCTTGGCCATTTTAAGACTTGTGGACTTCAACTCCCAGAATTCCCCAGCCAGCATGACTGGCTGGGGAATTCTGGGAGTTGAAGTCCACAAGTCTTAAAGTGGCCATGTTTGGACACCCTATACCATTCCAGACAAATGGCTGTCCAGCCTCTTCTTAAAAGCCTCCACAATTTCTGAAGGCAAGCTGTTCCACTGGTTTATTCTCCTCACTGCCAATCCTCTTTGAAAGTTATCAAAGCTAGCAGCTGCTATCACCAGGTCCTCTGATAAGGAATTCTGCAGGTGAAATATACAGACTTCGCTACTATTTGGTTGTGTTAAAATACAGATAGCCCATATTTGTGCTGTGCGTCTATTCTACTTTTGTAACTTCCCTACAGGAACATCTCAAGTAAGAGAGAAGAATTGTCAAAGCATGTTCAGCGTAAATACTTTATGGTAGCCCTTAAAATAGGGACGACAATCTTTTGGAAATGTTTATACAGCTAGTCCTCGACCTATGACCACAACTGAGCCCAAAATTTCTGTTGTTAAGTGAATTTCGCCCCATTTTATGAACTTTCTTGCCACAGTCGTTCAGTGAATCGCTGCAATTGTTAAGTTAGCAACACGGTTGTTAAGTGAATCTGGCTTTCCCACTAACTTTACTTGTCAGAAGGTTGCAAAAGGGGATCACACTGCAACCGTCATAAATATGAGTCAGTTCCCAAGCATCTGAGTTTTCGCCATGTGACCATTGGGTGGTAAGTGTGAAAAACCGTCATAAGTCACTTTTTTCAGTGCTGTTGTAACTTCAAACAGTCATTAAACAAAGTGTTGTAAGGTGAGGACTACCTATAGAAAGGCTAAGAAAGAGAGAGAGAGAGAGAGAGAGAGAGAGAGAGAGAGAGAGAGAGAGAGAGAGAGAGAGAGAGAGAGAGAGAGAGAGAGAAAGATAGAGAGATGGAGATGGAGATGGAGATGGAGATGGAGATGGAGATGGAGATGGAGATGGAGATGGAGATGGAGATGGATATATATAAGGGGTATGGCTATCTGACGAGAGCAAAATAAGCTTGAAATAGATCTATAATAGTCTCCCTTTATTTTCATTTATCAGCAAAAAATGTTACACATACACACACATACACAAAAAATATAAATATAAATATAAATATAAATATAAATATAAATATAAATATAAATATAAATATAAATATAAATATAAATATAAATATAAATATAAATATAAATATAAATATAAATATAAATAATGTAAATGTAAATGTAAATGTAAATGTAAATGTAAATGTAAATGTAAATGTAAATGTAAATATAATAGAAATAGAAATAGAAATAGAAATAGAAATAGAAATAGAAATAGAAATAGAAATAGAAATAGAAATAGAAATATCAAGATGGCAACCACAATGGTTCAAACAAAGCCGACAAAGTTGCAATCACACAGTTGTGGTTGTCATCTTGTCTTTTTAAATTTATTCTGCAGATGCTCCTGGTTTAAAACATGTGATTACTAGCCCAATAATCAACAGGTTCTCATAATCTGATGGAATCCACCACATAAAACTATTACTCATTAGGCTTTTTTCAGAAGTTCCCACTTCTTTGTTATCTTTCTGACAAACGTTGGAATATTCGGGATCCATTTCAACAACAATAATCAGTGTGATAATCTAATGAAAGAATGCTTCATGCCTGTTTTTTTTCTATTATGTCATTTGCATGATATTAACATTAGACTTCCAGTGAAATTCCCATCGTTGCACAATCATGCCATGTGCCCACTTGATCATTCAGTCTTTCATTTGTGCTGTATGGGATTCAGATGTTGGCAATTAAACATTTACAGGGCTTAACTCATTGTAGCAAAATAGAATACTGCAACTAATTCAATGCAGGAGAGACAACAAGAATGTAGGAAGCCCATAAAGGGGAATATTTGTAACTCAGGGTTGAAGTGAGGGCTCCTTGATGCTCTCTGAGCTTGGTGGCTTTCTTGCAGACATCTCATTGTCCAACTAGGTAGCATCACCAGTGCTAGAAGGGAGGAGGAGGAGGAGGAGGAGGAGGAGGAGGAGGAGGAGGAGGACTGTGGGTCCTTGGTGCTCTCTGAGCTTGGTAGTTTTCTTGCAGACATCTCATTGTCCAACTAGGTAGCATCATCAGTGCTAGAAGGGAGTGGGGTTTGGGAGGAGGAGGAGGAGGACTGTGAGTCCTTGGTGCTCTCTGAGCTTGGTTATGCTGTTAAGTGAGTTTTGCCCCATTTTCCTGGGGTTTCTTTTGCCACAGTTGTTAAGCGAATCACTGCAGTTGTTAAGCAAACCATGCAGTCATTAAACGAATCCGGCTTCCCCCATTGACTTTGCTTGTAGGAAGCTAGCTGCTACCTTAGAAACTTAGAACAACAGAGTTGGAAGGGACCTTGGAGGTCTTCTAGTCCAACCCCCTGCTTAGACAGGAAACCCTACACCACTTTAGACAAATGGTTATCCAATCTCTTCTTTAAAACTTCCAGTGTTGGAGAATTCACAACTTCTGGAGGCAAGTTGTTTCACTGATTAATTGTTCTAACTGTCAGGAAATTTCTCCTTAGTTCTAAGTTGCTTCTCTCCTTGTTTAGTTTCCACCCATTGCTTCTTGTTCTACCCTCAGGTGCTTTGGAGAATAGCTTGACTCCTTCTTCTTTGTGGCAACCCCTGAGATATTGGAACACTTCTATCATGTCTCCCCTGATCCTTCTTTTCATTAAACTAGACGTACCCAGTTCCTGCAACCGTTCTTCATATGTTTTAGCCTCCAGTCCCCTAATCATCTTTGTTGCTCTTCTCTGCACTCTTTCTAGAGTCTCAACGTCTTTTTTACATTGTGGCGACCAAAACTGTATGCAGTATTCCAAGTGTGGCCTTACCAAGGCATTATAAAGTGGTATTAACACTTCGTGTGATCTTGATTCTATCCCTCTGTTTATGCATCCTAGAACTGTGTTGGCTTCTTTGGCAGCTGCTGCACACTGCTGGCTCATATTTAAATGATTACCATGGTTACCAACGATGATCAGATGTTCCCGGGATGGTTCAATAGTCCTAGATACATGCCAGTTGCCAAGCATCTGAATTTTGGTCATAAGTGCAATGGTCATAAGTGTGAAAAATGGTCATAGGTCACTTTTTTCAGTGCCTTTGTAACTTGGAATGGTCACTAAACAAATGGCCGTACGTCGAGCACTATCTGTGTAGTGCTGATTCCCTGGTGGCTGGTTGGAACATCGCAGCATCAGGGGCTTTAGACCGAATTGCGCCTTTGCGACCTCTCCGCGGCAGTGGATCCCGGAAAGCCCCCTGGTTTACCGAGGAGCTCCGGGAGATGAAACGCCAGAAGAGACGTCTAGAGCGCCGCTGGAGGTCCAGCAAAACCGACTCCGACCGAACACTATTAAGAATTTACATCAGATCTTATTTAGTGGCGATAAGGGCGGCAAAACGATCCTATTTTTCCGCTCTTATTGCGTCCGCAGATTCTCGCCCAGCCGCCTTGTTTAGGGTGACTCGCTCCCTCCTTGCTAAAGGGGGGAGCGAGGAACACTTGCAAGGCAGAGCTGAGGAATTCGCTGAGTTTCTGACGGATAAAGTCACCCGGATTCGGTCAAACCTGGACTCTGGCTGGGCAGAGTCCATGGAGTTGACAGGGGCTAGTCTTAGTCCACCGTTGTGGGAGGAGTTTGGGCCTGTTTCTCCTGAAGATGTGGACAGAGCCATGGGGGCGATGGGGGCCTCCACCTGTTTATTGGACCCGTGCCCCTCCTGGCTGGTTTCGGCCAGCAGGGAGGTGACACGCGGCTGGATCCGGGCGGTGGTCATCGCTTCTTTGGAGGAGGGATCCGTACCGCAGTCATTAAAAGCTGCGGTGGTGAGACCCCTCCTGAAGAAGCCTTCCCTGGATCCAGCTGACTTGAAGAACTATCGTCCAGTCTCCAACTTGCCTTTTTTAGGGAAAGTTGTGGAGAAGGTGGTGGCCACTCAGCTTCTGCGGCTTCTGGATGAAACAGATCATCTAGATTCCTATCAGTCGGGTTTCAGGCGCAGCTACAGTACAGAAACTGCCTTGGTCGCTCTGATGGATGATCTCTGGCGGGCCCGGGATGGGGGAAATTCCTCCATCCTGGTGCTACTTGACCTCTCAGCGGCTTTCGATACCATCGACCATGGTATCCTTCTGCATCGTCTCGGCGAGTTGGGAGTGGGAGGCACCGTTTTACGGTGGTTCTCCTCTTATCTCGCCGATAGGATGCAGTCGGTGTTGGCAGGAGGGCAGAGATCCACCCCTAGGCCCCTGTTATGTGGGGTGCCTCAGGGGTCGGTTCTCTCGCCCATCCTGTTTAACATTTACATGAAACCGCTGGGGGAGATCATCCGTAGACATGGGGTGTGTTTCCACCAGTACGCTGACGACACCCAGCTGTACATCACCACCCCGTCTGATTTCAGTGTGGCAGCCGATGTAATGTGCCGATGCCTGGACAACGTTAGGATCTGGATGGGGAGGAACAGACTCAGACTCAACCCCGACAAGACTGAGTGGCTTTGGATATTGCCTCCTAAGGATTATGACAACTATCCCTCCTTGGTCCTCGAGGGAGCGAAACTGACTCCCTCGGATCAGGTCCGCAACTTGGGGGTCCTCCTAGACCCACAGCTAAAATTGGAACACCATCTCACTGCTGTGGCTAGGGGGGCCTTTGCACAGGTTCGCCTGGTGCACCAGTTGCGGCCATACTTGGAGAAGGAGGCTCTACTCACGGTCACTCATGCCCTTGTCACCTCCCGTTTGGACTACTGCAACGCGCTCTACATGGGGCTACCCTTGAAGAGTATCCGGAGACTCCAGTTGGTGCAAAATGCGGCTGCGCGTGCTGTGGTGGGTGTGCCAAGGTACACCCACGTGACACCTATACTCCGCCAGCTGCATTGGTTGCCCATTAGTCTCCGGGTCCAATTCAAGGTGTTGATCATCATCTTTAAAGCCCTTCATGGCTTAGGACCAGGTTATCTCCGGGACCGCATTCTGCCTCATACTTCCCTCCGACCGGTTAGGGCCCACAGAGTTGGCCTCCTCCAGCTCCCGTCGGCCAAGCAATGCCGCTGGCGGGTCCTAGGGGGAGAGCCTTCTCTGTGGCCGGCCCCGCGCTCTGGAACCAACTTCCTCCAGAGACCCGAACCATCCCCACCCTGCTGGCCTTCCGAAAAGCCGTTAAGACATGGCTCTTCCTGCAGGCAGGGGGTAGAGCTTAACTCCATCTGCACTCTCCCCCGGGTATGTCTGGTGGTTGAATGGTTCTTTTATATTGTAATTTTTAATTTTTATATTTTGATTTTAATTGCATTTATTGGTTTTCTTGTATTTTTCCTGTGTTGTAAGCCGCCCTGAGTCCCTCGGGAGTGGGGCGGCATATAAGAAACCATAAATAAATAAATAAATAAATAAATCTGTAATTCTGTGTGAAAGATAGGAAAGGCTGCCTGAGGTGAAATGCTCACCTGTCCGAGCCATTGGTTAGGCAGATGTGTGGATATGGACAGGTGTGTTTCGCCCCCAGCTCCTTTGCAGGAATCACTGCACCCTCGCTGCAGCAGCGGTGGGTTGCTCCCTGTTCGGACCGGTTCTTAGAACTGGTAGCGGCATCGGCGGGAGGCTCCGCCCACTCACCCAGGACGCTTCTGCACATGTGCAAAAATGTTGCATGCGCGTGTGAGTGCGCGCGCAAACTGGTGGCAAACTAATTCAGAACCCACCACTGCGCTGCAGCTACCTGTTTCTGTTCCGGGCTCTCCCACCTGGCTAACAGAAGGAAAGATTTCTCTGTTTTTCCTTTGGTTAGGTCTGCAAGGCCCATTGCACCCCCAGAGCCAAAGGGAGTTGTGTGGGTTTCCACCGAAGGCGTCCCACATCTCTGTATCCCCTTGCAACATCAAGGGCCGATGTTTGAAAAGAATCGGAGCCATGCTCTGCATGTTTAAAACCAGCCCAACTGCAAATCCCTGGAGGACAGAACAAGGCATGGCTGCAGCTTCTCAAGCCGGCCAATTGGAAGCCGGGAAGCAGATCGATGCCAAGATTTGAGGGAGAAAAGAGGCTTCTGGTTGGTCTTTCAGCCAAACCGTGAAGGGATCCAGCTGTTTTGTTTGCATCGGGCCACAGCAACAACAGGAGGAAGAATTGTTGACATCTAAAGGCGCTCAATATTTCAAGAAAATCTGACAATTACAGCCCACTAATGCAGGGTACCACTGCTAAGCCGCTTGGGGATCCCAGTAGAAGCTTAGCAGGCTGAGGAGAGACCACTAGGAAATCACAGGATTGCAGGCTAGCAGCCCATAGAGTGGGAGGAATCCAATCAGCCTTCTCAGAAAAAAATCAAAACCAAAGTGGCCAAACCACTTCCATATTTTCCAGAAGAAAAGTCATCAAAAAAGAGGAGACAATTTGCTCTCAGATGCTATCTGATGTGAATCCACAAAGCCAGGAAGCTGCAGGAGTGGCAAAGTTTTGTGACAAGAAGCTACAAGATTCTGCTTTGGGGAAATTTCCAGGCAGTGCCGGCCGCTGGGCAGGCTGCCACTTAATTTCCTCCAAGTATTCTGGGATGACAAATAACCCCAGAAAGGAAATTAAAGGGCGGGGGGACCAGCTGCCCAGGCCTAGCTAGGTTTTCTCAGCTCTCCCCACCCAATAAGAAAGCCAGGCAGCAAAGGGGTTTGCCAGGCTCTGAGGCTGCCTGGGGCTGTGCTGTTTTGGGTGCAGATATTGCAGGGGTGGGTTCCAACTTACCTCGCTGCCAGTTCGCTCCCTCCCGCGCCACGTGGGCGCGCCGCGTGGGCGCACCGCGTGGGCGTGTGCATGCTTTGCGCATGCGTGCATGCGCAGTAACAAAAAATGTAAAAAAAAAACAAAGCCGAAAAAAAGCTGGTGATCGCATGCACAGTGCCGGAACTCGGTTTCTGCACATGCTCAGAAGGAAAAAAAATTCAAAAAAATTCAAAATAAAAAAATAAAAAAAAACATTTAAAAAAATTTAAATTTTTTTTAAAAAAGATGGCAGCGCCCACGGACCATCACTGACCGAACCGGGTTGGTGACATCATCGTGATGTCACCAACGGGTCGCTACCAGTTCGGGTGAACCGGTCCAAACTGGGATAAACCCACCCCTGGGATATTGGTGTGACAGCAACTTCCTAGAGTGTTACAGGTAGTCCTCGACCTACAACCACAATTGAGGCCAAAATTTCCATTGCTAAGCGAGACAAGTGTTTTTGTCAAGTGAGTTTTGCCCCATTTTACGACCTTTCTTGCCACCGTTGTTAAGTGAATATCTGCAGGTGTTAAGTTAGTCACACAGTTGTTAAGTGAATCTGGATTCCCCATTGGCTTTGCTTATCAGAAGGTCACAAAAGAGGATTGTGTGACACACACACCCCCAGGACACTGCAGCCGTCATAAATATGAATCAGTTCCAAAGTGTCCCAAGTTTGATCGCGTGACACTGGGGGATGATGCAATGGTTGTGTGAAAAACGATCACAAGTCACTTTTTTCTATACCGTTGTAACTTCAAAAGGTCACTAAGTGAACTCTTGTAAGTCGGGGACCACCCGTATTTCTTAAGCTTGGCAAGATGAAGTTGGGTGGTCTTCAGCTCTCAGGATCCCCCAGCCAGCATGCTTTAAGATGCATAGAACTACACCTCCCAGAATTCCAAGCCAGCCTGCTTTACAATATGTGGACTTCAACTCCCAGAATTCCCTCAGCCAGCTTGCTTTAAGATCCGTGGATTTCAATTCCCAGAATTCCCCAATGTACACATCTTCATTCAATTGGCAAAGTTGAGAAACGCTGTCCTATAGTCTGGAATCAAGCGATCGGAGAACCAAACAAGGCACGATTCAGGGTGCTGCCTGCTTCACACCCCAATTCCAGCATCTGAACATGTGCAAAGGGGAAGCAAGAGAAACGTCCCCTTGCCTTACTTAGTTCAGTGCTTCCATATTATACTCCAAGTGGCAGACGCAGCCAGGAATTATGTCACCCAGAGAAGTTGGCTTCCCAAGAGGCTTTCTTTCTTTCTTTCTTTCTTTCTTTCTTTCTTTCTTTCTTTCTTTCTTTCTTTCTTTCTTTCTTTCTTTCTTTCTTTCTTTCTTTCTTTCTTTCTTCTTATTTTCTTTTTTCTTTCTTTCCTTCTTTCTTTCTTTCTTTCTTTCTTTTTCTCTCTTTCTCTCTCTCTTTCTTTCTTCTTTCTTTCTTTCTTTCTTTTTTCTTTCTCTCTTTCTCTCTTTCTTTCTTTTTCTTTCTTTCTTTCTCTCTTTTTCTCTCTCTTTCTTTCTTTCTTTCTTTTTTCTTTCTCTCTTTCTCTCTTTCTCTCTTTCTCTCTCTCTTTTTCTTTCTTTCTTTTTTCTTATTTTCTTTCTTATTTCTTTCTTTCTTTCTTCTTTCCTTCTTTCTTTCTTTCTTGTTTCTTTCTTTCTCTCTTTCTCTCTCTTTCTTTCTTTCTTTTTTCTTATTTTCTTTCTTCTTTCTTTCTTCTTTCTTTCTTTCTCTCTTTCTCTCTTTCTTTCTTTTTCTTTCTTTCTTTCTTTTTCTCTTTCTCTCTCTCTTTCTTTTTTTCTTTCTTTTTTCTTATTTTCTTTCTTTCTTTCTTCTCTTTCTTTCTTTTTTTCTTTCTTTCTCTCTTTCTCTCTCTCTTTCTTTCTTCTTTCCTCTTTCTTCTTTCTTTCTTTCTTTCTTTTTCTTTCTTTCTTTCTTTCTTTTTCTTTCTCTCTTTCTCTCTCTCTCTCTCTTCCTTCCTTCTTTTTTTCTTTCTCTTTCACTTTCTTTGTCTATTTGCATTAAGGAATTCAACAATCCTCCCAGCTCATTTGGCCTGTCGGAGGAAAAGGGAAGAGGAGGCTGCCTGCCATTTTTATTAACAGAGTTGGAAGGGACCTTGTAGGTCATCTAGTCCAACCCCTCACCCAAGCAGGAGACCCTACACCATTTCTGACAGATGGCAGTCCAGTCTCTTCCTGAAAGCTTCCAGTGACGAAGCTCCCACAGCTTCTGAAGGCAATTTCTGTTCCATCGGTTGATTGTTCTCACTGTCAGAAAATTCCTCCTTATTTCTAGGTTGAATCTCTCCTTGATCAGCTTCCATCTATTATTCCTTGTCTGGCCTTCGGGTGCTTTAGAAAACAGCCTGACCCCCTCCTCTCTGTGGCAGCCCCTCTGATATTGGAAGACTGCTATCATGTCTCCCCTGGTCCTTCTCTTCCCTAGACTAGTCATGCCCTAGCAGATGTAATTATTTAAATGTGAGGTCCATCCTAGGCACCGTATTATCCATCTGATATTCTCTGAAACCTCTTGATTCTTCCCATCACTGCTGCCCAAGTTGTTTGTATACACATGAAAGAAGCTGGTATTTGCCCACAAGGGTCATTGAGGTTTTTTGTGGGGGGCTTTTGAGTCCATCTTGACTGCTGGCAATGGTCCCTGCAGTTTTCCTGGCAAAGTTCCTCAGACGTGGTTTGCCATTGCCTCCTTCCTAGGGCTGAGACAGAGCGACTGGTCCAAAGTCACCCAGCTGGCTCTGTGCCTAAGGCAGGACTAAAACTCACCACCTCCCAGTTGCTAGCGGATGCCTGTAACCGCTACACAAAACTGCCTCTACTGCTAGTGTGTAGCGTTCACCCCCAACACAGTCTTAGAGAAAGCGGCCCCTTCTCCTTTTTGCCCCACTGCCTGTGGGCGCAATTACATGAATAATAACAGAGAAATCCAGGAAGAATTTGGAAAGTAAGGTTGCAAGAGGTGGTGAAAGAAAGTGAAACTTAATGGGGACTTTTATGCTCTGTAGGTAAGCAACTTAAATTTAATCTGGAATTATTCTGTAGGGGGCACAACGACAAGCTTTACATAAAAGAAAACAGGAGATTAATCTACTCTTGCCTGGGCAGTTCCTACTTTCATGTGTTGTTTTTTTTAAAAAAAGTCATCAGGTTAGACTGCCATCCAGTTTGCTGCTTGCTAAACTAACCCAAGCGGACCCAAATCGGGTCAGCCAAATCCCAAAGGCTGCATTCTGACGACTCCTGATTAGTTCGGATGGATATTTTAGCCGGCGGCGCGAAACCTAGCCCGTGGGAACACTTTCTGATTCGACGCCACGTGTGAACCCCGTTCCTCCAGCGGGCTGTGCGGTCGCAAATTAGCTAACCCGGGTTCGAGCGCGTCACTTCCCACGGTCTCTCCCCCCGACGGCTGCTGGTTTGGGGACACCCTACCCCCCCCCAACGCCCACCCCCCAAATCCAGCCTCACCTGCCACCGCCGGGATGGGCCACTCGCAAGCGACCGTCAGCGCCAGCAGCGCCAGCAGGCTCCGCGCGGCATCCGGCATGGTCCCGCCGCCCAGAGCGGGGCGTCCGAGGGGCACCCCGAGGGCGCCCCGACGGGCCACGGTCGCCTTGAGCCGGTGCGGCGTCCGGCCTTCTCGCTCGGATCTGCCTCTCTCCGCTGGCTCCGCCGCTGCTGTTTGCTGGCACCGGCGCAGGTTGGAAACTCCGCGCGGCTCCGGGCTGGGTTTTCTGCGCTGATGTCACGGGGGGGCGTGTTGGACAGGCCCCCAAAACGCCCTCCTCCCCCACACACTTCTCTCTCCAGGGATTCCAAAACGAGGGTCCCGTAACGGGGGCTGAAACCACTCCAGGTAGGGCGGGGTGGCCGGAGCACCGATGCGGAGCGACTGGACTGGGCGACGGGAAGGAAGGAAGGAAGGAAGGAAGGAAGGAAGGAAGGAAGGAAACTTTGCAACCCGAGTCCCAAAGCTGATTTTTTTTTCTTTCCCCAGAGCTGAAGAAGCTTCTTGGATGAGAAGCCAAACGTCTTCAAAAGAAAACCAGAAAGTCTAGTTGCCTCTTGAAAAAGCACAACCACGACCTGGATGACAACCCGGTGGTCGTGGGAAGGGGACCGGAGTCGGCCGCGCTGTGTGCAGGCTTCGCTGCGTGGCTCCCGCGACCCTGGAGCGAAGGGTAGGGGAGCAGAAGGAGTTGCTTCCCTTTGCCCACGAGCGCCAACTTCACCGGGGCTGCTGAGAACGGACGGGCTCTCTCATCCCTTCAGCAAAGTTCTTGGGTGAACCAAGCCCAGATGGAAGGGTTTCCCCGGCGTTCTTGCAGGACCACCAAATTTGGCAGCGGAGTGGAAAACAGCAAAAGAAAGAGATGGCTAAAGAAAAGGGGCGACAGGATAGCAGGGTTCCAATATCTCAGGGGCTGCGACAAAGAAGAGGGAGTCAACCTATTTTCCAAATCACCAGAGGGCAGGACAAGAAGCAATGGGTGGAAACTAATCAAGGAGAGAAGCAACCTAGAACTAAGGAGAAATTTCCTGAGAACAATTAGTTAGTGGAACTGCATGCCTCCACTATCCTGTCAGACTTGCAGAAGCTTCTTGGATGAGAAGCAAAACGTCTTCAAAGAAAAAACAAGAAAGTCTCGTTGCCTCCTGAAAAAGCACCTTTGGGACTCCTGGGACATTATTTTACCAAGAGTATAAGCGTTACTGAATAAACCACAATTGCACAGAAGAAGCTAAAACAACTCTGGATTTCCCTGTGCAAAAGCAAGCATAGTCAAGTCCCCCTTTCCCTTTGGGCTACCCATAGTCCATTACGTCCACCAATCACTTCTGCTCATTTTGTTATGGGAACTGGCCGGCCACGCTGGGACATCTGCTCGGTGTGTCCTTGAAATGGAAACAATGTCTCACAGGAAGTGATGGACGGATGTTTCTCCTTATGTCAAAGTTGGACCTTCCCTTGATAAGTTTCCATCTGTTGCTTCTTGTTCTGCCTTCAGGTGCTCTGAAGAATAGAATAGAATAGAATAGAATAGAATAGAATAGAATAGAATAGAATAGAATAGAATAGAATAGAATGGAATGGAATGGAATGGAATGGAATGGAATGGAATGGAATGGAATGGAATTAAAGTAGAATGGAATAGAATAGAATAGAATAGAATAGAATAGAATAGAATAGAATAGAATAGAATAGAATAGAATAGAATAGAATAGAATAGAGGAGGGAATAGGGAATAGAGAATAGGAGAGGAGAGGAGAGGAGAGTAGAATAGAGAAGAGAATGAGAAGAGAATGAGAATGAAGAGAAGAGAATGAGAAGAGAAGAGAGAAGAAGAGAAGAGAATGAGAAGAGAAGAGAGAAGAACAGAAGAGAAGAGAATGATAATAGAGAATAGAGAATGGAATGGAATGGAATGGAATGGAATGGAATGGAATAGAATAGAATAGAATAGAATAGAATAGAATAGAATAGAATTAAAGTAGAATTGAATAGAATAGAATAGAATAGAATTGAATAGAATAGAATAGAATAGAATAGAATAGAATAGAATAGAATAGAATAGAATAGAATAGAATAGAATAGAGGAGGGAATAGGGAATAGAGAATAGGAGAGGACAGGAGAGGAGAGTAGAATAGAGAAGAGAATGAGAAGAGAATGAGAATGAAGAGAAGAGAATTAGAAGAGAAGAGAGAAGAACAGAAGAGAAGAGAATGATAATAGAGAATAGAATAGAATAGAATAGAATAGAATAGAATAGAATAGAATAGAATAGAATAGAATAGAATAGAAGAATAGAATAGAATAGAATAGAATAGAATAGAATAGAATAGAATAGAATAGAATAGAATAGAATAGAATAGAATAATAACTGAATGTACACTAATCGGCATACATTAAAATGAAATTTTGTTGCATACAGCTCTCAAAGGGTCGCCACCTCCAATATATACTACATAACCATGACAAAATAAATAAATAAATACAAAATTATGTACAGTATATGCCCACATATATTCTATGACACAGAGAAACATCACAATCTATTTCTGATGTATACATGTACAAAAGGTTGACCTCCTCTTTGTGGCAGCCCCTCAAATATTGGAACGCTGCCATCATGTCACCCCTAGTCCTTCTTTTTCCTGGCTATTTTGTTGTTTTTTGCTTCAGATTCTTTCAAGATTGGAGCAGGTTATAAGCAGGCAAAAAGCAAGACTTTATGAAGCATTCGGGCGTCAGTTCCGGGAATTATGTTCTTATGTCTGTTAAACATAATTTTAAAATACTCTTAATCTGGACACAGGGTTTCTGAGTTGGGTGGTTTTCCAGACCCCAGCCTGATTATTCTATCCCCTTGCTCCATTTTGAAATGTTATTAGAGACATTAGGCAGCTGTTACGTATAAGTTGGGTCGACAAAATCAGAAACGAGGAGGTGATAAACCGCCTGGGAAAGCCAAATCATCAAAACCATTAAAAAAGCGAAAGTTAGAATATTTTGGACATGTGATGTGACACCCAGAAAAATACGGCATCCTTCACTTAATCTTCCAGGGAAAGATTGAAGGCAAACGAGGTCCAGGCAGAAAAAGAACATCGTGGCTTCAAAATCTAAGGGGCCGGTTTGGACAAAAGTCAGCAGCCCTTTTTCGTGCGGCTGTTGATAAAAATAGGATCCCCAACATGATCGCCAACGTCCGATGACGGATATGGCACAAGAAGAAGATTAAGATGTTGATTTGCATTTATAACCCTCTCATCTTTTTTTCCTACTTTTTATTCCTAAGAATAAAATGGTGTTTACTCTAGTGCTGTCCTCAACCATCAGTTGACAATACAAGGAACTGTCGTGCCTGGAAGCTTTTACTGTAACCAACGTCACATGTGCTAAATGTTTTGCAATAACTTGTTACAGAGAGGACCCACCTTTCTTAACAAGTCTGCTTCTGTTCAGAAGTCAAACCATTCAAACTTTCTCTGGAACCTGATAAATATAAATCAAGAACAAAGAAAGACCTTTTTCACAAAATATCTTGCAAAAATGTAGATATCCGCCACTAATCCATTGTCTTCAACGAGGCGAAACGCCTGTTTTGTGGTAATTCTGTAGAGTTGTGCATGTTAGGATTTCTCCAAACACTTAAAAAAAATTTTTTTTTAAAGCCAGTTGGGTAGAGAAGAGAATTAAAGAAGTGTTTGTGATTAAAAACGAAAATGAGAGCAATCTACCAGCAGATGGGAGAGAGCTGGGGATAATTTCATGGGAAAAATATATAGAAACATGGCACAGGGCAGCCAAGAATGATAGGATGGCTTAATGGTTTAAGTCCAGATCACTTTTTTTCCAAACACATTGATCCATCCTAATTCAGAGAAGTTACAAACAAAAAAAATGAAACTTAATCACTGATGCAGAGTGTTTAGGAGAAATTCCTTAAAACCCAAAGGAGCCAAAGACCCATCAATTTGAGATCAATGACAGCCAACCAACACAGTGACAAGCAAGAAAAGCAGAGCCTACCTTAAAATCAAGCTGTCAGTCTCTCTTGCCATGTCTGTCAATCCTGGAGAAAGAGATTTATCCAGGTGGGTGGGTTTCAGTGCCCTGAAATTCTCACCCAGGCTCAAAGGATTCTGGGAGCGGAAGTCCACAGAATTGCAAAAAACTGGACTCCGTTGTGGTTCCTCAGGATTTCCACAGGAGAATTCAGAGGCTGAATTAGAAATTCTTTGCACGCACAAAAATGGGAAGTACACAACCTATGAGCAAAATAGGGCTGAGAAATTTCATTGCTAAAGCAAGGTGGTTGTTGAACGAGTCATGCCCCATTTTATGACCTCTCATGCCACGGTTGTACAACATATCACTGCAGTTGTTAAGTGAATCATGCAGTTGTTAAACAGATCCAGCTTCCCCCCTTACGACTGTAGTAAGCGAGCTGGGAAGGTTGCAAATGAAATCATGACTCCAAAATGCTGCAACTATCATAAATACATGCTAGTTGCCAAGTGCATGAGTTTTGTTTATATGACCATGCAATGGTCATAAGTGCAAGGACCGGTCGTAAGCCACTTTTTTTTGGCGTCATCGTAAACCAGCGGTTCCCAACCTGGGGGTCGCGACCCCTTTCGGGGTCGAACGACCATTTCCCAGGGGTCGCCCCGGCATCCTCAGCTCCCCCCCCCCAACTGCCACAAGCCTGGTCATATCGCGCCCCACCCCCGTGCCCCCACCGCCGCTGCCATTTGGGTTCTTTTACCCTTTGCGCATGCGAAAAGCATTCTGCGCATGCGCAGAGGGTAAAAGAACCCAAATCACTGCATCCAGGCAAAGTCTCCAGATCCGGGTGAGGTCTCCGCTCGCTTTGTGTGTTGCCTCTGGGAGCTTTTCAAGCCCCGTTGCGAAAGGCGTGCACGACTTCGGCGGGGCCGGGACAGGCGGCTGCCTAGAGAGAGCCACCCCCTTTGCCCCGAACGCTACAGGTAGACGGGAGACACTCTGCAAAGGGGGTGGCTCTCTCCAGGCAGCCACCTGTCCCAGCCCTGCCGAAATTGCGCACGCCTTTCGCGACAGGGCTCGAAAAGCTCCCAGAGGCAACACGCGAAGCGAGCGGAGACCTCACCCGGATCTGGAGACTTCACCCGGATGCCGTCATTTGGGTTCTATTACCCTCTGCGCATGCGCAGAACGCTTTGCACATGCGCAAAGGGTAAAAGAACCCAAATGGCAGCGGCGGGGTGGGGGCGCGGGGCGCGGGTCACGGCATTAGGAAGGTTGGGAACCGCTGCACTAAACAAATGGTTGCAAGTCAGGGCTGCCTAGAGATACCCATTTTATTTCTGCCACTCCACTTTTGAGTCTCCTCTAGAGGACTGAAATTCATTTTTTTGTGCCACAGATACCTGGGGAAAAAAACCTGGCACTGATAATATCAAATTTGGAAGCCTTAGTACCAAGGCACCTTAGCTTCGCCTCACAGCATCGTTCAGTCCCCAGCCTTGCCTGCTCTGGATTTTTCTTCAAAATGTGGATTTTTTAAAATTACAAATAAAAGAACGGGGAACTAGCATCTTGCAATGCAAGCCATGGCAAATCCCTCTTGAGTGTTTACAACAGAGGTGTCAATGTGGTGCCTCTACCAGCGAAAACGGAGCTCGGGAGGGCTGCCTGCTCCGTTTTCACTGGCAGAGGGTTGCAGGAGGCTGTTGCAGCTGAAAATGGAACTTGGGAGCCCGTTTTCGCTGGCAGAGCGCTCGGGTCACCACAGGTGCCCCCCCCGACATGAGTGATGTTGAGCTGGCCACGCCCCCTGCCCCCCTCCCAAGGTCAAACACAACCCTGATGCGGCCCTCAATGAAATCGAGTTTGACACCCCTGGTTTACAAGAATGTTTATCTGCTGCAGATAGCTTTCCCCAGGCATTTAAAATAATGTCTTGCAGTTCAAGGCTCTGCTTGTTTGTTAGCATGTTTGCTCTGTTTGTTAAAAACCAGTGCAAGGATTTATATGGCCACCCAAAGAATGCGATTCTGGGCCAAAGATTGGCACTCAGCACTTAAGAAGTAACCTAATATAAGAAAGAACAAGCTCAAGGGGACAGTTAAAGTGAGCAAGAGGGAAAGTAGCCAAGTCTTCTTCTAGAAGCAATCAAAATTGGGACCTCTTGTGTGTTCGGGGGAGATGGTTCCAGAAAGAGGGGCAGCCACCGAAAAGGGACTTGTGTCCAAATATTCCTCTGTGCCCAGATGAAGATTAGACAGGGCAACGTAGAAAACAAACTAGGAACCAGCTGAGGCAGCCAAAGGCTGATTGACTCACCACGCTCATTATTGGATCCATTTTGTTAAATTCGCCTTTCCTTACAGAAAAGTGTTCTTTCTTTCCTTCTTTAGTTCGTTCCTTCTTTCCTTCTTTCTTTCTCTCCTTCCCTCTTTCTTTCTTTCTTTCTTTCTCTCTTTCCTTCCCTCTTTTTCTTTCTCTCTCACTTTTCTTTTTCTTTCTCCCTCCCTTTCTTTCTCTCTCTCTTTCTTTCTTTCTCCCTCTTTCTTTCTCTCTCTCCCTCTTTTTTTTCTCCCTCCCCTTTCTTTCTCTTTCTTTCTCTCCCTCCCTCTTTCTTTCTTTCTCTTTCCCACCCTCTTTTTCTTTCTCTCTCACTTTTCTTTTTCTTTCACCCTCCCTCCCTTTCTCTCTTTCTCTCTTTCTCTCTTTCTCTCTTTCTCTCTTTCTTTCTTTCTTTCTTTCTTTCTTTCTTTCTTCTTTCTTTCTTTCTCCCTCCCTCTTTCTTTCTCTCTCCCCCTCCCTTTTTTGTTTTCTTTCTCTCTCTTCTTTATTTCTTTCTTTCTCCCTCCCTCTTTCTCTCTCTCTCTCTCTCCCTCCCTTTTTCTTTTTCTTTCTCTCCTTTCTTTCTTTCTTTCTTTCTTTCTCTTTCCCTCCCTCTTTTTCTTTCTCTCTCCCTTTTCTTTTTCTTTTTCTTTCTCCCTCCCTCCCTCCCTTTCTTTCTTTCTTTCTTTCTTTCTTTCTTTCTTTCTTTCTTTCTTTCTTTCTTTCTTTCTTTCTTTCTTTCTTTCTTTCTTCTTTCTTCCTCTCTCCCTCTTTCTTTCTCTTCCCCTCCCTTTTTCATTTTCTTTCTCTCTCTTCTTTCTTTCTTTCTCCCTCCCTCCCTCCCTCTTTCTCTCTCTCTCTCTCTCCCTCCCTTTTTCTTTTTCTTTCTGTCTCCTTTCTTTCTTTCTTTCTTTCTTTCTTTCTTTCTTTCTTTCTTTCTTTCTTTCTTTCTTTCTTTCTTTCTTTCTTTCTTTCTTTCCTTAAAATCTTCCAAATATTTGCTGACTCCCCTAGTAAGATCAAGGGTTATATGTAAAACTTGAGAACAAGGAAAGAGACAAACCGATCTGCATACATTTCACAAAGTTGAGGATAAGTACTTGCTGAAATCCCATTCTTAACTGCCTGGCCTGGCTCCAGGCTGTGCAGAAGGATCGGGCCATAATCTCCTTCTAATCTACAAGCTTCAAAGGCTTACATTCCCACAGCTGCAGGTAGAAATATCGACTAAAGCAAAATTCCCACCCTGGATTTCCAGCGAATACCATGAGGTCTCTTGGGGCAATCTCATCTTAATGAAAATTGGATTGAGGTTGGGAATACTTGACAGTGAATCAAACCCATTCAGCAGTTTATTGTCAAAAGACTCACCTTGCATTTCCAAGGAAGGAAGCAAAAATACTTTTGCCTAATCCAGCTATACATACTGCTAGCCCAGAACAATGTAAACTATTTTACTGGCAAGGAAACAAGTTGGTTTTTTTATTCATTTATTATGGTGCAGTCATAATAGGGGAGTTCAGGTTAAGGCTGGAAAAAAATGTATCAGCGTTGTGTGCTAACCAACCCTGGCTTTGAGGAAAAGGTAAGATGATAAATTATTAATCCTGCAAGGAAACGGCAGGGTCAATAAAATGTACGCCAAGCCCTTCCGCAGAATCTACAAAAGGGCAGAAGTTTCTGGTGGCATCTTTCTAATGAAAGATTTGACCACAGATTTGATTTTCTTTCTTTTTTTTTAATCCTGTTGGAGCAGAGGAACAGAGGATCTTTCAAGCCTTGGTAAAAGTTGAGAAATCCTGGGTGGTCTCTGAGTTTGTTTGTTTTCTTGCAGACATTTCATTACCCCAACTAAGTAACACCATCATGTTTGGGACCTGAAACGTCTGCAAGAAAACCACCAAGCTCAGAGAGCACCAAGGACCCCACAGTCCTCCTCCATCCTACAATTCCTTCCAGCATTGATGATGTTACCTAGTTAGGTAATGAAACGTCTGCAAGAAAACCACCAAGCTCAGAGAGCACCAAGGACCCCACAGTCCTCCTCCATCCTACAATTCAGTTAACAGAGTCGGAAGGGACCTTGCAGGTCATCTAGTCCAACCCCCTACCCAAGCAGGAGACCCTTACATCTGCCTCTACCTAGGATCGAACTCACAACCTCCTGATTGTGAGGCAAGAGCTCTACCTCTAGGCCACAGTTGAACAATTCCTTCCAGCATTGATGATGTTACCTAGTTAGGCAGAGGTGGGTTCCTGCCGGTTCGGACCGGTTCTATAGAACTGGTAGCGGGAATTTCCCCCTGCTCGCCGAACCAGCAGCGCTGGCCGGCTGGACACACACCCCCAAACCGGTTCCCTTGGCGGCACCGTAGGCGCCGCCATCTTGTTTTTCACTTCTGCGCACACACAGAGGCTGTTTTTTGCTTCTGCGCATGCACAGAAGCTGGGTTTTCAGCACTGCACGTGCACGCCCACACAGCATGGGAGGAAGCAAACCGGCAGCGAGGTAAGTTAGAACCCACCCCTGTAGTTAGGTAATGAAATGTCTGCAAGAAAAACACCAAGCTCAGAGAGCACCCTCACAGTCCTCCTCCTCCCCCATCCTACAATTCCTTCTAACATTGATGATGTTACCTAATTGGGTAATAAAATGTCTGCAAGAAAGCAACCAACCCCGCTCCTTTCTGGCACTGATGATATTACCTAGTTGGGTAATGAAACATCCGCAAGAAAAATACCATGCTTAGAGAGCACCAAGGATCCCTCATTTCAACCCTGAGCTTCAAATATTCTCCTTCATTGGTAAAAGATTGTTAACATTTCCTGTTTCATTTCATCCGAAAGGGAGTTTGGAGAGGGGCAGGGAGTTCAAAAAAGGCAAGATGGCCTCTTTGCCCCTATAATCCAAGCCCCGCCCTCTTCTAACGTGGCTTGTGAGGTTCACAGGTTTTTAACTGCAACTTTCAATAGCAATAGCAATAGCACTTTACTTATATACCGCTTCATAGTGCTTTCCAGCCCTCTCTAAGCGGTTTACAGAGTTCAGCATATTGCCCCCAACAATCTGGGTCCTCATTTTACCCACCTCGGAAGGATGGACGGCTGAGTCAACCTTGAGCCTAGTGAGATTTGAACAGCTGAACTGCTAAACTAGCAGTCAGCCTGCAGTAGCTGCATTTAACCACTGCACCACTTCAGCTCTTTTCAAGAATAGGAATAGAATAGAATAGAATAGAATAGAATAGAATAGAATAGAATAGAATAGAATAGAATAGAATATTGGAATGAAGAATAGAATAGAATAGAATAGAATAGAATAGAATAGAATAGAATAGAATAGAACAGAACAGAACAGAACAGAACAGAACAGAATAGAATAGAATAGAATAGAATAGAATAGAATAGAATAGAATATTGGAATGAAGAATGGAATAGAATAGAATAGAATAGAATAGAATAGAATAGAATAGAATAGAATAGAACAGAACAGAACAGAACAGAACAGAACAGAACAGAACAGAATAGAATAGAATAGAATAGAATAGAATAGAATAGAATAGAATTCTTTATTGGCCAAGTGTGATTGGACACACAAGGAATTTGTCTTTGGTGCATAAGCTCTGATTGTACATAAAAAAATACATTCACCTTGAATAAAAAGAGATTTTATTGCTTAAAAGATTTAAATAAAGAAATAGTTATAACATTGTATATATTTAAAGACTAGATAAACATAAACTAATATTAAGATATTTACTTATGGATAAGTTAAAATTTTGATTACACCCAACGAAGGCTTACTCTATATAAGGGGCTAATAAAACCCCAATTGTTTGCATAGTGTTGTTAATGTTGAATGTTGTATTGTTATGTGTGTTTAATAAAAAAAATTTAAAATACATTTATCAAGAACCATAAGATACAATACTTAGTGATAGTCATCGGATACTAAATAAACAATCAAAACCATACTAGGAAACTAAATAAAACAATACAAATCGTAAAGATACAAGCAACAGGGTTATAGTCATAAATAGAAAAGGAGACAGGTAATAGGAAGGATGAGAAGAATAATAGTAATACAGTCTTGAAAATAATTTGACAGTGTTGTGGGAATTAGTTGTTTAGCACACAGATGGCATAGGGGGGAAAACTGTCCTTGTGTCTAGTGGTTCTGGTGTGCAGTGCCCTATAGCGTCGTTTTGAGGGTAGAAGTTGAAACAATTTATGTCCAGGATGTGAGGGGTCTATAGAAGAGGTTCTGATCTATGGACTTTCAGCGAGGACCTGGTATCAAACTGAAATCAAAATTCCTGAAGTCAATCTCGTCATAAACTGAAGCAGCGTGAAAGAGGCAGGGAAGCTGATGTCATTCAATGCTCTAAAACAGGAGTCTCCAACCTTGGCAACTTTAAGCCTGGAGAACTTCAACTCCCAGAATTCCCCAGCCAGCAGCTGGGGAATTCTGGGAGTTGAAGTCCGCCAGGCTTAAAGTTGCCAAGGTTGGAGACCCCTGCTCTAAACCCAGCTACAGGTAGCCTTCGACTTACAACCATTCGCTTAGTGACTGTTCAAAGATACAACGGCAGCGCAGAAAGTGACTTGCAACCGGTCCACAGCTGACAAGCGTTGCAGCATCCCCACAGTCATGTGATCAAAAATTGGGCATTTGGCAACTATCATGTCTTGACGACGGCTGCAGCATCCTGGGGTGACGTTATCCCCCTTTGCAACCTTCCAGCTGGCACCCCACAAGCAAAATCAACAGGGGAAGCCCTTAATGGTGGTGTGATTCACTTAACAACCCGTGGCAAGAAAGGTTGTAATATCAGGTGTGATTTACAGAGCAACCATCTTGCTTAGCAATGGAATTTTTGGTTCCAACTGTAATCATAAAACAAAGAACTACTTGTAATCTAGGGTCAAAGAGTCTGAGATGCCCCCAAACATTCTACACCCCGGAGTTGGCACCTTCTTTCTAGGTCAATAAATTACTTTTTTTAAAAAAAAGCAGAAAAAAAGTTCTATAGTGCCAATGAAAATCTTCTCCCAGTTGCATCCTGAGAGAGAATACCTTTTAAAAGGCCTATGGTTTTCATTGTATAAGATCTCTACAACAATGTTTCTCAACTCTGTCAATTTGAAGGTGGGTAGATTTCAACTGCCAGAATTCCCTGGTCAGCAGAGCTATTTCCAACTCTGAATTCTTTAGCCCTGATTGAAAGATGGCAGAGAGAGAGAGAGAGAGAGAGAGAGAGAGAGAGAGAGAGAGAGAGAGAGAGAGAGAGAGAGAGAGAGAGAGATCTTTCTCTCAGGCCCATTCTGTTTTTGGGAATCATTTATGTGATCAATTGCACCATCTAATTTTTATCAGAGAAATTGATCTACTCAGATTCCTAATTCCTTGGAGCCATTTCCAAATCCCTAAACCAAAGTCCCATTGCTCATATCCCCCTGTTTATGTAAGTAACATCCAGAGGAGGAAATGTCAAAAAAATTACAGAGGTGGCTGCAACCATGTGGTCGAAGCTCCCTCCTCAGCTGTTTCTGGTTGCATATCCTTTCCCTTGACAGGATCCCATAAAAGCACCAGATTGTATCGGATTCCGAAAGACACCATTTATCGGTGTTTCTCAATCTTGGCAACATGAAAATGTGTGAATTTCAACCCCCAGAATTCCCCAACTGGCAAAGTTTCACAGATGTTTAGACCACACTTTTAGATCTACAAATCACACCTCTGTAAATGTCTTGGAAACTTTAGAGATGTGGAAAAAATTATGGGAAATGAATTTGATTCTCAATCGGTGATTTTCAACCTCAGCAACTTGAAGACGTCAGGACTTCAATTCCCAGAATCCCCCAACTGGCAAAGCTTCAGGACTTCAAATCCCAGAATCCCCCAGCTGGCAAAGCTTCAGGACTTCAACTCCCAGAATTCCCAGCTGGCAAAGCTTCAGGACTTCAACTCCCAGAATCCCCCAGCTGGCAAAGCTTCAGGACTTCAACTCCCAGAATTCCCAGCTGGCAAAGCTTCAGGACTTCAACTCCCAGAATCCCCCAGCTGGCAAAGCTTCAGGACTTCAACTCCCAGAATTCCCAGCTGGCAAAGCTTCAGGATTTCAACTCCCAGAGAGAGAGAGAGAGTGCAGAGAAGAGCAACCAGGATGATGAGGGGACTGGAGGCTAAAACATATGAAGAACGGTTGCAGGAACTGGGCATGGCTAGTCTAGTGAAGAGAAGGACCAGGGGAGACAGGATAGCATCTTCCAATATTTGAGGGGCTGCCACAGAGAGGAGGGGGGTCAAGCTATTTTCCAAAGCACCTGAAGGCCAGACAAGGAATAATGGATGGAAACTGATCAAGGAGAGATTCAACCTGGAAATAAGGAGACATTTTCTGACAGTGAGAACAATCAACCAATGGAATAGCTTGTCTTCAAAAGCAACTAAGATAATTAAAGGCCTGGAGACTAAAACATATGAAGAACGGTTGCAGGAATTGAGTATGGCCCATCTAGAGAAAAAAAGGACTAGGGGTGGAGCATGATAGCAGTCTTCGATATTTGAGGGGCTGCCACAAAGAAGAGGGGGTCAACTAATTTTCCAAAGCACCAAAGGGCAGGACAGGAAACAATGGATGGAGACTAACCAAGGAGAGAAGCAACCTGGAATTAAGGAGAAACTTCCAAATAGTGAGGAAATTAACCAGTGGAACAGCTGGCCTTCAGAAGTTGTGGGTGCTGCATCACTGAAGGCTTTGAAAAAGAGACTGGACAACCTCTTGTCTGAAATGGTGTAGGATCTCCTGTTTGAGCAGTGGGCTGGACTAGAAGACCTCCAAGGTCTCTTCCAGCTCTATTCTTTGATTGATTGATTGAAGTTGTGGGTGCTTCATCACTGGAGGCTTTTAAGAAGAGACTGGACAGCCATCTATGGGTAATGGTATAGGGTCTCCTGCTCAAGCAGGGGGTTGGATTAGAAGACCTCTGAGGTCCCTTCCAATTCTTTTAGTCTATGTTCTACGATTGATGGAAAGTAGATTAGTGGTTGCACCAAGTAGTGGGGTGGTATCTCCACCAATTGGCCTCTGTGGATTTCAGGACTCTACCTGGGCCTTGCTAGGTTGTTTTGCCGGTTTCCCCTTCTTATCCAATTTGGGCATTTCCTTTTGAGGAGTGTGATTAAAGTGTCAAATGTAAGGAGCAAGAACAAAAACAGTCAGAAACACACCCTTCTACTCCTTTGGGAAATGTTGCACCAAACAAGGTAGGGAATGAAATTGTGATATATGGGTGTGGAGACTAGAACAAATAGTAGATGACAGAAAAAAGGAAAGATATGTTGCAAGGGTGGACGAACAGTTTAAGTTGATGTCTTGTAAAAGAAAGTCCAAAGCCTTTTTTCCCTGCACTTTTGTCTCTTGCTTGCTCGCACTTTCTTTCTTTCTTTCTTTCTTTCTTTCTTTCTTTCTTTCTTTCTTTCTTTCTTTCTTTCTTTCTTTCTTTCTTTCTTTCTTTCTTTCTTTTTCTCTTTTTCTTTCTTTCTTTCTCTTTCTTCTTCCTTCCTTCTTTCCTTCCTTCCTTTCTCTGTCTTGCTTTTTCTTTCTCTTTCTTTCTTTCTTTCTTTCTTTCTTTCTTTCTTTCTTTCTTTCTTTCTTTCTTTCTTTCTTTCTTTCTTTCTTTCTTTCTTTCTTTCTCCTTCCTTCCTCCTCTCCTCTCCTCTCCTCTCCTTCTTTCCTTTCATTTCTCCTGCCTTCCTGGCTTCCTTCCCTTCCACCTTTCTTCCTCATCACCTTCCCTCCCTCCCTCTCTCTCTCCCTCCCTCCCTTTGCTTCACCTTAAATATTTATCTTTCCTGATTAAAAAGCTAATCAAGCTTGCACAAACAAACATCACACCCATCTGTTTCTCACATAAAAGTCGACCTCTGTCTTCTCCTTCTTGAGAAATCGGGTGTGAATGGGGTGGGGGTGGGTGGGGGTGAGCAGTTGTGACAAGTCTAGAAAGAATTCAGGAAATAACATAAAACTGAAATCCAAGGCCAAAGGCAAAGGACAAAGTCTGAGGAACTTTGGTGTGTAGGTGTGTGTGCGGGGGGAAATGTACCTCCCAACACTCCAGAATCCCCCTCCTCTTCCCCCTCCCCCTCCCACAAGAACTCACCTGCAGGTAACACATTCTACCTACCCGCAGCCCCACCCCACCCCTCAGCAGCCTGTCAAAGTCACACCCTCAGCTCACACAATTTACATTCTGACCTGTCGCAGAGTCTATTCTGTCTCCGCCTGATAAATCTTGATTACAGGTAGTCCTTGACTTACAACAGTTCACTTGGTGACGGTTCTCCGTTACAACAACAGCACTGAAAAAAGCGACTTATGACCGTTTTTCACACTTACGACCATTGCAACATCCCCATGCTTACATGATCAAAATTAAGACTCACATTTATGACCCGTTGCAGCGTCCCGGGGTCACGTGATCCCCTTTTGTGACCCTTTTGACAAGCAAAATCAATGGGGAAGCCAGATTCACTTAACAACTGGGTTACTAACTCAACAGCTGCAGTGATTCACTTAACAACCAGGCAAGAAAAGTTGGAAAATGAGGCAAAACTCACTTAATAAACGTCTCGCTTAGGAACAAAAATGTTGGGCTCAATTCTGGTCGTAAGTCGAAGACTACCTGTCGTCTTTACCGTGCTTAACTTTTTCTGGAGCTGTTGTGGCTGGGTTCTCCGGCACTTGCAGTGGTGACCTTGATGGTTGCCAGGCTCTCAGGCTCTCTGCATATGTTCTTGGCATTCTATTTCACCCTCCCCTCCCCCCAGGTCATTGCCAAGTTGAAAAGCATTAAGGTTTGAAAGAAGCAAAGCGGTTCAATCTTGACATGAGTAACATGGTTGTTAGGTGAATTTATTTATTTATTTATTTATTTATTTATTTATTTATTTATTTATTTATTTATTTATTTATTTATTTATTTATTTATTTATTTATTTATTTAGAAATTCTTCTATGCCGCCCTACTCCCTAAGGACTCAGGGCGGCGTACAGCATTTTAAAGAACACCAAACAATAAAATCATTTAAAAACAATTTTAAAAAAGTTTTAAAAGGACATACGGGACCTGGAGGAGATCCACTTGTGACTTTACTTGTCAGAAGGTCACAAAAGTTGATCACATGACCCTGGGACACTGTAACCATCATAAATATGAGTCAGTTGCCCAAATTCCAAATTTTGATTACATGACCATGGAGGTGCTGCAATGGTCATGTGTGAAAAATGGTCATAAGCAGGGGTGGGTTTCAAAAATTTTTAGCAAGGGGTTCTCTGCCCGGTTGCTGGGTGGGCACGGCCATGGTGGGTGTGGCCTAGTCAGCCTCCTACACCACAGCCGGGGGGGGGGGTCATTTTTGCCCTTCCCGGCTCCAGAGGCTTTCCTCAAGCCTCCGAGAGGGCAAAAACGGTCTCCCCAGGCTTCGGAGGCCCTCTGGAGGCCGGAGGCCAGAAACAGGCCCGCTTCCTGAACTTCCAGTAGCCCTGTTTTTCGCCCTCTCCGAGCCTCCGTGCGCGCCCTGCACTTACCTGCATCCAAAACAGGCCGCATGGGGACTCCTGGGAGGGGTGGGGTGGGCGGGGCCAGCCGGGAGTGGGATTTGGGGGTTCTCCGAACTGCACAGAATCTTAGCTAGAGGTTCTCCCGAACCCCTCCGAACCCCCAGCAGCCCACCCCTGGTCATAAGTCACTTTTTTCAGTGCCGTTGTAACTTTGAACGATCACTAAATGAATAGTTGTAAGTCCAGGACTACCTGTATACATGCACACTAAAAATCAGGGGTCTCCAACCTTGGCAACTTTAAGACTTGTGGACTTCAACTCCCAGAGTTCCTCAGGCAGCAAAGCTGGCTGAGGAATTCTGGGAGTTGAAGTCCACAAGTCTTAAAGTTGCCAAGGTTGGAGACCCCTGCACTAGATTATAACCTATGTTTTGTAAACCAGGATGGCTACATTCGCACAGGCCATGACCCAACCTAGCACATTGTGATGTAACAGAACGGGGGACTAGACTACTGTCTCTTGAGCTCTGAGAGGCGCCAGAAACTTTGTGCTTGTCCAGGCAAGTCAACTCAATTATTCCTGGCCTTGCAGTGACCCAAATCTTTGGGCTTGTTCATTTTAGTTGCATTGCTATAAACAATGCAGTGAACCTGCCAAATTAGGTTGCCAGTTCTGAGGGGTTTTTTTTTTTGCCTGGCATCTTTTTCCCAGCAGTCAGGAGATCCCAGGAGACAACAATCATCTTGTCCAGGAAAACAAGTCATTTCTGCACATTTGTAAAAGTGCCCACTGAGAACAGTTTGAAAGAACTGGTTTGGGCAATTTGGGTTCTAAAACGTCCCAAAGGTGCATTTTTCAAGAGGCAACTGGACTTTCTGGTTTTTTTCTTTTGAAGACGTTTCGCTTCTCATCCAAGAAGCTTCTTCAGCTCTGACTGGATGGTGGGGAATGGAAAGATTTACATTCCTTGCAGATAGCTGGTCCTTTGCATCCTTTTAGAGGGTCGTTGAGGCCACTTGGAGGTTTGTCTGTGTCCTCAGGGTCACCTGAATACTGCAAATGGTTGTGGAGCCTTCTTGGAACTGTTGAAAGGACTGTGTTTAGATTTAGATTTATTATTAGAGTTGGAAGGGACCTTGTAGGTCATCTAGTCCAACCCCCTGCTCAAACAGGAGTTCCTACACCATTTGAGACAGATGGCAGTCCAGTCTCTCCTTGAAGGTCGCAAGTGTTGGTGCTCTCACAACCTCCACTGGCAAGCTGTTCCACTGGTTGATCGCTCTCACCGTCAGAAAGTTTCTCCTCACTTCCAGGTTGAATCTCTCCTTGGTCAGCTTCCATCCATTATTCCTTGTTTGGCTTTCTGGTGCCATAGAGAACAGCCTGACCCCCTCCTCTCTGTGGCAGCCCCTCAAGCATTGGAACACTGCTATCATGTCACCCCTGGTCCTTCTCTTCGCCAGACTGGCCAAGCTCAGTTCCTGCAGCCGCTCTTCGTATGTTTTATTTGTATGTGTACAAACTGTATGTGTTGTGGACTGGAGATAGATGATGTGGTATCCCTCCCCTTCTGTTGAGAGACGGCTGTTCAATTCTGACATTGAGGGCTTCTTTGACCCCTCTTTCAATCCAGAGGTCCTTTCTGTCCAAAATGTGGACTTTGCTGTCTTCAAAAGCATGGCCTGTGTCTTTCAAATGCAGATGGACCGCTGAATCTAGTCCTGATGTGTTTGTTCTCCTATGTTGTGCCATTCGTTTATGAAGTGGTTGTTTTGTTTCCCCAATGTACAGATCAGCACATGGTTCAATGAATTGTACTGCATATACCACACACCATATATTTGGTTCTAAAACTAAAGCAAGGCGGAGCTGATGTGGCCACCTCTCCTGCAGCCTGAGGCATCTCAGATGCTCTTCATATTTAAAAGCAAAATTCAAATGTATTTAGAGCAGGGGTCTCTAACCTGCACTTTAAGACCTGTGGACTTCAGCTCCCAGAATTCCCCAGCCAGCCACTTCAACTCCCAGTCAATTCTGGGAGTTGAAGTCCACAGGTCTTAAAGTGATCAAGGGTGGAGACTTAGTGCAAAGTGAATTAGGTGGAGGTAGGGAATTTCAAAGACCACCATTGAACCAGAACATGAAAAGTTTGTAAACCAGCGGTGAAATCTACTTACCTTCCTACTGGTTCGGAAGCGCACACTGAGCACTTGCATGCACCACCGTCGTGCATACTTTTTCACCCTCTGCGCATGCGCAGAAGGCTTTGCACATGCACAGAGGGTTAAAAACAAGAAAATGGCGACATCCGGGTGGGTGGGCGGAGCCTCGCGCTTCTGCTGGTACCGGTTCTCCGAACCACCGGCAGCCGCTGCTACTGGTACGCCTGAACCGGGGCATATCGGTAGGATTTCACCACTGTTGTAAACCTAATGGAATACAGGTAGTCCTTGACTTATGACCAGTTAGGATCAGAATATCTTAAGCAAGGCAGTGAGTCATGTCTGATTTTGCCACAGCTGTTAAGTGAATTACTGCGGTGAAGTGAATCGTCACCAAATCTGCCTTCCCCCGTTGTCTTGGCTTGATGGAAGCTGTCTGAAGAGGTCATAAATGGTGATCACATGACCCCAGGATTAGTGGTGGGTTCCAACTTACCTCGCTGCCGGTTCGCTTCTTCCCGCGTCGCGTGGCTGTGCCTCGTGGCCGTGCACGTGCATGCGCAATGCAAAAAACCTGAATTTTTTTTTTTAAAAAATAAAAGCGCCGAAAACAAGATGGTGACCACATGCACCGTGCCGGAAACTCGGCTTCTGCGCATGCATAGAAGAAAAAAAAATCAAAAAATTTTTTTAAAAAAGATGGCGGCGCCCACAGACCATCACCGACCGATCCGGTTCGGTGACGTAATTGTGATGTCACCAGCGGGTCGCTACCGGTTCGGGCGAACCAGTCCAAACCAGGAGGAACCGACCCCTGCCCAGGATAGTGCAACTGTCATAAATCCATGGCAGTTATTAAATATTTATTTATTTATTTATTTATTTATTTATTTATTTATTTATTTATTTATTTATTTATTTATTTATTTATTTATTTATTTATTTATTTATTTATTTATTTATTTATTTATTTATTTATTTAAAAGTTCTTATAGGCCACCCAATCCCGTAGAACTCAGGGCGGCATACAGCAGAGATAAGAACAATTAAAAATGCAATAAAAAACAATTTAAAAAAATACAAACTTTAAAAAACCAGTCATCCATGGGGAATAAGGTCTCTTTCACCCCACCTGCAGGAAGAGTCATGTCTTCACAGCTTTGCGGAAGGCCAGTAGGGTGGGGATAATCCGGATCTCTGGTGGGATTTGGTTCCAGAGAGACGGAGCTCCCACAGAGAAGGCTCTCCCCCGTGGCCCCACTAACCGGCATTGCTTGGTTGATGGGACCTGGATCCGTGACCATGGGGACACTGCAATGGTTGTATGTGCACTGTCGTAAGTCATCTTTTCCAGTGCCACTGCAGCAGTGCATTTAAAGCTTTAACAGTCTTTAAATGAATGGCTGTAAGTTGAGGTCTACCTGCATACCATGTTTCTCAGTCTTGGTAATTTTAAGACATGTGGACCTCTAGTCCCATAATTCCTCAGTCAGATGTGAAACGGTTTAACCAGGCTTTCCCTGATTGAAGGCCCTCCAAATGTGTCAGACTTCTGTTCTCATAATCAGAATAGAGCTGGAAGGGACCTTGGAGGTCTTCTAGTCCAACCCAGAGGTGGGCTCCTGCCGTTTCAGACCAGATCTATAGAACTGGTAGTAACTTGGCGGCCTGGGTCACTGGAACCGGCAGCGACCCAGGCCTGCCACTCTACCAAGCTGGTTCTCTGTTTTTTGCTTCTGCGCATACGCAGAAGCTTTTTGTAAGTACTGTGTATGCACAGAGGGTCATTTCCGGGAAGGAATGCACGCGCACACAAAATGTGCACTTCCGTTGTGATGCGAACCAGTGGGAAAGGTAAGTAGAACCCACCCCTGGTCCAACCCCCTGCTCAAGTTCTAGAATTTGAGGCTGTCCAGTCTCTTCTTAAAATCCTCCAGTGATGGAGCACCCACAATTTCTGGAGGCAAGCTGTTCCACTGGTTAATTGTCCTCACTGTTAGGAAGTTTCTCCTTAATTCCAGGTTGCTTCTCTCCTGGATTAGTTTCCAACAATTGCTTCTTGTCCTGCCTTCTGGTGCTTTGGAAAATAAATTGACCCCCTCCTCTTTGTGGCAGTCCCTCAAATACTGGAACACTGCTATCATGTCAACCCCTAATTCTTCTTTTCTTTAGACTAGCCCTACCCAGTTCCTGCAATCGTTCTTTGTGTGTTTTAGTCTCCAGGTCTTTAATCATCTTTGTTGGTCTTCTCTGCGCTTTTTCCAAAAGTCTCAACATAATCCCCAAACGTGGACACTCAAATGAAACAAACAAAATGTTTAAAAGTTATGATATTTATGTAGTTACTTTTGTTGTTGTTGTTGTTGTTGTTGTTGTTGTTGTTGTTGTTGTTGTTGTTGTTGTTGTTGTTGTTGTAAGCAAAATATCTTTAGGATCCCCAAGGCAAGTCACAACTTTTGAGCACCCCTAATGTTTGGAAATTGAAAGTTGAAAAATTTGACACACCCTTAGAAAGGATTGCTAAAATTTCAGATAATCAGTCCCTATAGCCAGGTCTTATTTCTTGAAACGTGCTGGTCCTTGACTTAGAACCATTCTTTAGGGCAGAGGTCTTCAAACTTGGCTACTTTAAGACTTGTGGACTTCAACTGCCAGAATTCTCCAGCCAGCTCTGCTAATTCTGGGAGTTGAAGTCCACAAGTCTTAAAGTAGCCAAGTTTGAAGACCCCTGCTTTAGGGACTGTTTGAAGTTACTGCTGAAAAATGTGACTTACAATCGCACTTAAGACTGTTGCAACATCAACCCAGCCATGTTATCAAAATTTGGGCCCTTGGCAACCAGCCTGTATTTACAACAATTTGCAGCTTTGGGTGATCATGAGGTCACCATTTATGACTGTCTTAGCTGGCTTTTGACAAGCCAAGTCAATAGGGGAAGCCAGATTTGCTGAACAACGGCTCTGCTTTTGTTAATAACCGTGGCCAAAAAAAGCCGTAAAACGGGGTGTGGCTCCCAACTGCCCAGCTTAGCAACGGAAATTCTGGTTCCAACTATGATAGTAAGTTGAGAACTACTTGTATACATCTGAAGGTGTCAAATTGGATTAGGCTGACTTAATCAAAATGGTAGATGGTTTTGGCTCTCTGTTAATAAATATATTACAGGCAGGCTGCCCAGGTTCAAATCCCAGTAAGGGTATGGCTAGCTGATGAGAACTAAATAGCTTGAAATAGATCTATACTAGTCTCCCTTCATTTTCATTATCAGTTAAAATGTGTTATATACATACATGTCACACTCGTCATCTTCAGGCTGGTGTTTTTGGCTTCGTATTTGTGCGAGCATAGATAGATAGATAGATAGATAGATAGATAGATAGATAGATAGATAGATAGATAGATAGATAGATAGATAGATAGATAGATAGATAGATAGATAGATAGATAGATAGATAGATAGATAGATAGAGATAGAGAGATAGAGAGATAGAGATAGAGATAGAGATAGAGATAGAGATAGAGATAGAGATAGAGATAGAGATATATGTGTGTGTGTGTGTGTGTGTGTGTGTGTGTGTGTGTGTGTGTGTGTGTGTAGGTAGGTGTGTGTGTGTGTGTATGTATATATATGTATGTATGTATGTATGTATGTATGTATGTATGTATATGTGTGTGTGTGTGTGTAACATTTTTTGCTGATAAATGAAAATAAAGGGAGACTATTATAGATCTATTTCGAGCTATTTTGCTCTCGTCAGATAGCCATACCCTTAGTGGGAATACTGTGTGTGTGTGTGTGTATGTGTGTGTGTGTAATTCAGTTTCCACTCTGTCAAAGTTTCTCAATTCTCTTTGAAATAGTCCATCTTTGAGACCACAATCTTTATGAAGAGAAACATTTAATACCCTCTCCTAAGTCAAAGAGAAGAGTAGAATAGAATAGAATAGAATAGAATAGAATAGAATAGAATAGAATAGAATAGAATAGAATAGAATAGAATAGAATAGAATAGAATAGAATAGAGATCTTGGAGGTCTTCTAGTCCAGCCCTTGGTCATGCAGGAGAACCTATACTATTTCAGATAAGTGATTGTCTAGACCAGTAGTGGGCTCTAAAACCCAGAAGCGTCCCGGGCGGGTGGGCGGAGCCTCCTACCGCTAGCGCTAGCGGTTCTTAGAACTGGGCAGAACCAGGAGCAACCCACTGCTGGTCTAGACAAGTGGTTCCCTTTTTTTGGCCATGCCCCACCTAAGCGTCTCTAAAATCCTGATGCCCCCCCCCCCCCCGTGACATATAATTCTTACTATTCAAAAAGTGAACTCCTACTCACGCGGAGGAAGCCTAAAAGGCCAATAACTTGGTTTAAACAAGATTCCAATTGCCCCCATTAAAAATCAAATTGCCCCCCCCCTGTGGGGCGTGGGCCCCATGTTGGGAACCACTGGTCTAGACTCTTCTTAAAAGCTTCCAGTGATGGAGCACCCACGATTTCTGAAGGCCAGCTGTTCCACTGGTTAATTGTCCTCACTGTTAGGAAGTTTCTCCTTAATTCCAGGTTGCTTCTCTCTTTGATTAGTTTCCATCCATTATTTCTTGTCCTGCCCTCTGATTGCTTTGGAGAATAATTTGACCCCCTCTTTTTTGTGGCAGCCCCTGAGATACTGGAACACTGCTATCATGTCGCCCCTAATTCTTCTTTCCTTTAGACTAGCCAAACCCAAATCCTGCAGCCGTTCTTCCTATATTTTGGTCTCCAGGCCTTTGATCACCTTGGTTCTTAGCTCTTCTCTGAACTTTTTCCAAAGTCTCCAGAAGATTCTTGATTGCCAAGAACAAAAACAATGTATGAAACATTAACCACAACCCTGAGGTAGTTATATAATTATATTGCTTAAGCCAGGAACAGCGGATAAAGATATGTTTTCCCTGATAAAGAATGTAGAATGGGTAGACTATTTTATTGGGTTCCTTGTGGGTTTTTTCCCATTCAGAATTTGCCATCTTGCTTAGATATGACTGCATATTATCCTGCTTCTCATTTCAAGTGAAGGATAATTTAATTTGGTTTGGATTGGATTGGGATTCATGCATGAGGCAAACCTAGCCATTGTGGTTTGTTTGTGCTGAAGCAAACCATGAATTAGCCTAGCAAGCGAATCTTCAATTATTACATCTCTGTTTTCTCAAGCAGCAATGGAAAAAAATTGCATTGAGCAGTGGTTTACCCATCTATAATTCAAACGCCACCCCAGAAGATACTATACTATAAGATACCATAAGAGAGTGCTTGCACTATGAGGCGGTATATAAATACCACAAATAATAAATAAATAAATAAATAAATAAATAAATAAATAAATAAATAAATAAATAAATAAATAAATAAATAAACAAACAAACAAACAAACAAACAAACAAACAAACAAACAAACAAACAAACAAACAAACAAACAAACATGTGTGTGTGTCTCTCTCCCTCTCTCCCTTTCCCTCTCCCTCTCCCCTCCTTCCCCCCTCTCTCTCTCCCTTCCTCCCTCCCTCTCTCTATCTCTCCCTCCGTGTGCCAAAAACTTGCATGCCATCAAATCTCCAAAGACTTTGGGAATTTGACTTGATGTTTAGTGAGTTTGGGAATTCTTTCTCAAACTCTCAGAAGAGTTCAGAGTGAAGACCCCATGGTCTCACGACATGTTATAAGCTCACAAGTTTCTCATTATATCCCTATCTTAAAAAAAAAAAGCATATGTACAGAGTGTACCAATGTCAGACCCCATAAGCCAATCACAATGTATTTGATTAATTGTATGGATTAATTCTTTTTTTCTGAGAAAAACTGCACTCAAGAATGTTCAAAAGTCGTGGGTCAAACAAATAAGGAAGGGTTGAGAAGGATTCACAATTGGCTGAACAACCACGCTCAGAGGGTTATCCTCAATGGAACTACATCTAGATCAATTCTAGAGCTGGTAGGGACCTTGGAGGTCTTGTAGTCCAACTCCCTGCTCATGCAGGAGACCCTATCCCAATGATGGCCAACCCTTTTCTGGTTGCATGCCAAAAGACCAGGGATCGGCAACCTTAAACACTCAAAGAGCCATTTGGACCCGTTTCCCACAGAAAAGAAAACACCGGGAGCCACAAAATCCTTCCCGTGCCTATTTCCTGAGCGGCCACAGAACGGTCAAGGTTTCTGGCCTTCAGAGGGCCTCCGGGGGGAGTGGGGAGAGCCGTTTTTGCCCTCCCCAGGCTCCTAGAAAGTCTCTGGAGCTTGGGGAGAGCAAAAAATGGGCCTTCCCCACCTGCTCCGGAGGCCTGTTTCCCGATTCCCAGTGGGCCCAGAAGGCCCGAAAATCACCTGAGCTCACATGCCCACCGATATGGCTCCACATGCCACTTGTGGCCCGCGTGCCATAGGTTCGCCATCACGGGTATAGGGTCTCCTGATGAAGCAGTGGGTTGGACTAGAAGACCTCCAACTCTGTTATTATGCATTCTGCATTTTGTTTTCACAATAGACCAGGTGTGAGGGGAGGAGGTGGCCACCCATTGTTTCCAACAGGAAAGGGCCTGGACTGGAAATGGGCCAACGTAGAAAAGGCCAGTCTGCTTCTCCTTTCAGCAAACAGCACTTTCTCCCTATCAGGGAAAGTGGCTCAAGACCAGGAGATTAGTCAGACAAATATAAAGGACAGGAAATGATGATTTAGCTGGCAATTTACTTTTCTCCCTACAGCTACCCAAGAAAAGGCCGGTCAGTGGGAAAACCCCAGGTAAAAGGCAAAGATTAAGACTGACAAATAAAGAGAAGTTTGCCATGGGTTGGGTGGAGCCAGTAGTGGGTTCCTACCGGTGCGCTCTTGGCTATCCGTCGCCGCCGAGCCGAAGAAGCTAGCGGCGTTCGCGGCGCGGGGCTTCCCCGCCCGCTTTCCCGGGATGCCGGGATGCCGCCATTTGCGTTCTTTTGCCCTCTGCGCAAGCATCCCGGGAAAGCGGGCGGGGGAAGCCCCGCGCCGCGAACGCCGCCAGCTTCTTCGGCTCGGCGGCGACGGATAGCCAAGAGCGCACCAGTAGGAACCCACTACTGGGTGGAGCAGCTGATTTGCCAAAGAGGAGAAGGTTGTTGGCCTTTTCCTCTGACCCCCATTTCCTACTGCTTGCTCTGGCTCTGGTGATACCAGCCTTCCCCAACTCAGTGCCTCCAAGGAAGGGATTATTAGGTCCAAAATCAGGATTGGTGACATTTCCAGTTCAGCAAAGGTTAGCCAAAATCTGTCAGGAGCAGAGGTGGTATTTAGCCGGTTCGGGCAAACCGGTTCGGGCAAACCGGTAGTAGTGCCCACTTACCCCGGCGCTATGCTGTCCTATTTAGCCACATTTGCAAGCCGCGCGCATGTGTGCAAGCCGCGCGCATGAGCAAAGCGCATGCGCAGAAGGCCACGTGCACGTGTGCTCACATGGGCGAACCGGTAGGGAAATTATGTGAATTCCACTTCTGGTCAAGAGCAAAGGATCAGGACTATGCATGAAGTTGCTGTTCATAAGGTCTCTGGAGATTCTCCATCATCCAGGACATGATTGTCCCAAAGGTGCTTTTTTTCCCAAGAGGCACCTGGACTTCCTTTGTTTTTTCTTTGAAGATGTTTCACTTCTCATCCAAGAAGCTTCTTCAGCTCTGGCTGGATTTCCATTCTTCCATTCCCCATGATCCACTCAGAGCTGAAGAAGCTTCTTGGATGAGAAGTGAAACATCTTCAAAGAAAAACAAGAAAGTTCAGTTGCCTCTCGGAAAAAAAGCCCCTTTGGAGCTGCAGTTCAGAAGTTGGTTTTTTTATTATTATTATTATTTTTCTTCATTAAACATCTAAATATTTTGATACAGATCTACACCCGTTTTTACAACATTGTTATTTCTTGATTATGCACATTAAATCATAAATTCACAGTCTCTTCTGTCTTCGTTTTCTTCTCACGTTGTCACACAGTCTTTCCTCTTTTTTTTAGTCCAGTTTTGTAGCATCTAGTCCATGTTTTGTAGTATTCTGAGTTGCATTGTCCTTTGAGTTGAATAGTCAGCATGTCCATTTCAGCACATCTATATATTTTGTCCATTAGTATATTTTCTGGTGGGGTTTGATTGTCTTTCCAATATTTTGCATATGTTATTCTTGCCGCAGTTGTAATATGTAGTATTAAATATTGTATGTTTTTGGGATGTTGTTTTTCCATTATCCCCAGCAGGAAAAATTCTGGGGTGAATTCCATTGTTCTCTCTGTAATTTCTTGTAACCAAGCATGCACCTTTTTCCAATAGCCCTTTGCTTCGGGACACAACCACCACGCATGAAAGAAGGTACCTACGTCTTTTTTACATTTCTAGCAAGCCGAATTTATTTTTGGGTATATTTTGGCCAATCTTGATGGAGCTAAATGTTCAGAAGTTTTATTGCTCATGCCTGTACAGAAGAATCTATGGGCAGTTCTGGACTTACAAGAGTTCATTTAGTGACTGTTACAATGGCGCTGAAAAAAGGTGACTTATGACCATTTTTCACCTAACCGTTGCAGCATTCCCATGGATGCTGGGCACTTGGCAACTGACTCATAGTTATGACGGTTGCAGTGTCCTGGGGCCATGGGATCCCCTTTTGCGACCTTCTGACACGCGAAGTCAATAGGGAAACCAGATTCACTTAACAACTGGGCTACTAACTTATCGATTGCAGCGATTCCCTTAACAACTGTGGCAAGGAAGGTCATAAAATGGGGCAAAACTCACTTAACAACTAGACACAAGGACAGTTTTTCCCCGAATGCCATCACTCTGCTTAACAACTAATTCCCACAATACTATCAAATAATTTATTGTATTACTATTATTCTTCTCTTCTTTACTAGTATCTATCTCTTTCCCACTAATTACTATAACCATGTTGCTTGTATCTTTCAATTTATATTGTTTTTATTTGTTTCCTAGTACGATTTGATAGCTTATTAGTAATCTTGACTATCACTAAGTGTTGTATCTTATGATTCTTGATGAATGTATTTTATTCTTCTTATGTACACTGAGAGCATATGCACCAAAGACCAATTCCTTGTGTGTCCAATCACACTTGGCCAATAAATAATTCTTTTTTTTTCATTTGACAATAGAAATGTCGGCCCCAATTGTGGTCATAAGTTGAAAACCACCTGTAGTTGATGAAGTTGAAGAATAAATTGGCACCAGATAAGGGTCAATGGAATTCAAGAAGGGTTGGACTTAGAACGTTTGTGGGAACGTGGCAAGTCTAGGCTGATGGCACACTTAACTCTGCCCATCAGTTCTGCCTGTTCTTCTAATCCAAATGGGAAGTGACCAAGGCATGAGTTACCATGAGCAAGGGCTCTCAGTCCAGGAAAGTGTGCCGTTGCACACTAGACAAATCTGTGCACAATGATCCCAGACACACTTGCCACCTACTCCTTGAGCGGGAGCTGTGAGTTCAGGAGAACTCTTAAATTCTGTACCAGCCCAGTCCAGAAAAATGTCTCCCAGTCTAGAACTTAGGCTACAAACCAGTTTGACTTCAGTAAACCAAAGTTACACAATCTTGACTGGCTCCTACCATCAGGTTGTTTCCTGCTGAACATCTGCTTTCTTAGAATTTAAGACCACTGTTTGGGGCGCCAAAGATGACCAGAAACAGATTCTTGTATGAGCAACCCACCCTTAACTCTTGGGTTTTAATGGACTTAAGGAAGAAGAGCTTGCCATTTCTGATGGTCATGTTCATGATGGTCAAATGTGAGTCAGTTGTCAGGCATCTGAATGTAAATCATGCAGAGGTGGGTTTCAGCAGGTTCTGACCAGTTCAGGAGAACCGGTAGCAGAAATTTTGAGTAGTTCGGAGCCGGTAAAATACCACCTCTGACTGGCCCCGCCCTGGGGTGGGTTCTACTTACCTCGCTGCTGGTTCACTTCATCCTACACCACGTGGGCGCACCTCATGGACACACACACGTGCATGCGCAGTGCCAAAAAATAATAATTTTTTTAAAAGCCGAAAACAAGATGGCAACCACATGCACAGTGCTGGAAACTCACCTTCTGCTCATGCTCAGAAGAAAAAAAAATTCAAAAAAAATTCAAAAAAAGATGGCAGCACCCACACACCAGCACTGACCGAACCGGGTCGGTGACATCATTGTGACATCACCAGCAGGTCACTACCGATTCAGGCGAACCGGTCCGAACCGGGAGGAACCCCACCCCTGGCCCCGCCCCCATCTATTCTCTGCCTCCCGAGTCCCAGTTGATCGGGAGGAAATGGGAATTTTGCAGTAACCTTCCCCGGCCACACTCACCAAGCCACGCCCACCAAGCCACGCCCACCAAGCCACGCCCACAGAACCGGTAGCAAAAAAATTGAATCCCACCACTGAAATCACGTAACTATGGGGATGCTGCAACAGACTCGTAAGTGTGAAAAATGGTCAAAAGTCACTTTTTTCAGTGCCGTTGTAACTTTGAACGGTCACTAAACGAACGGTTGTAAGTCGAAGACTACCTGTATATAATAAAGCTGAAGAATGAACCTTTCAGCATTCTTAAGTGAACTGCTAAGATATGGAGCTTTGTCTGCACAAAATAGTAGGAGGGGACCTTGCATTTTTCCGGAAGGGTCAGTTTAAGGAATGCTGGTTTAAGGACATACTAAGGTAAGGTGACCAGACGTCCCGCTTTTGGCGGGACAGACACGCTTTTCAAGCGTGTGTCCCGCGTCCCGCATTCTTTCCAAAAAGTCACGCTTTTTTGGAAAGAATGCCGAAACAGCGGGACGTCTGGTCACCAGTGCTCCCAACTGGTGTGCCGCGGCACACTGGTGTGCCGTGAGGCCATGCCAAGTGTGCCGTGGCAAAAGGGGCAGGGCAGGCGGGGCAGGACGGGGCGCGCGTCCTACCTGGGACTTTTCCTGGTAGCTCCAGTCACGTTCCTTGCTAATAGCATCCAGAGCAGAGCAACCCCTCCCAAAAGATCGCGAGACGTTATCTTTTGGAAGAGTCTGCTCTGCTCTGGGCGCTAATTAGCAAGGAACGCGACTGGAGCTACCGGGAAAAGTCCCAGGTAGGACGTACAGTGGCGGCACTGCCATCCCCGCGCCTCTCGCCCCGCTCACCGGACGTCTCTGCTCCGCGGTCGGTATCACTTTTGTTCGCTCTCCTGCTCACCGGGCTCTCCTGCTCCCCCTCCGCCAGCGCTGGGCTGCTGGAGTGACAGGGGGAGAAAGGAGATCTGGAGCCAGCCCAAGCCACTGCCGGCTCCCGAAGCGGGGAGGCGGGAGGCGAGGAAAGGCCTCCCGCCTCCCCACCCACCCACCTGGACGCCGACATTTGCGTCCTTTTGCCCTCTGCGCATGCGCAGCGTTCTGCGCATGCGCAGAGGGCAAAACTCAAATGGCGGCGTCCAGGCGGCCCCGCCCCCCGTCAATGTCCCGCTTAAAAAAAAAATCTGGTCACTTTATACTAAGGGAAATTGGCAACATGAGGGGGAAAAGGGGAGCAATCTATCCAGCAGCCCATCTTTCAACATAGTCTGAACAACAAGGAGATTCCTACTTTATGGGAAGCAGAAAATTACAATGGGCTGGGCTAAAATTCTGCAGCTAGCATTGCCCTCCTGTGGCAATTTCATTATTGCTACTGCTTTCAGACTAATGCAGGCAATGTTCCCGTGGCATTCTCTGGAAGTGAAAGTTGTATTTTGTTGTTGTTGTTGTTTTTATTTATTTATTTATTTATACCATACAAAATTTAATGTTTACATAAACAGTGTGTTGTCTGGGTACAAATAATTTTAAAAAGTAGTAATGATAATAATAACAATAATATTCATAGCATAAATAGTAATCAGATAATCAGATAATAATAGTATGTGCTTGTCCATTTTAATGAATCTTACTTATATAATTACCTCTTAACGCTTTTACATTTCTAACTTCTGTTTCTATGAGTTAGCCATTGATAAAACAAATCCCATGTTAAAAAGTATTGAGTTTCATCCTTCTCCTTGGTTTTAAGTGTTAATCAGCAGTGGGTTGCTCTCGGTTCGGCCAGTTCTAAGAACCCGTAGCGTGGCGGTGGGAGGCTCCACCCACCCGCCAGGGACGCTTCTGCACATGCGCAGAAGCATCACGTGCACGAACTAGTGGTAAAGGGTTTTAGAATCGACTACTGGTGTTATTCTATCCATTTCTGCACATTCTAATATTTTTTAAATTACATTTTTATCTGTCAGGATCTCTTCGTCTTTCCAATGTTGTGCAAACACAATTCTAGCCGTTGTTAACGCATGTAAAATTAAATATGTATTTCTTTTATTATATTTTTCTGGTAAAATACCCAACAGGAATATTTCTGGTTTTAAATCGATGTGTTGCTTTACCATTTTTTCTAACCATGTGAGTATTTTTGTCCAATTTTTTTTTTTTTTTTGCCTTTGGGCATGTCCACCACATACGATAATACGAACCCGGTGTCTGATTACATTTCCAACATTTATCAGACATGTTCTTAAATATTTTTGCCAATCTTGCTGGTGGAAAATGCCATCTATAAAACATTTTATATAAGTTTTCCTTATATGTAGTTGTTAGTTTATAGTCTCTATCCCACAATTTCTGTCATTTATCTAACTCTATAGTATAACCAAAATTTTTAGCCCATACTATCATTGTTTCCTTTACTTGTTCTTCTTCCATTTTAATGCTCAAGAGATAACTATAGGTTTTTTAAATTAGTTTTTCATCTGTTCCTGTTAGTATCTGATCTAGTTCTGTTGGTTCCTTATAAAAACCATACATTTTAGCATCTTTCTCATACACCAAAGACAAATTCCTTGTGTGTCTAATCACACTTGGCCAATAAAAGAATTCTATTCTATTCTATTCTATTCTATTCTATTCTATTCTATTCTATTCTATTCTATTCTATTCTATTCTATTCTATATATCTTGCTTGTATTTGCACACGCGGACACCATGCTAAATCAATCCCTTGGTTTTTCAATTCTTGGTTAGTTTTAAGTTCCCCCTTTTTATTCAAAATGTCCTTGTATCTTGTGATTTTTTTCCCATGTTTATAAGTTGGATTTTGAAGAAGCAGATAGAAAGAGTACCGATATTATTTTTCAGAAAAGCAGCAAAGCAAACTAATGGTTCATGACCCATGGGGTGCTTTTCCAAAAGGCAACTGGACTTTCTTGGTTTTATTCTTTGAAAACGTTTCACTTCTCATCCAAGGAGCTTCTTCAGTTCTTCTTGGACGAGAAGCAAAATAACACCTATACACGTAACACCTATACTCCGCCAGCTGCATTGGCTGCCCATTGGTCTCTGGGTACAATTCAAGGTGTTGATCATCATCTTTAAAGCCCTACATGGCTTAGGACCAGGCTATCTCCGGGACCGCATTCTGCCTCATACTTCCCTCCGACCGGTCAGGTCCCACAGAGTGGGTCTCCTCCGGGTCCCGTCAACCAAACAATGTCGGCTGGCGGGTCCTAGGGGGAGGGCCTTCTCTGTAGGGGGCCCCTGCTCTCTGGAACCAACTCCCCCCAGAGATACGAATTGTCCCCACCTTGCTGGCCTTCCGAAAAGCTGTGAAGACATGGCTCTTCCTGCAGGCGGGGTTCTGAGACGATGTGCACCTTGGTCTCCCCCATGTATGTATGCTTTGTATGTTTCTTTTTAAATGTTTTTAAATTGTTATTAAAGTATTTTGTTTAGCTGTTCTTTAAATGTTGTACGCCGCCCTGAGTCCCCAGGGAGTAGGGCGGCATATAAGAGCACTAAATAAAATTAAATAAATAAATAAATAAATAAATAAATAAATAAATAAATAAATAAATAAATAAATGAATGAATGAATGAATGAATGAATGAATGAATGAATGAATAAATAAATAAATAAATAAATAAATAAATAAATAAATGAATGAATGAATGAATGAATGAATGAATGAATGAATGAATGAATAAATAAATAAATAAATAAATAAATAAATAAATAAATAAATAAATAAATAAATAAATAAATAAATAAATAAATAAATAAAAATATTTTCAAGGGGAAAACAAACAAGCAAGGAAGTCCAGTTGCGTTTTGGAAAAGCAGCTTTGGGACAAACATGACAGGGATGATTGAGAATCTCCGTAGACTTCATGATTCAAGGTTACACCAAACCTATCACTCAAGAGACACAAATGACAAGGTTCAAATTGTTGGTTGCCACAATATTAAAAAAAATGCTGAGACTCTGGAAAGCGTGCAGGGAAGAGCAACAAAGATGATTAGGGAACTCCAGGCTATAACAGATGAAGAGCAGTTGCAGGAATTGGGAATGTTTAGTTTAGTGAAAAAAAGGACCAGGGGAGACAGGATAGCAGCGTTCCAGTATTTGAGGAGCTGCCACAGAGAGGAGGGAGTCAAGATATTCTCCAAAGCACCCGAAGGCAGGACACAAGAAACAATGGATGGAAACTAATCAAGGAGAGAAGCAACCTGGAATTGAGGAGAAACTTCCTGGGTTTATACCTTTCACTGAGATTTTTACATCTTTCTCTGTAAGGCCATCTGAGGTTTACAGCCAGTGGGGTCTGATCAGAGCCACCCCCAGTAAGCTGTCAGGTTTTCATTTACTGACATCTGTCAGAAATGGTGTAGGGTCTCCTGCTTGGGCGGAGGGGGGGGGTTGGACTAGATGACCTTCAAGATCCCTTCCAACTCTGTTATTCTGTATGCTTTTGATGTTTGGTGGCTTTTATGCTATTCCCCTTATTTTTTTGTTTGTCGCAAAGTCAGATGTTCAGGCTGGATTTGCATTTTTATCTATGGTACCTATTGAGTCCTTCCAAAGGGTCTGGGATAGGCAGATGCTGTTGCTTGATACAGAATAACAGAGTTGGAAGGGACCTTGTAGGTCATCTAGTCCAACCCCCCACCCAAGCAGGAGACCCTACACCATGGTCTCGAAGTTTCCTCTGTTTTGTTTATGAGCGTCCATGCAAACGATCAGCGAAACGCGGGTCGAAGAGAATCGGAGCATACTAAATCCAGAAGGGCGCTAAGACCCAGAGGACACCCGCCGATCCCTTTCCTGCCGCTGCGAACCCGTTGCCTCCGATAGAGCAATCCAGCGGAGGAATATTAATAGCAGCCACTGAACGCTCAACTGCGCCTGCGCAAAAGCCTTCCTCGTAAAATAAGGGACGTCAGCAGCCTGTTTTGCAAATTTTGTACGAAGAAAGAGGCAGGATTGGCCAAGCAGTCAGGATGGCCGAGCGGTCTAAGGCGCTGCGTTCAGGTCGCAGTCTCCCCTGGAGGCGTGGGTTCGAATCCCACTTCTGACAAATGCTAATTTTTTTTTCTGGTTTGTTTTTGCAGACGGTTTCTCGATGAGTTCCTCCTTTCCCAGCCGCCGCCAACGACCCAGATCTCAGCAGGCGAGGGGGGGAAAACACCGCAAATTTCAACCGGTCCGAGCTTGGGAAGCAGCGCCTGGGCTCCCTCCGAATTAACAGCGGCCCCGTGTAAACGGTTCCATCCGAATCCGGATAGACAAGGCTTAAATCCAAAAAATCGGACCGCAAGTCCGGGGTCCTTCGTCTTCTATGGCTTCTCGGTTGCAATTCTCTTGATTGCAACCTTCCCAAGCCACTATATGCACAGAAATTTGGACTGTCTGTCTGTCTGTCTGTCTGTCTCTCTCTCTCTCTCTCTCTTTGTTGCAAATTTCTGTGCTTTCTCCCCCCCACCCCACCCCTTTCGGTTCCAGCCTTTTTCCTTTCCAGGGAAAAGCTAATAGAAGAGATCTCGGATGGAGTGGGAAAAGGGAGATTCCTTCTATTATTATTATTTTTAAAAAGGCATTAGTTTGTGGATTTATTTATTTTCATTAGTTGTTGGGCATACTGTACTGTCTGCAACAGCCTTTCCCTAAAGCGCTTATTAGAATAGAATAGAATAGAATAGAATAGAATAGAATAGAATAGAATAGAATAGAATAGAATAGAATAGAATAGAGGAGTGGAGTGGAGTGGAGTGGAGTGGAGTGGAATAGAATAGAATAGAATAGAATAGAATAGAATAGAATAGAATAGAATAGAATAGAATAGAATAGAATAGAATAGAGGAGTGGAGTGGAGTGGAGTGGAGTGGAGTGGAATGGAATAGAATAGAATAGAATAGAATAGAATAGAATAGAATAGAACAGAGGAGTGGAGTGGAGTGGAGTGGAGTGGAGTGGAATGGAATGGAACGGAACGGAACGGAACGGAACGGAACGGAACGGAACAGAACAGAACAGAACAGAACAGAACAGAACAGAGGACTGGAGTGGAGTGGAGTGGAATGGAATGGAATGGAATGGAATAGAATAGAATATTGGAATGAAGAATGGAATGGGAATAGAATAGAATAGAATAGAATAGAATAGAATAGAATAGAATAGAATAGAATAGAATAGAATAGAATAGAATGGATAGAGGAGGGAATAGGGAATATAATTGAATGGAATGGAATGGATAGAGGAGGGAATAGGGAATAGAATAGAAACAATAGACTAGACTAGATTAGACTAGAATGAGAATAGAATGGAATGGAATGGAATGGAATGGAATAGAATAGAATAGAATAGAATAGAACAGAGGAGTGGAGTGGAGTGGAGTGGAGTGGAGTGGAGTGGAGTGGAATGGAATGGAACGGAACGGAACAGAACAGAACAGAACAGAACAGAACAGAGGACTGGAGTGGAGTGGAGTGGAATGGAATGGAATGGAATGGAATAGAATAGAATATTGGAATGAAGAATGGAATGGGAATAGAATAGAATAGAATAGAATAGAATAGAATAGAATAGAATAGAATAGAATAGAATAGAATAGAATAGAATAGAATAGAATGGATAGAGGAGGGAATAGGGAATATAATTGAATGGAATGGAATGGATAGAGGAGGGAATAGGGAATAGAATAGAAACAATAGACTAGATTAGACTAGAATGAGAATGGAATGGAATGGAATGGAATGGAATGGAGTGGAATGGAATAGAATAGAATAGAATAGAATAGAATAGAATAGAATAGAATAGAATAGAATAGAATAGAATAGAATAGAATAGAATTCTTTATTGGCCAAGTGTGATTGGACACACAAGGAATTTGTCTTTGGTGCATATGCTCTCAGTGTACATAAAAGAAAAGATACATTTGTCAAGAGTCATGAGGTACAACACTTAATGATTGTCATAGGGTACAAATAAGCAATCAGGAAACAATATTAATATAAATCATAAGGATACAAGCAACAAGTTACAGTCATACAGTCATAAGTGGGAGGAGATGGATGATGGGAACGATGAGAAGATTAATAGTAATAGTAATGCAGCCTAGTGAATAGTTTGACAGTGCTGAGGGAATTATTTGTTTAGCCGAGTGATGGCATGGAGGAAAAAAAACCTGTCCTTGTGTCTAGTTGTTCTGGTGTGCAGTGCTCTATAGGAGTGTTTCCCAACCTTGGCAAGTTGAAGATGTCTGGACTTCAACTCCCAGAATTCCCCAGCCAGCATTCACTGGCTGGGGAATTCTGGGAGTTGAAGTCCAGACATCTTCAACTTGCCAAGGTTGGGAAACACTGCTCTATAGCATCGTTTTGAGGGTAGGAGTTGAAACAATTTATGTCCCAGATGTGAGGGGTGTGTAGATATTTTCACAGTCCTCTTTTTGACAGGTCCTCAATGGAAGGCAGGTTGATAGCAATTGTTTTTTCTGCAGTTCTAATTATTCTATGAAGTCTGTGTCTGTCTTGTTGGATTGCAGAATGGGGTGTGTGTGCTAATTGTACAGGTATCTGATGTGATTCTGCTTAGCTTCATCTGCTGCTTCCTGTTTGTTAGGAAGCTTATGATCCACTTACAAGTGTGTTCAGGTACCGCTAGCTGGTTTAAGAAACCATTAGAAAGCATTTCCCCGAGGCAGCCTTCGGCGCCGCCATCTTGAATGGGGAGACCATCCAGGAACCCCAAATGTCCCATTTGAGAGACCAAAAGTTGCCAGAGATGGAACGAAATATTTTTTAAAACCCAAACTATAAAATAACTCCTAATGAAAACGATTGGCTTCTGTTGATAAAATCTAATGCTTTCTTTAATTTTCCATACACACAGAGTTCACACACAACGTGAGAGACACACAGCCAGTTAGAGAGATAGAAGAAATAAAGATTAAATAATTGGATGGATGGATGGAGAGAGAGAGAGAAGAGGGAGAGAGAGATGATAGAAAGGTAGAGCAGAATTGATAGATTTAGGTATAAGTACACGTATATATACACAGTCAGAAAAGATAGAGATAGAAGAAAGATAAATGAATTAAATATAGATGGATATAGACAGACAGACAGCCTACCATGACCATATTTTTGGGGAAAAATAAAGGACAATCCTGATAAAGGGGTAAATCTGAAAGCGGTTCAGAAGGACAGAAACTGTTTATAACTTTGCTTTACAAAGGGAAATTCAAGAACAAAATGAAGAAAATAATTGAAATAAATATATCTAAAGGAGAGGGAGATGGCTATATTCTGAGAATGAAGGCCCGATTTACTGACTATAACTCAGCTGCAGAATTTCTTTTCATATCAAAACTGAGCTTAAGGCTCCCTTTGGCACTGAGTTGCAGAAAGTAACAGAGAAGTAACTCTGGAGGCTATGTTAAACAGGGACATTTCAGGGGTCCCTTCCCTTCCTCAGGGGCCACAGACTAAGCGAAATTGCGGCACAATCCTTTGGGCATGGCTTGACACCCCACTGCGACCAGTCCCAACTGAACCCAACTGGCCCTGGGCACCAACCCCTTCATCTTAAATCTTGAATCTTAACTGCATGCAAAGAAGGTGGATCGGAGTCCCTTTTAATTCTCTAGAGACCCCCAACTGGGAGGTATTGAAATCCTTCTTGGGGTTTACTCAGAGTTGCCTTTTCTGATTGTCTGAATGTGCTTTCTCCAAGGGGATCCCCTTGCCTGGGGAAGTCTGATCTCAACATCTTTGTAAGCTAGAGAAAAGTGGGATAGACAACCTCACCCCCAGATGGATCCACAACTGGCTGGCAAACCTTACTCAATGAGTAGCCCTTAATGGGTCTAAGTCTACATGGAGAGAAGTAAGCAGTGGGGTACCACAAGGCTCTGTCTTAGGCCCAGTACTCTTCAATATCTTCATAAACAACTTAGATGAGGGAATAGAAGGGGAACTTATCAAATTTGCAGATGATACTAAACTGGCAAGAATAGCTAACACCCTAGATCAGTGGTTCTCAACCTTCCTAATGCTGCGAACCGCGCCCCCCCCCGCGCCCCCCCCTGCGCCCCATCCCGCCCCCGTGACACCCCCCCGCCCCCGCCATTTGGGTTCTTTTACCCTCTGCACATGTGCAAAGAGTTGTGCGCATTCGCAGAGGGTAAAAGAACCCAAATGGTGGCGTCCGGGCGAAGTCTCCCGACTCCTGTGAAAGGGTCATTCGATCCCTAAAGGGGTCACGACCCCCTGGTTGAGAACCACTGCCCTAGAAGATAGGCTCAAGATCCAGACAGATCTTGACAGACTTGAACACTGGGCCCTATCTAACAAAATGAAATTCAATGTAGAGAAAAGTAAAGTACTACACAGGTAAAAAAAAACCAAAAGTATACATATAAACTGGGTGAAACCAGGATTAATAGCAGTGACTGTAAGAGGGATCTTGGAGTCCTAGTGGACAACCAGCTAAATATGAGCCAGCAGTGTGCAGCGGCAGCCAAAAAAGCCAATGCAATCCTAAATTGCATCAACAGAGGGATACAATCAAGATCAAGTGAGGTACTAATACCACTCTATAAAGCCTTAGTTAGACTACACCTAGAGTACTGCATCCAGTTTTGGTCACCACACTATAAAAAAGATGTTGAGACTCTAGAAAAAGTGCAGAGAAGAGCAACCAAGTTGATTAGGGGACTGGAGGCTAAAACATACAATGAAGGGTTGCAGGAACTGGGCATGGCTAGTCTAGTGAAGAGAAGGACCAGGGGAGACATGATAGCTGTCTTCCAATATTTGAGGGGCTGCCACAGAGAGGAGGGGATCAAGCTATTTCCCAAAGCACCTGAAGACCAGACAAGGAATAACAGATGGAAACTGACCAAGGAGAGATTCAACCTAGAAATAAGGAGGAATTTTCTGACAGTGAGAACAATCAACCGATGGAACGGAAGTTGCCTTCAGAAGTTGTGGGAGCTTCGTCACTTGAGACTTTCAAGAAGAGATTGAACTGCCATTTCTCAGAAATGGTGTAGGGTCTCCTGCTTGAGCGGGGGGTTGGACTAGATGACCTACAAGGTCCCTTCCAACTCTGTTAATCTGTTAATGTCTATAACTCTGGGTTGAACTGTAGAGTCCTTGGTACTCCCTGCGTCTGGTGGTTTGCTTGTAGATGTTTTACCCATATAGGTAACATCATCAGTGCTAGAAGGAAGTGGGGTTTGCAGAGAGGAGGAAGAGGAGGAATGTGGGGTCCTCGGTGCTCTCTGAGCTTGGTGACTTGCTCGCAGACATCTCATTATCCAACTAGGTAACATCATCAGTGCTGAAAGGAAGTGGGGTTTGCAGAGAGGAGGAGGAGGACTGTGGGGTCCTTAGTGCTCTCTGAACTTGGTGGTTTTCTTGCAGATATCTCATTGTCCAACTAGATAGCATCATCAGTGCTAGAAGGGAGCGGGGTTTGGGAGGAGGAGGAAGAGGAGGAGGACGAGGACGACGACGACGACTATGGGTCCTTGGTGCTCTCTGAGCTTGGTGGTTTGCTTGCAGACATCTCATTGTCCAACTAGATAGCATCATCAGTGCTAGAAGGGAGCGGGTTTTGTGAGGAGGAGGAGGAGGAGGAGGAGGAGGAGGAGGAGGAGGAGGAGGAGGAGGAGGAGGAGGAGGAGGAGGAGGAGGAGGAATGTGGGGTCCTTAATGCTCTCTGAGCTTGGTGGTTTGCTTGCAGACACCTCATTATCCAGCTAGGTGCTGGTGCTGATGAAGTTACCTAATTGGGTAATGAAACCTCTGCAAGAAAACCACCAAGCTCAGAGGGCATCAGGAACGTCACCTTTCAAATTTGGTCCATAACTGCTGGCTAATTTTATATTCTGGGTTTCAACCCCTACCAATATCAGGGCTGGGTCCCAAGAGCTGGCTTCCCTCAACTTACTGAACCCGACCGCTTAAAGAGATACTCATTTTAATCCTATTTCCCTCTTTTTTTTTCTTTTTTGCTTAACCTGCTGAGTGACTCCCTTGGGTTAATGAACTGGTACAACAGATTGTAACCAAGGTAACTCCACATCTGCGGATTCAGCTACAGTCGGGGGAGTTCACCTATCACAGGAAGATCTAAATCGTCTTTTAAAAGATGCAACCGTTGGAATCATGCAGGAGGAGATGCCAAAATTCAACCCAAGGACCCCTTTTTAGCAATAAAGCCCTGCATGAACCTGGCTGTGACTTCACTGGGACCTGTTGCATTTTTGCCTCCATCCTTTTGGAGGGTGGGAGCAGCTGCCTGCCACACATCTCGGGGCTAGTTATTTCTTCGGTGGGTTGAGAGAACCAGTAAAAGCACGAATAACAGAGTTAGAAGGGCCCTTGGAGGTCTTCTAGTCCACCCCCCCCTGCTTAGGCAGGAAACCCTATACCATTTCAGACAAAGAATTGTCCAACCTCTTCTTAAAAACTTCCAGTGTTGGAGCATTCACAACTTGTAGTGGCAAGCTGTTCCACTGGTTAATTGTTCTCACTGTCAGGAAGTTTCTCCTTAATTCCAGGTTGCTTCTCTCTTTGATTAGTTTCCATCCATTACTTCTTGTCCTGTTCTCAGGTGCTTTGGAGAATAGTTTAGATTTATTATTAGAGTTGGAAGGGACCTTGTAGGTCATCTAGTCCAACCCCCTGCTCAAGCAGGAGTTCCTACACCATTTGAGGCAGATGGCAGTCCAGTCTCCCCTTGAAGGTCGCAAGTGTTGGGGCTCTCACAACCTCCGCTGGCAAGCTGTTCCACTGGTTGATCGCTCTCACCGTCAGAAAGTTCCTCCTCACTTCCAGGTTGAATCTCTCCTTGGTCAGCTTCCATCCATTATTCCTTGTTTGGCTTTCTGGTGCCATAGAGAACAGCCTGACCCCCTCCTCTCTGTGGCAGCCCCTCAAGTATTGGAACTCTGTTATCATGTCACCCCTGGTCCTTCTCTTCACCAGACTGGCCAAGCCTCTTCTTTGTGGCAGCCCCTGAGATATTGGAACACTCCTATCATGTCACCCCTGGTCCTTCTTTCCATTAAACCACACATCCTCAATTCCAGCAACAGTTCTTTATATATGTTTTAGCCTCCAGCCCCCTAATCATTCTCTGCACCTCTTTCTAGACGCAGTGGTCACCAACTGGTGGTCCGTTGACCACTAGTGGTCCGCGAGAAAATTTTGGTAGTTCGCAGAAAAATTATTTGAATTTTTATATTGCACTAAAATCAGGGGTCCCCAAACTTGGCAACTTTAAGACTTGTGGACTTCAACTCCCAGAATTCTCCAGTCCAGAAGTCTTAAAGTTGCCAAGTTTGAAGACCTCTGCACTAAATACTATTTATCTGTTTTTAAAAATTCATATTAGTGGTCCACGGGATTTAGAATTATGAATGTGGTGGTCCCTGAGGTCCGAAAGCTTGGTGATCCCTGTTCTAGAGGATGTTGAGCCCCTCCTGGAAGCGGTGGATGTAACGGTGGTCGTGTGAACGCGGCCGGGGAGGGGGCAAACCCGTGTAGAAGGGCAGGAAAACGGCTGGCCCGCACTTCTGGGGCTCCCGCGGGGTCTTCCGCCTAAGGTGGGCCCAGCAGGTTTAAGGGCAGGGCTGCGGGGGGACGCGGCATCTCCGCCCGGCTCCGCCTCCGGGCGCCAGCAACCGGAGCGCCCCACTGGCCGCGCCCCAGGCAACCTCCCCCCCACGCCCCAGCGCCACCCCCCGGTGGCAACAGCGCTCCAGCTCGGCCGGCTGCGCTCCGGAGCCGCATCCCCTTCTGCGCTCCCCGATCGCCCCTCGCAGCTTCTCCCGGGTGCAGCGCGTCTCCTCCGGGTCGGGGGCCCCGCCGGCGGCATGACCGAATTCCCGGCCAAAGTCAGCACCCGCACCAGCACCCCCGCCGGGGAGCCGGCTTTCCACGCTCCCGCCTTGGATCTGGACTTCGTCAAGTCCCCCTTCGGGATCCTGATGGTCGTGGAAATCGTGAGTAGCCCGCCCAGCGTGCCTCTGAGCTCGTGCAGAGGGTCCCCAGTCCGGGAAAGCAGCGGGCCGCCCTTCTGCCGCTGTCCAGCCGACCGCGTCGGGGGGGGGGTCCCTGCCGGCGAGGGGAGTGGGCTGCTCTTGCTGCGCCCAGGCAGCGGTTCGTTTGCACGGGGCGGAGAAGCGGGTCGGCTCCTTCCTTCCCAGGTTGAGCTGAAGGCTACAGCTTTCCTTCCAAGGCAGGGCTAACCCTGAATCCTGGCTTGTGAACCTCGATTGTCTGGGCTTCGTACCAACTATTAACAGCTAACAGTAACAGAGTTGGAAGGGATCTTGGAGGTCATCTAGTCCAACCCCCTGCTCACGCAGGAGACCTATTCTAACCCAGATGCGAAGAAAACACCAGCAGCCTTGTGCGCTTGGTTTCTGTCCTTATTGCGCCCAGGAGAAAGGATGGTGGGTGGGGCACCACAAGGTGTTTCCTTCTCCTACAATTCTCTCCTTGCTAGGTAGGCTGGTCCGAAGTCCCCAGGGAATGTCTGTGGCCAGAGTAAGATTCGAATCTGACTCTCCCAAGCTCTGTTCCAGCACTTCCCCACTGCCCGTAGGAACTTTATATGGATTTTCTTCTATCAGCTAAGAAAAAGTCCTATCCCACAAAATCCAGTTTTATACAATAACAATTAATATGTAAAAACAATTAATTTCGAGCTTAACTTTGTCCTTTTATTGTATTTTATAGTGATAATTCTTTTCAGTTCTTTATGAAGATTTTTTTTAAATCTTGCAGGATAATTCTGTTTATATTGTACTGCTTCCTAAGTTGAGTATTTGCTTCCTCTTTAGAAATTTAGAGAGATGTTTTATCTAAGAATTTTAGCTCTGATAATGTGCACCGTTCTAGCATTTGTTTTATTACATCATGTTAGCACACTTGGTCTTATTGTACCCTTCCCTTTTCTCTTCTCCCTTCCCTTCTTCCTTCCCTTCCCTCCCCCTCCCTCCCCCTCCCTCCCCTTCTCTTCCCTTCTTGCTTCTCTCTTCCCTTATTCTTTCCCTTCCCTCCCCCTCCCTCCCCTTCTCTTCCCTTCTTGCTTCTCTCTTCCCTTATTCCTTCCCTTCCCCCCCTCCCTCCCCTTCTCTTCCCTTCTTGCTTCTCCTTTCCCTTATTCCTTCCCTTCCCTCCCCCTCCCTCCCCCTCCCTCCCCTTCTCTTCCCTTCTTGCTTCTCTCTTCCCTTATTCCTTCCCTTCCCTTCCCTCCCCCTCCCTCCCCCTCCCTCCCCCTCCCCTTCTCTTCCCTTCTTGCTTCTCTCTTCCCTTATTCCTTCCCTTCCCTCCCCCTCCCTCCCCCTCTCTCCCCTTCTCTTCCCTTCTTGCTTCTCTCTTCCCTTATTCCTTCCCTTCCCTCCCCCTCCCTCCCCTTCTCTTCCCTTCTTGCTTCTCTCTTCCCTTATTCCTTCCCTTCCCTCCCGCTCCCTCCCCTTCTCTTCCCTTCTTGCTTCTCTCTTCCCTTATTCCTTCTCTTCCCTCCCCCTCCCTCCCCTTCTCTTCTCTTCCCTTCTCTATTCTCCCTTTCCTTATTCCTCCCTTTATCCCTTCCCGCCCCTCCCTCTGTCCCTCCTCTCTCTTCCCCTTCCCTTCCTTGCCTTTTTTCCTTGCTCCTTTCCTCTTCCCTTCCCTTCCCTTCCCTTCTCTCCCCTCCCCTTCCCTTCCCCCCTTTTTGCTTTCTTTTGAAGCTAGCCATTGACCAAAATTAATAAAATCTAACATCCTCATTACCCCAAGCTAAGTCTCTGTGAAAACACAGCCTGTAATGTTCAAAAGGGCCATTTTCTTCAGCCGTGGGGGTCATCGTGCCACATCGGGGCACTCCGTAGAAAGATTTAGGGGAGTGAAAGAAATCTCCCCCCACCCACACCCAGGAGGGCAAAACTGGAATGGACAAGTGGAAAAACAGACACCCGCCTCCCCAAGGCAGAAACCCCCAAGACTACTGACCACAGAAACCACCATTGGTTGGGTTGGGTGGTCCAGGGCCAGCAATAAACTCTGATGTACTAAAGATGAGTAACTTTGATCTTTGGAAAAGGACAAGATAATTGGGGTGGGGGGTGGAGGGATCCATCTTAGACTGATTTCGGAAAGCAGGGCATCCAAGGGACGGAGAAAGAGGTAGAAGAAACGGTGGGGGTCTTCAAACATGGAGACGAGAGACACCAGGATGGTCCTCGGCTGAACAGAAGGACTTCTGGGTGGGAGAGGAAGTGGGGTTGGCTTGGGGGCAGGGGGAAATGAAGCCCCAGTCCCAGCAGGAGTGAGAATATGGGGATTATGGGTAGTCCTCGACTTACGACCACAGGTGACCTGAAATTTCTGTTGCTAAGCAAGGCAGGGGTTAAATGAGTTTTACGATCATTTTACGATCTTTCTTTTTTTGTAATTCTTTTTATTATTTATTATCTGTATCAAAATATTCAGATGTTTAATGAAGAAAAATAACATTTTACGATCTTTCTCACCGCAGTTGTTAAGTGAAACACTGCAATTGTTAAGTTAGTAACCCGGTTGTTAAGTGAATCTGGCTTCCCCACTTGTCAGAAGGTCGCAAAAGGGGATCACGTGACCGCAGGATGCTGCAACCGTCGTAAATATGAGTCAGTTGCCAAGTGTCCAAAGGTTGGTCACGTGACCGTGGGAATGGCTGCAACGGTCGTAAGTGCGAAAAACGTTCATAAGTCATTTTTTTTCCATCACCGTTATAACTTCTAACGTCACTAAACAAACGGTTGTAAGTCAAGGACTACCTTATAAGCTATTGCTCTCTTCATAGTCACCCTCTCAACCTAAGATATGAAGCGTGGCAACAGATGAAGGTGGAGCCACCTCTAGAAGGGACCACGAGATCTACTGAGGGGAAGGTGGGGGACTTTCTCATGTCACCCCCTCCCCCTCAGAAAATGGTGTTTGCGCACCATATTTTCCACATTGCTTCCTTGGAGTAGAAGCTTCTAGTGATGGCTAACCTTTTTCTCATCGCGTGCCGAAAGCGCTTGTGTGCTGGCACCCATAATGCAATGCGCGCGCGACACCCCCCATGTGCCACACGCCCCCCTGCTCCCCCACCTCCCATGCATGCACACGCAACCCCTGTGCCCCCCGCTCCCCCACGTATGTGTGCACGACCCCCCCATGCTCACCCTCCCCCGGCGCGTGCGTGCGTAATTTCCTCATGCTCCCCCTTCCACCCGCACATGCACGCGCGATCCCCCCATCCCGTTTGGGGCCTAGCAGGCCTCCCTGCAGCCTCTTGGGACCAAAAATGGACCATGGGCGGGGGGGCACCGCCCCCTGCTCCCCGCACATGCGCGTGCAACCCCCCCACCCCCTCTGCATGCACACGCATCTCCCACATGTGCCCTGCTCTCCACGCATGCACGGCAGATACCCAAAAATCAGCTGGCTGGTTGGAGGCACGCGCGTATGCGCGGTGGAGCTAAGCCGGGTGACGGCTCACATGCCTGCCCAAAGGGCACTGCGTGCCATAGGTTCACCATCACGGTTCTAGGATTTCTGCCTTTAAATAACTCAACAATGTAAAATTGCGATGGGTGGAGTAGTCTTCAGGGAGGGAGAGGCAGGGAGAGGCAAAGATTCTTTTCAGTTCTTGTGGTGTAAATATATAAACATCCACACCTTCCTGTGAGTGGAATAATAATACTAGTGCTGCACGGAGTAGTGTATTTCCCATACTAATCCCGCTGAGAATGATGTTTCCTGTTGTTTTTTAATGCTAATGGAGTAGGTGAGACCCCCGTCATGTCTTCTAAGAGACCAGAGTCAGGACCAAAGAGAGAGGAGACCATTCTTATACAAACTGTGAAGTCCAGCTGGGTCACCCTGTAGTATGAGCTTTGTAGTGCCACCCACTTGGAGGGCACCGACGTGGGGAAATGGAGAAGGGGATTCTTTTTCGAAGGCTGGGATGTTGGGGGTGCAAGGATGTATGGTAGGTCTGCAAGGAGCAGGGGTAGACCTTGTTACCTCTGTCGGACTTTCGGATGGAAAGTTCACAGACCGTCATGAGGAGTGGGAGGTGGGAGGGGGGGTGATAGAGCCAATAGAGCCAGTTCGATCTAGCGGTTAAGGCACCAGGCTAGAAACAAGGAGATGGTGAGTTCTAGTTCCACCTTGCGCATCAAAGCCAGTTGGGTGACTTTGGGCCAATCACCAGGAGATGGTGAGTTCTAGTCCAGCCTTAGGTAAGAAAGCCGGCTGAGTGACTTTGCATCAATCACTAGGAGATGGTGAGTTCTAGTCCAGCCTTAGGTAAGAAAGCCGGCTGGGTGATTTTGGGCCAATCACCAGGAGACGGTGAGTTCTAGTCCAGCCTTAGGTAAGAAAGCCAGCTGAGTGATTTTGGATCAATCACCAGGAGATGGAGAGTTCTAGTCCTTCCTTAGATATGAAAAGTCAGCTGGGCGATTTGGGCCAATCACCAGAGATGGTGAGTTCTAGTCCTGCCTTGGGCACAAAAGCCAGCTGGGTGACTTTGAGCCCAATCACCAGGAGACGATGAGTTCTAGTTCTGACTTAGGTCTGAAAGCCAACTGGGTGACTCTGGGTCAATCACCAGGAGATGGAGAATTCTAGTCCTGCCTTAGCCATGAAAGCTGGCTGGATAACTTTGAGCCTAATCACCAGGAGATGGTGAGTTCTAGTCCCGCCTTAGCTGTGAAAGCTGGCTTGGTGACTTTGGGCCAGTCCCCTCTCTCTTAGCCCAACCCTCTTCACAAGGTTCTTGTTGTGGGTAAAAGAGGAGAAAGGAGTATGGTTGCTGAGTAACATAAATTAATAAAGGCGGGGTCACTAATGCATAAACAATACACAAATGGCAAATACCAACTCCTGCCTTTCCTAAGACCAGGAAAAAAAAGGATGGTTATCTAGAACAGAGATGTAGCTATCATCTCAAAAGGGGAAGGGAGCAGATAATGCTAGGAAATTCCCATGCTATTTCTCACGACCCCCTCCCCAATTCTTGTCTTGACCCCTTCCTCTAAAAAATGTATAGAATTTGGCCCCTGCTTTGCAAGTTCCAAAAAGTCCTCCCACGTGTTCGGAGACAACAATGAACACACCACAAAATAGTTACAATGGCAGAACACGTCATACAACCCCGGAGTTGTTTTCAGCAAACCGCGTCATGATGGGGGCTAAGCAGACTGCCAATCTTCCCACAAACCTGAGCTGCAGTACAGATATTTGTTTGTTTGTTTGTTTGTTCGGTTGATAGAATAATTTATTGTTTACATTCCAGCTAAGGAGATGCGTCGTGGTTGCATCCACATGACAGGTTCGCCTGGTGAGGTTTTACAGCAGGCAAGCGGTGTTAGTTTGTGGTAGCTAAAAGCACCAGGAAAAGCATACGGCTTTTCCTAAAATTTGTTCATGGGAAAAATGTGCTTGCAAGCTCCTTCTGATTTTAGATGACTTTGGGAATAATTTTGTGTATTGGTTTAATCCTTCCCCTTCGGTTAGTTGAGAGTGCAGGAAATATTTTCAAACCAAATCCTACATGAATTACTGATTAGCTAAAATGAATCCCATGTTTAAAAAAAAATCTATTTCTTCCTTCTCCTAAATTTTAAGTGTTAAACTATCCATTTCTGCACATTCTAGTGTTTTTTTTATTACACTTTCTTCTGTAGGGATTTCTTCATTTTTCCACTGTTGTGCAAACACAATTCTCGCCGCTGTTAACACATGTAAAATTAAATAGGTATTCCCTTTATACTTTGTACTTTACTGGTAAGGTACCCAACAAAAATATTTCTGGCTTTAGCAATCTATATGTTGCTTTACCATTTTTTCTAACCATGTATGCATTTTTGTCCAATGGCTAACTAACAGAAACAGAAGTTAGAATTTTAAAAGCTTAAGAGAATGATTAATTATATAAGGAAGGTTTATTGAAATGGATAAGCAAATATTATTATTATGTGATTATTATCAATGTTATGAATATTATTGTTGTTATTATTATTAATATTTCTCAAAATTAACTGTACTCATGAATTACTGACTAGCGATTCACCTTCAGGGGGCAATTGTCTCCCCAGAGTCTTGACATGAAAGTGGGCGCTTCAAAGTTGCCACTTTTCTCAACATCAATCAGAATACAGCTGGAAGGGACCTTGGAGGTCTTCTAGTCCAACCCCCTGCTCAAACAGGATACCAGGAGCGAGTTGCACTTACCTCGCTACCGGTGCGCTGCCATGTTGCGTATGCGCCCCCTCGCACTATTTTGCTTCCTGCACATGCGTGGAAGCAAACTCTCACCAAAATCTCGCAAGGGGACGCGTGCACGAGCACGATTTTGGCAATTTTTTGCTTCCACGCATGCGCAGAAGCGAAATCTCACCGAAATCTCACGTGCGCATGCATCCCCTCGTGAGATTTTGCTTCTGTGCATGCGCGGAAGCAAAAAATCGCTGAAAAATCCCGGAATAGCAATAGCACTTAGACTTATATACCGCTTCATAGTGCTTTACAGCTCTCTCTAAGCGGTTTACAGAGTTCAGCATATTGCCCCCAATAATCTGGGTCCTCATTTTACCCACCTCGGAAGGATGGAAGGCTGAGTCAACCTTGAGCCTAGTGAGATTTGAACAGCTGAACTGCTGAACTAGCAATCAGCTGAAGGTCGCAATGCTGCTTTTAACCACTGCGCTATCTCTGCGCTATCTCAGCTCCAAAAAAGATGGTGGTGCGCGTCGGACCGGCGAAGACGGCACCGAAGCCGTCGCGTGCAAATTGGGCAATTGGCGGGTCCCTACCGCAGCTGCGCACTGGACCGCACCAGTAGGAACCCACCTCTGCAGGATACCCTAGACCCATGATGGTGGACCTATGGCACGCGTGCCACAGGTGGCACGCAGAGCCCTCTCTCCGGGCATGCGAGCCGTCGCCCCAGCTCAGCTCCACCACGCATGCGCATACGCTTCCCGCCGGCCAACTGGTTTTCGGGTCTCTGCCGCGCATGCGTGGGGGCGGGGCGCATGCGGGAAATGCAAATGCATCCACGGGGTGGGGCGGGGCGCATGCGGGGAGCATGTGTGCATGTGTGGGGGGTGGGGCACACATGGGGGTGTGCGCATGCATGCGGCGCATGCAGGGGTCATGTGTGCATGCGTGGTGGGCGGGGTGCGTGGTGGGCGCGCACGCACTTTCGACACTCGTTGACAAAAAGGTTAGCCATCTCTGCCCTAGACTATTTCAATCAATCAACGTCCTGCCCTCTGTCTGCTAAGGGAGTTGGGTGGGGAGTTGGCTGGCTGTTTTCTTTTCCTTTGTTTCATGATAAGAATGCTTTCAGAGCAACACTGGGCCAAACATCCTCTGAAATTTTTTTTTTTTTGCTCTGGAAAAAATAGTTGGAACACTCCTTTTTTCCCCCTCATCCGACTGGCTGAAGACGGGTAGGAAAAAAGAAATCAGCCTGGAAAGATTTTCAGCAGTGCCCAGATTCAAAGCAGCAGGTGCCATAGCTACACAATTTTAAAAAAATTATTTCATAGATTTGTTTTTAATCCTGCTTTTATTACTTTATAAGTATACTTCAAAGGGTTGAATGTTCATAATACTCCTTGCTCCTCCTCTTTTTCCCCACAACAACTCTGTGAGGTGGGCTGGGCTGAAAGAGAGTGGTTGGGCCAAAGTCACCCAGTCTTTCATGCCTAAGAGGGGACTAGAACTCACCCTTGCCTGGCGATAGGCTCAAAGTGACCCAATCAGCTTTCATGCCTAAGGCAGTACTAGAGCTCACTGCCTCCTGGTGATTGGCCCAAAGCCACCCAGTCAGCTTTCATGCCTAAAGTGGGATTAGAACTCACCCTCTCCTAGTGATTGGCCCTGTCACGATGTGAATTATTGCCAGTTGTGCACCTCTACTGTTTCCTAAGGTTATTATATTTATAATCAAGCAGACATGTGATATGTTTTACTACGCATGCGTGCATTCCAGGAGTTTTTGTCAACTCCCACTTCTTTCTTTCCTTTTCTTCCTCCATGCCTGCCGAGGCAGTCGTGAATTCATTAGCTGAAAAGATGTAGCTTATTAAGGGTTTATTTTTATTACTTTTGTACTGAAATAAATATTTTGTTAATTAGATTTGAATCTCGGTTTTATTTTCTAATGCGAATGACTTCAAGGGAGCAAGATCCAAGATCACCTCTGATAGGAAACATTCCTATTCTTAACAGGCCCAAAGTCAACCAGTTGGCTTTTATGCTTAAGGTGGGATTAACCATCTCCTGGTGATTGGCCCAAAGCCACCCAGCCAGTTTTCATGACTAAGGTGGAACTAGAACTCACCATCTCTTAGTGATTGGCCCAAAGCCACCCAGCCGGCTTTCATACCTAAGGCAGGACTAGAACTCACCATCTCCTGGTCATTGGCCCAAAGCTACCCAACTGGCTTTCATGCCTAAGGCAGGACTAGAACTTACCATCTCCTGGTCATTGGCCCAAAGCTACCCAACTGGCTTTCATGCCTAAGGCAGGACTAGAACTTACCATCTCCTGGTCATTGGCCCAAAGCTACCCAACTGGCTTTCGTGCCTAAGAGGGACTAGAATTCTCTGTCTCCTGGTTTCTAAACTGGCACCTTCACCAATACACCGAATTCCCTTCTTCTGTAGCCATCTGGCTGGATTAGAAGATGGGAGATACGAACTCCCTCAGCACAGAGAAGCCAGTCAGATATCTTTGAGCCAGTAAGTCCGTCTCTGCCAGGAACTAAAGTAGTGCAGGAATTCAGGAGCTGGCCCATAAATGGAGAGTCCCACTCAGAGGGGCTAGACCAGGGGTGTCAAACTCAAGGCTCGGGGGCCATATGCAGCCCGCAGGGTGCTTAGATCTGGCCCACGGGGTCGCCCTGGAAACAGCGAAGGACTGGCCCGTGGGACCTCAGCCAGAGAAAACGGAGCTCGGGAGAGCTCCTTTTTTGCTGGCAGAGGGTTGCAGGAGTCCATTGCAGCCAAAAACGGAGCTGAGGAGCCCGTTTTCTCTGGCTGAGAGCTCGGACCACAGGCGCCCCTAACACGAGTGACGTCGAGCTGGCCATGCCCACCCTGGCCATGCACCCCCCCGGGGCCCCCAGGTCAAACACAAGCCTGCTATGACGCTCAATGAAATCGAGTTTGACGCCCCTGGGCTAGTCCCTCCCCTCCCCCTTAAGCACCGAAGCTCCCTGAGGGATTCCTGGACCCCTCTCTCAAGCCGGAAGAAGACAGTGGCCAAATTAACCACGGGGTTGAGGCTGTGCTGTGGTCTGAACCAAACCTGGTTCGTCAGACTTAGGAAATGGGGTCGGTTTTGATAAGCTGCGGCGGTTTGGTGGCTGGAAAGCAAACAATCCGCCATTCAACCGGCAGATTCAGAAGAGGAGAAGGGGTCCGATTGTAGAAGGTCCTTAAAAGAAGGTTAAAAATGAAAAAGTGCAGAAGTCTATCTCTATATAGGTTATAGCAGGGGTGGGTCCCACTTCCCTTCCCTTCCGGTTCGCATCGCAACGGAAGTGCGCATTTTGCGCACGCACCCGCGCTTCGCTCACACAAAACACCAGGAAATGACCCGCTGCGCATGCACAGAAGCCTTTGTGCATGCGCAGAGGGTTTTTTTTGCAAGCCGCGGCAACCAGAGGACCGGTTCAGGGGCGTGGACCGCTGTCATCACTGCTGGTTCGGCAAGCGGCGGTAAATTTCCGCTACCGGTTCTAAATATCTGGTCCGAACCGGCAGCAACCCACCACTGGGTTATAGGTTTGTATAGGTTCTTCTGCTTGAGCAGGGGGTGGACTAGAAGACCTCCAAGGTCCCTTCCAGCTCTATTCCTATTCCCTTTTTTTAATAAAATAGTTTTTATTAATTTTCCAAGGTTAAAAAACACAAATACAAAATACAAATACAAAAAAGAAAAAGAAATAAAAGTAAAAAATAATAAGACAAAAATCCAATTGAACAAATACAGAATACATACAAATATAAACATTAAGAAGACTATACAATATATTTTACAGTATTTCGTGTCAAAATATATATACTACTTTCCTACTTCACCATTTAAGTTGGTACATGTTTTTTGCCATTAGTAATTTAACCTATAGTTTCATCTATACATGAATATTTTATCATTCAGATTTTAGTTTTTTTCTGTTTCTTACTTTGATTCCTAATTTCTAGCCAATTGTAAAATCTATTCCAAATTCTATAATAGTCCGATTCCTCTTTTTCTTTTAATTCCATCGTCATCCTATCTATTCTTATTCCTAAATCACTTCTGAAAATGGAGATCCCAAAACTTCATAGACTTGTTTTTATGGTCACTTGGAATCAAGATTGACTCTGTGAACCTTAATGTCATCAAGTAGGTCTATTCCACCAACATTTATTTATTAGTTACCTGTCTCTGGCTTAGCCAGTTCTAAACTGCAATAATTAATGGAGATGTGGTCATTTTTCGAGGCCATTAACAGCGGAGTTGAATTTACACCTTTTGCTTTAAAACTTCCACCTGTTTGTTGGAGAGGACAAAGGAGGCTGGTTTTAATTTTCTCTTCTCGGCCTCAAAAGGAAAAGGAGATTCATTAGCTTTGTGTTCTGAACTTGGCCAGCAGACTTGTTCAAATATGCAGGGGGGGCGTCACGTAGTGAATATTGTCAGTTGTATGTCTATGCAGGGTGATGCATCCCTATCCTACATTCCAATACAAGCAGGACACGTGACGTGATCTTCTGCGCATGTGTGCATTCCTGATTCTCCATTATTTCTCTTCTGCCTTTGATTCTGACCGGAGTGGTCATGATTTTCTTAGCAAAATGTAATTATTCAGAATTTATTGTTTTTGTACCGAAATAAATATTTTCTATTAGACTTTTAATCTCTGCTTTATTTTTAAATGTCTGAATTCCAAGAAAAGACCCACATCGCCTCTATGAGACTTATTCTCACCTTTAACGGGGGGGGGGGGGCATGGCCAAACAATTTTGTTAGATTTGGTGTTAGTGCTGGTGAAAAGACCGGATATTTGACCAAATGGGAAAGTGATGAAAAATAAAGAGTCGTCGTTCCTGATGACCCAGGAAAGGGAAAAATGCAATTTGTGGGCTTTCAAAACTTAGACCAGTGTTTCTCAACCTTGGTAGCTTGAAGATGGGTGAAGATGGGTGGATGGGTGGACTTCAACTCCCAGAATTCTCCAGCCAACTCTAGCAGAGGTGGGTTCCTCCCGGTTCAGAACGGTTCTATAGAACCTGAAGTAACTTGGCGGCCTGGGTCGCTAAAACCGGCAGTGACCCAGGCCTGCCACGCCCCCGAACCGGCTCTCTCGGCGGCGCTATAGGTACCGCCATCTTATTTTTTGCTTCTGTGCATGTGCAGAAGCTGTTTTTTCCTTCTGCGCATGCGCAAAAGCTGTGTTTTAAGCACTGCACATGCGCCCACACGCGCCCACGCGGCGCATCACTGAGTGAACCGGCAGCGAAGAAAACCGGAACCCACCCCTGAACTATAGCTATAGCTGGCTGGGGAATTCTGGGAGTTGAAGTCCGTCCATCTTCAAGCTACCAAGGTTGAGAAACACTGACTCAAACCAAGAAAGGGCAGTCTGAAATGGAGTGATAGTATATCGTGGTGGCATTGCAGTTTCCAAATCCCAGGAATTGATTATCTCTCACTCTCTTCAGAGTGGGCCAAACCACTGTCAAGGAAGATTCAGAGAAATCTTGTGAGTTCTATCCTAGGTAGAGGCAGTCTCCTGCTTGGGCAGGGGGGTTGGACTAGATGACCTGCAAGGTCCCTTCCAACTCTTGAGTGTTCAAATCAGAATCCCCTGGACAACAGGAGTGGTGAGAACTTG